>JAZKJV010010856.1:0-320208 GCA_037367405.1 Ottelia alismoides | reverse complement strand
TGTCGTTGTGAGGGACACATCTCATATTTTGTTTATTTAGATTTTTAATATTTAATTGAGTGTTAATTTCTATTTCGTAGGTCATGTTGTTTTTTGCATTATTGATAATTCTTTGATTGATATCCAATGCATGTTTTTATGGCACGTCCCTTGGTGATCAAGGAGGCAAGAGCAGGTGTTTTTCGCTGCAAGGAGCTACAAAAGCAAGATTTGGAGGAAAATCGAAGAGAAAAAAATGTGTATTTCTTGCATTTTTATTTTCCATGTAATAATCATCTTTACAATGATCTTCGTTCGAAGACTCGCAAGTGTAAATGAACGAAGCTCTATGTTGTTGTGTGGGGATCACCCCACTTGAGTGTCGACCTAGGATCAGGCACGCGACTCTCTAAGCTACTTTCGCATTTTATTTTATGTGATTGACCGTAGATAGGACATACAATAAATCAAGATTCATGCAGACATCGCTTGTCTTACCCAAAATAAAATACATTCGTTCCCGCTAATAGAAGCATGTTAGGTGCGATTTTTCATCGACTTGCATACATATGATTGTCAGTTTTTAATTCAGTTCTATTTTCATGAATTTAGCTCAAGGCACTGTGAGTTTTATATATCGTACACACACTATATATGTAATTTAGCTATATGTAAAGTTTAAGTATAGGGGGATATACCATATACACACTATATATGTACTTTAGCTATATTTTGAAAATTTTCGAAAAAAATTTAAACTTTTTGGGCTAAAGTATAATCGTTTAAACTAAGTGGACAACAATATTTTCAAGGTTTTGGAAAATTTTCTATACTATTTTACATTATTTTTGAAAAAAATATTTTGAAAAATATGTTTTACTGATTATGAAAAATCATTTGAAAAATGTTTGTAAATATCTATATAAGTGTGACATGGTTTGAAAAAATATTTTCAAAACTTGATTTCAATAAAAGGAAAATGAGTCTAACTTGTGTTCTAACTTTCAAAAATCCATAAAAATGAGAAAAACCAAACAATCCTTTAAAAGTCAAATTGACTACTAAATCCAAATAATAGCCGCGTTTAGTGAGGGTCTCCCTTAGTAGAGTAGGTGGTTTAGAGGACATTGCGTAAGGCTCCGTCCTCAAGCAATGGGTACCATTCTACAGCTCGAACTTACATCTATACTCGTTGAATGCCGACGCATCTAATCATTTGAGTTTTAGGCAGTCATTCGGTCTTTTAAAGTCTTCATAAAAATTTAAAAAATGGACGAAGGAGTTGGATTGAATCCTCAACATTTTCACTGCCACACAGGGTCAGTGATGTTCGAAAACACCTGGTTCAAGAGGTCTTGAGATTTTAGGTTAACCAGCCTTAGCCATCTGGGTCTTCGACTTAAATTTCCACATTTACCTAGTTTGCTAGATTTGCATGCTATACTGCATTCTTAGTCTCCTACTTAAGAATATGATTAACACTTCACATACACGACTGCGGTCATGATGAGATGAGTTAGAATTTCACTTGAGGAACTGGGATGTGGGATTCAAGTCTGGACTTGATTTAATGATGTTCGAGGATGGGATAAAATCATTGAAGACTTCATGAAACCTGAGGGTTAACATTTTAGCCAGTATGAGAACTTTGTTTTTGTACTAATCTCTTAGCATCTACCTAAGTGCAAGGGTGTGAATAAAATAAAAATGTCAATCAACGTGCACCAACTCTTGGTAAAAGCAGTGGATCTAGCCAAAAATAAAGCAAGGAAATATCAATGTTAAAAGAAAATATCTCATTCCATAAATTCAAGTCTGGATGTAGAAGGTATAATAGATACTCAAAAAAGGCACACCCCAGTGTATTCCCAGAAAAACAAGTGCAAACGACTCCAACTTCTCTTGACGGACGCACTGAACGACACCAAAAATGTGCATTGAATAATAAGGCACTCGACAGGATCCTTGTTCGAATGAGAGGGATGGAAGAAATGACACAATCGTAAACCCTCCATCAACTGGCCTGCCACCTTCACTTTTAAGTTTGACAACTTAAGAGACAGTGGATTGGACGCAATATTTGATTTATTCCCAAGAGTTGAGGATTGGGTCCTTGGGAGAGTTTCTTGGACCGAGACCTTGCGTAACATTGTAACTCTACTCTCGTGATCGTAATCTACACTTAATATCATATCTTTTGCTTATATGTGTACAAGACAGAGTCTGGAAAAATTAGAGAAATTGGATGCCTCTTGATTAAGGCTAGGTTGAGCTATGAGATTTTGGATCTCTAAAATTGGGATTTCTTGAAAGGATCAGATCCTGTACGCACATGCACAAGGGGGTTAATCTAGCTCATTCATTTTTGAGATGCTGGGGGATGAGCATAGTTTAAGTATTGGGGGGTGATGAAACCCAGTTTCACTGTATTAATTCGCAGATATTAACCCCCTAGCTTAGATTATTGTCAATAACAACCAGATAAAATATTGTATATATCTAAATTGAGAATAAACTAAAAATACAAAAAATAACTAAACTAAAATTCATAGTGTTTTTATACCCTTAAAAACACTCACAAAGATATTTCTCCCTTCGTTTGGCCTCATTTCTTATTTTGGTCAACATGAAAATTGTAGATCTTATTTACAATTTGGAGTTTTCCCAAATTTGGCCATTTCTCCCCCTTTCTCGTGTTTTTCTTCTGGAATAATCTGATTGGGCCGCGTGGCTCTTTCTGGTTGAGCCACGTGGCCCACCGTCCTTGCATTCCCCACCTATCTTCTCGACCATTCGATCGCCTCTGGAGAGATAATCTGTGCCACCCGCTTTAGCCTTTGATATCCACCATCCGATCATCTCCCAGATTCCATCTCGTCCCTCTACCTCTGCCCAACTCTCCTCACGCCACGTGTTGCGTTCTGCACCGCCCAATCTTCTCCAGGGCCCTCAATCCTCGCCGCTAGTCCCCACTGCATCGTCAGCCATCCGATGCTTCTCCAGATTGCATCGTCACCATCTTCTCCCGCCCACACCTCCTCTCAACACGTGTCACAACCATGACCTTTGATTGCGACCTGAACGATGAGATCAGGGCCGTATCTTCGCACCATCTTCTCCGTTGTTGGTCTAATGGTCGAGGATCCGTCATCTACCTCCGACTCCCTGACGACCGCTGAATACGATGTATAATTTGGACTCGTTGTAATACGTGTACTCAACGAATCAGTCAGAACCGAGAGAAGATCTCCGTAAAGAGTGTCTCGATTTTAATTTATATCCCGGGCAAGTCTGGGGTCGAACACAGGGAGGCAAAGGAACAACGACGGGTTAATTAAAAAAAAACTTAGTTCTAGGTTTTCATGTGGATTTTTTTGTATTTTTTTAATGCAAAAAACAAATGAAAATGCAAATGCGGATGAATTAAGATAATAAGAAAACACACAACTAGACCATATTAATTTTAATGTGAAATTAATCAAATTTAGCCTAATTATTTTTTTCTAGAATCCTAATCCAGTGACGAATACAAAACATATTTTTTTAAAATTTTAGTGGTTAAAAAGCAACAATGAAAAATGCACACTTTTTAGAGGTTTTTTTTGCATTTTTTCACACAAACAGAATGCAAAAGTTATGAAAATTTTACTGGAAATAAAACATGATGCAAGGATGCTAAAGTAACTTTTTTGGATTTTTCTGACAAAATATGATTTTTTATGGATTTTTAATGGAAACAGCGTGACAGTGAGTAATTAATTCCTAATAAATCCACATTAATGAATTGGCCTTAATGCGAATTATCTCACATAGGAGATTTGAAATTTCACAAAATAGAAATGTGTGGATTTAATTAAAAATCATTTACTAAAATCAGTCTACAAATTATTTAAGGCACATGACAACTCCAATTAAGATGAAATTTAGAAACTAATTAAAACACATGTCAATGCATCATTCGTGATTTTTATGAAATTTTTGGAGCAACTGTGAGTGAATTATGAATTTAGAAGCTCAATGTGGGCAAAATATGCAAAATTTCAGTTAAACATTTTTAACTAATTTGTCATAACTCATAAAAATATAAATAAATTTTCAGATGGTAGGGAATTAGTTTCTCAACATCATGCTATTTTTCATTAAATAAAAAGATGCTTAACATATGTCCAAATTAACACATAAATAGAGGGTTATCAATGCAAAAAAGAATAAAAACTGACAAAAGAAAACATGTACATGGACTAAATTGTAATTACAGAAACATAACGGGAAATATATTCAATTTTTACATAAAAAATAAAAAATGGAAAAAGGACCTTCTTCTTCGTACGACATGCACGGTTGGAAAGATGGGGTGGAGGGCGGCGAGCGGCCTCGCGGGGGTCGGTAGAAGGACGCACGTGGGCGGAGGGAGGCGCTTGGAAGGGAGGCTCGCGGCGAGGCGCCGCAGGCGGAGGCGCGATGCGGGCAGGTCTGCGGAGCCGCCACTGATGGCGTGATCATGCACGGGGCCACATCAACGAGGAGGGCAGCTGTGCGGAGGATGTGGCCACGTGATGCAGCGACTGAAGCTGGAGGAGCGACAGGGCGGCTGAGGGGTGGGGGCGGGCGACGCTGCCAGCCTGTGGAAGAAGGGGGGGGATACCTTCTACAATTTCTTTTTTTATTTTTTTGCTGTGATATTTTTTGTTTTAATTTTTTTAAACAGGGAATGCAATTAAAAGGACGAGGAGAGGGGTTGATGGAGTAAAACAAATGAATGTGTGGTGATGGGGATGATATGGAATAAACTAATAGAGGTATGTGAGTGGTAATGTGATGTGATAAAAAATTGAGAAAATAACAATGATGATAAAATGAGAGGAAAAATACCTGCGGTGGAAGCGGTCACCTATGGTATGCTCAAGAGAAGCACGATCTTTGCTCGAATTACCAGCTAGTGATGAGCTCGAGCAACACATGGATGCGACTGCGATATTGGCCAAGAAGCCAACGGATCTCACCGGAGAGAGGGTTGTCGTCGCTGACCACGACTGCATCGCTGCACCAATTCTACTCTGGCAACTAGGCTCTCCTCAAATAAAGATGCATTCAGTGCAAATTAAGGAGGATGGGATGTATAAAAAGAGATGAAAAAATGAAGCTTAGAATGGAGGTGGAGTGGAATGGAGGTTAATAAGATGGTGGAGTTGAATTAGAAGTTAGAAAAAATGAAGTAGGCTACTAAAAGATAATAAAAATATAAAGAAGAGAAAATGGTGGGGAATTTACAAAAGAAGGCAAACAACATGTACATTTTTTGTTTGCTTTTCTAATTTATATTTTTTTGTCTTTTTAATAAGAGATATTTACAACAGAAAAATATAATAAAATATTGGGAATAAATACAACACAACAATGATTTCTTGGATTTTTTAATAATTAAGAAAGATAAAATAAAAAATGAAGAAAGAATGAATATTTACATAATATACAATGTATAGGTCCCAAAATTCAAATTTTGCAAACGAGGTTCGATTTTAATGAAACCACTTTTATTGGATAGATAATTTTCTAACTTGAACTTTAAAAGTGAGTTTGGTGAATTTGGAGTTCATGCGGAGTGGGAATTTGGTCGAGAAGTTGGACTTTATGGCTTTTTCTCTTTGGGATCTAGAAGCATTTATTTGAGGTGAAATTTGTTTTGTATTTTTGTATTTTTATATACATTTTAATGAACAAGTAAGAAAGGAATTAGCCAAAAAGGAGTTGAATTGAAATTATTAAAAACAAATGAAGTTTTGGACTATTTACAGGTGAAAAACTCCTTTATTTTACGGCTTTTTATTATTAATTTATTTTGTACAATATAATATATAATAATTAATGTGTTTTATTTATATGAGTCATTTTGTTAATTTATTGATTTTATTTACATTTATTTGATATTTTATTCGGGGATTTTGCTAAGATAAAGATATTAAGATGATGAATCATGGATTCATCACCCCCATCTCACCCACGTCTTCCACCGCGCACATCCATCGCACCCTTCCCATTTTTGCCACCTTCTCATCTACCGTCGCCACTCTCCAACTACCCCATGACGTAGTCTAGTCTTCCACCTTCCTCGTGGGCAACCACTCGCCCCACGACACCCTCTATCTCGCTCCACATCTCCTCCTTACTCATGACCTCACCCACCATATGCCATAACCGTTCCACCTTGAAATAGCCCTTCGCCGGCCACCATTAACAATATCCACCAGTACGTGGGTCACGACCAAGCCTTCCTCTGTCCCTATGTGATAGAGAGGAGATGCCAAGGAGCGATACGCCCGCCGTTGACCCCGGTGTTGACTCCTGGCCATGGTAGGCTAGGTCTCCGGCGCTCGCTCATCGGCGAGCTGCGCCTCGTAGCCGGGGGAGTTCAGCGAAGACCCATGCTTCCCCTAGGAGTCCAAGCACAGGCCCACGCTCTGCCATATCCCCATGTAAGCCCTCCGATGTTCCTTTGCATTTTTTGGTATTTCTCAGAATTAATTAGGATAATCCTCACATCTTCCTCCTCCATTTACCATCTCCTAAGCTTCGCCTATCATCCTCCATCCTCGCACATGCCTTTACTCGCCAGTCTCCCTTCTTTAGCATCTGATCATTGAGGCCCCACCTCCTCTTCGATCGTCAAAGATGGAGCTCCAATTCCTCCCCTCCTTCGCTCGCATGGAACCCCTTTCCACTCCGTCACCCCCACGCACACACACTTTGACTTTTGGACTAACATTTTTAGGTAATACTTGAATGGTCGGAGCAATCGCTGGAGCTCCTTTCTAGGATTTTATCTCCGGCGAACTCTCATCACCACTTCGATTCAGAACAAGGCAGTTCTCCGACACCTGCTCTTCATCGCCATCACTTTCGTAGCCTCTGCCAATCTCGAGACATAAGTCCATGGCCGGGCCGAAGCTAGGAGAATGTTGTCGAAGCACAACCAAGTTTGTCGCAGGAGGCGGCGACGACGAGGGACTCACGAAGCACAGTTACCGTCCGATCTTCAAGACCGGACGACTCACATTCAACCACGTTGCCTCCCCAGTTCGCTCACGACCACCATCTAATATCTAAGATCGGATCGTTCGCAGAAGGCCACATCACGTCCCTGAGCCTCCACTCCGCGCCTCGAGGCTTGGAGCTGCCAAGCCAAGACAGAGCCTCAACAGTCGACACGTGGCCTGAACCTCTCTCCCGAACCTACAACACCACCGAGCCTAGCCTCAGGTGCCCAGTCACTTGAGGGGTGGGTAACTTGCAGGGAGGCCCCCAAAACTTTTTCAAATTGCAATCAGGTCTTGCCAGCACGTACAAACCATGCATGCTTGGGGTAAATTGCACCCGACCCCCTGTGGGTTTTAAAAATAGCAACTTTACCCCCAAATATGTGGGTAATTTACAGGGAAGGCCCCGTGCATTATTTTATTTACATTTTAGTCCTTCCATGGACCTGTTTGTAGCTTTTTCCCTATTTATTTCTATGTTTTCTTTACATTTATGCCCTTGGATGTTTTTATTCATATCTTGAGCATTCGAGCTCAGTTTGAGTCGATTTCAGTTGAGTTTCAAAGCTTGTTTCATTCTCTTCTTAATGGTAGACTTAGATATCTATTTTAACACTCTCGATTTTGATGATAATTTTTTTAATGTAGTGTCATTTATGTAATGATTTATCATGCCTTGAATTCAGCTCCGATGAAATTTGCTTCAAGTAGTGGATCCTGAAGTTGTCATAATTTTATTGCTCATTGATTTCCGATAGGAAAGGCATATTTATATTTTCCCCTTGCATATCTGCATATGTTTGCGTTGTATCTTTGAGTGTGCATTAACCTATGGATTTTTAATTTAACGCTTAATCTAGGTAATAAGAGTCTAGATAATAACTTAAGAGGCTCGTGTCTCTGGGTCCGATCTTGGGCTTGTCCAAGTACAAAAATAAACCGCTTTGATTTATTTGATACATTATTTAAGCGGTTTTTGATTGACTCGAATTTATCCGACTGCAATGAAATCGTTAATTCGACTTAATTAAAAGGATAAATTTGGGCTTTTCAAATGGCGTCGTTGCCGGGGACATGACTCATATTTTGTTTATTAGATTTTTAATATTGAATTGAGTGTTAATTTCTATTTTATAGGTCATGTTGTTATTTGCATTATAGATAATTCTTTGATTGATATCTAACACATGTTTTTGTGACGGACCCTTGGTGATCAAGGAGATGAAGAGCAGGTGTTTTTCGCTGCAAGGAGCCACAAAAGCAAGCTTTGGAGGAAAATCAAAGAGAAAAAATGTGTGTTTCTTGCATTTTTATTTTCCATGTAATAATCGTATTTACAGTGGTCTTCGTTCAAAGACCTGCGAGTGTAAATGAACGAAGCTTTCTGTGATTGTGTGAGGATCTCCCCACTTGAGTGTCGACCTAGGATCAGGCACGAGGCTCTCTAAGCTACTTTCACATTTTATTTTATGTGTTTGAACGTAGGAAGGACACACAATAAATCAAGATGCAAGTAAACATCGCTTGACTTAGCCAAAAGAAAATAAATTCGTTCCCGTTAATAGAAGCATGTTAGGTGCAATTTTTCATTGACTTGCATACATATGATTATCAATTTTTAATTCAGTTATATTTTCACGAATTTGGCTCAAGGCACTGTGAGTTTTATCTTACCATAGTCCATGATTTTATCAATTGCATGGCTTTTTCTCGACCTCCCTTCCTGTTTTGATCACCTAGGTTAATGGAAATTAGGAATGAGCGGTAGACGATTGAATGATTGATTTATGTTCACATTTAAACAATGATAACCTTAAGCTTAAAATTGGGACTGATAAATGCAAGTTGACCTGAAATGGAGTAAAATCATGTTTTGGGAGAGAAACACCCTTGTTTACTTAGGATTGTTTTATTTAACATTTTTTTAATCCTTGCGTAAAATAGAATATTTTAATCACCAATAAAAATGAAAAGATAATTGACCAACACTTGTCAGTTTCATATGTGAGTTGGTGAATTAAAGGGTATTGCATGCTTGATTGAGCCTTTATTGCTCCGACGACCCTCCCCTAGACCTAAGTGCTCCATTCATCTCCGAAGATTCACTCGCTCACGTGTACATCCATCCTACTTCTTCGTTCCCCTCAAGTCTCCCTAACATCAATTATCCATCTTTATACTTAGGCTACTCTCAGCCTAAGTATAGGGGGGACCTGAGTCCCTGTGATTTTCTTCTCATTTATCCTTTCCTTGATACTTAGGTTATTTCTAACCTAAGTATAGGGGGGCATCCACCTCAGTTCATGTATATTCTTTTATACTTAAATGGAGCTATGGCTTTGTGTCACCTTGTGCTATGAGGACATAAGAAAGTTTAAGTATAGGAGGATATACCGTATACACACAATATATGTACTTTAGCCATATTTTGAATTTTTTTGAAAATTTTAAACATTTTGGGATAAAGTATAATCGTTTGAACTAAAGTGGAAAAAAATATTTTCAAGGTTTTAGAAAATTTTCTATACTATGTTACATTATTTTTGAAAAAATATTGAAAAATGTGTTTTACTCATTTTGAAAAATCATTTGAAAAATGTTTGTAAAAATCCATATAAATGTGACATGGTTTGAAAAATATTTTCAAAACTTGATTTCAATAAAGGAAAATGAGTCTAACTTGTGTTCTAACTTTAAAAAATTCATAAAAATGAGAAAAACCAAACAATCCTTTAAAAGTCAAATTGACTACTAAACCCAAATAAGTAGCCGTGTTTAGTGAGGGTCTCCCTTATCATAGTAGATGGTTTAGAGAACCTCGCGTAAGGCTCCGTTCTCAAGCAATGGGTACCGTTATACAACCCGAACTTACACCTATACTGGCTGAATGCATATGCATCTACTCATTTGAGTTTAGGTAGTCATTAGGTCTTTTAAAGTTTTCATAAAAATTAAAAAATGTATGAAGGAGTTGGATTGAATCCTCAACATTTTCACTGCCACACAGGGTCAGTGATGTTCGAAAACACCTGGTTCAAGAGGTCTTGAGATTTTAGGTTAACCAGCCTTAGCCATCTGGGTCTTCGATTTAAATTTCCACATTTCCCTAGTTTGCTAGATTTGCATGCTATATTGAATGCTTAGTCTCCTACCTTAAGAATATGATTAACACTTCACATACACGACCGCGGTCATGATGAGATGAGTTGGAATTTCACTTGAGGAACTGGGATGAGGGATTCAAGTCTAGATTTGATTTAGTGATGCTCTAGGATGGGATAAAATCATTGAAGGCTTCATGAAACCTGAGGGTTAGCATTTTTAGCCAGTATGAGAACTTGGTTATTGTACTAATCTCTTGACATCTACCTAAGTGCCAGGGTGTGAATAAAAAAATGTCAATAAATGTGCGCCAACTCTTGGTAAAAGCAGTGGAGCTAGCCAAAAATAAAGCAAAGAAATATCAATGTTGAAAAAAAATCTCTCATTCCATAAATCCAATTATCAAAAGAGTTTCCACCGAAGGCGAGCGCTCCCAACAATTTCAAAGTGTCCATTTGGACTACCGCTATTAGGACCAAGAGTCGGTCTAGCACTAAAAAGAGCTCTGCATCATAAATGATACAAGTCTGGATGTTGAAGGTATACTAGATACTCCAAAAAGGCACACCCTAGTGTATTCCCAGAAAAACAAGTGCAGACGACTCCAACTTCTCTTGACAGATGCACTGATCAACACCAAAAATATGTGTTGAGTAATAAGGCACACTATAGGTCCTTGTTCCAATGAGAGGGAGGGAAGAAATGACACAATCTTAAACCTTCCATCAATTGTCTTGCCACCTTCACTTTTAAGTCGACAACTTAAGAGATGATGGATTGGACACATATTTGATTTATTCCCTAGAGTTGAGGATTGGGTCCTTAGGAGAGTTTCTTGGATCGGGACCTTGGGTGATGTTGTGACTCTACTCTCGTGATCGAGATCAACACTTAATATCCCATCTTTAGCTTATATGTATACAAGAGAGAGTTTGGAAAAATTAGAGAACTTGGATACCTCTTGATTAAGGCTAGGTTGAGCTTCGAGATTTTGGATCTCTAAAATTGGGAGTTCTTGAAAGGATCAGATCCTGTACGCACATGCACAAGGGGGTTAATCCAGGTCATTCAGTTTTGAGATTCTCGGGTATGAGCATAGTTTAAGTATAGGTGGGTGATGAAACCCAGTTTCACTGTATTAATTCGCAGATGTTAACCCCCTAGCTTAGACTATTGTCAATAAAAGCCAGATAAAACATTGTATATATCTGAACTGAGAATAAATCTAAAATACAAAAAAAACAAAACTAAAATTCGTAGTGTTCTTATACCCTTAAAAATGCTCACAAAAATATTTCTCCCTCATTTGACCTCATTTCCAATTTTGGTCAACATGAACATTGTAGATCTTATCGGGATCTACAACTTTCATGTTTTGCATTTTCCAAATTCGGCCATTTTCTCCCCCTTTTTCGTGTTTTTCTTCTGAAATAATCTGATTGGGCCACATAACTCTTTCTGGTTGAGCCACGTGGCCAGCCGCCCTTGCATTCCCCACCTATCTTTTCCACCATTCGATCGCCTCTGGAGAGCTAATCTGCCCTGACCTCTCCTGCCTCTGATATCCACCATCCGATCATCTCCCAGATTCCATCCCGTCCCTCCGCCTCTGCCCAACTCTCCTACACCACATGTCGCCTTTTGCACTGCCCGATCTTCTCCAGGGCCTTCAGTCCCTGCGGCTGGTCCCACTACATTGTCAGCCATCCGATGCTTCTCCAGGTTGCATCATTGTCGTCTGCTTCCACCCACATCTCCTTTCAACATGTGTCACAACCATGACCGTTGATTGCATCCTGAACGATGAGATCAGGGCCGCATCTTCACACCATCTTCTTAGCTGTTGGATCGTAAGATCCAATGACTGAGGACCCGTCGTCTACCTTTGACCCCCATCTCACCCACGTCTTCCACCGTGCACACCCATCATGCCCTTTCCATTTTCGCCACCTCCTCATCCATCCTCTCCACTCTCCGACTACCCCACAACATAGCCCAATCCTCCACCTTCCTTGCAGGCAACCACTCGCCCCGTGACGCCCTCAATCTCGCTCCACATCTCCTCCGTTTACCCATGATCTCACCCATCATCTTCCATAACCGTTCCAACTTGAAATAGCCCTTCACTGACCACCATTACCGAAGTCCACCTATATGTCGGTCACGACCAAGCCTTCCTCTGTCCCTCTGTGATAGAGAGCAGATGCCAAGGAGTGCTACAACTGTCGTCGACCCTGGTGTCGACCAGGGCCAGGTCTCCGGTGCTTTCTCGCCGGCGAGCTTCTCCCCATAGCTAGGGGAGTTCAGCGAAGACCCAGGCTCCGCCTAGGAGTCCAAGCATAGGCCCATGCTCCGCCATATCCCCTTTACATTTTTTGGGTATTTTTCAGAATTAATTAGGATAACCCTAACATCTTCCTCCTCCACTTACCATCTCCTTAGCTTTGCCTATCATCCCCCATCCTCGCACACATCTTTACTTGCCATTCTCCCTTCTTCAGCATCTGATCACTAACGCCCCACCTCCTCTTCGATCACCAGAGATGGAGCTCCGGTTCCTCCCCTCCTTCGCTCCCATGGAAGCATGTTCCACTTATGTCACCCCACGCACACACGCTTTGACTTTTGGACTAACGTTTGCAGGTAATACTTGAATGGTAGGAGCCATTGCCGGAGCTGCTTTCCAGGATTTCATCTCCAATGAACTCTCTTCGCCACTTCGATTCAGAACACCAAGGCGGTTCTCCGTCACATTATCTTCATAAACATCACTTTCATAGCCTCTGCCAATCTCCAGACATCAGTCCATGGCCAGGCGAAGCTAGGAGAACATCGTCGGAGCACATCCAAGTCCGCCGCAAGAGGCGACGACAAGGAGGGACTCGCGAATCACAATTACCATCCGATCTTCAATATTAGATGACTTATGTTCAGCCACGTCGCCTCCCCAGTTTGCTTACAACCACCATCTGATATCCAAGATCAGATGGCTCGCAGAAGGCCATGTCACATCCCTCCACTCTGCGCCTTGAGGCTTAGAGCTGTCGAGTCAAGACAGAGCCTCAACTGATGACATATGGCCCGAACCTCGCTCCCGAACTTGCAACACCACCAAGCCTAGCCTCACGTGCCCAGTCACATGAGGGATGGGTAACTTGCAGGGAGGCCCCTATAACTTCTTGAAATTGCAATCATATGTAAACCATGCGCGCCTGGGGTAAATTGCATCTGACCCCCTACGAGTTTTAATAATTACAATTTTATCGCTACAAATGTGGGTAATTTATAGGGAAGGCATCACACATAATTTTACTTACATTTTAGTCCTTCCAAGGATCTGTTTGTAGCTTTTTCCCTGTTTATTTCTATTATTTCTTCGCATTTATTCCCTTGGATGTTGTTATTCATATCTGGAACATCCGAGCTTCGTTTGAGTCGATTTCAGTTGCATTTCAAAGCTTGTTTCATTGTCTTCTTAATGGAATACTTAGATACCTATTTTGACACTCACGATTTTGATGATTAATTTTATTAATGTAGTGTCATTTCTGTAATGATTTCTCATACCTTGAATTCTGCTCCAATGAAATTTTCTTCAATTAATGGATCTTGAGTTGTCTTAATTTTATTTCTCATTGATCTTAGATAGAAAGGGCATATTTGTATTTTCCCCTTACATATCTACATATGTCTGCATTGTGTCTTTGAGTGCACATTGACCAATGGATTTTTAATTTAACGCTTAATATAGGTAATAAGAGTCTAGATAATAGCTTAAGAGGCTCGTGTCCCTGAGTTCGACCTTGGGCTTGCCCAAGTGAAAAAGTAGGATGCTTTGCTTCATTTGATACATTATTTAAGCCAATTTTTTATTGACTCGAATTTATGTGACTGCAACAAAATCATTAATTTGACATAATTAAAAGGATAAAATTCGGGCTTTTCAAACGACAATCAATCTATAAGTGCAATTAAGCGAGCTGTTAGGTTCTCGATGCTCCCAAGAGACTGGCCCAATCCCACAGTTAGTTTTTCCCAACTAGTATGGATTGCAGACCATTTACTGGTTACCCGCTTTGTCCACTCTGCTGAGGAAGTCTTGGAGTGCATACTGGCTACCCGGAGAAGTCCTTACTGGAGACCAACAAACCACAAGACTAGTAGTCTGAAGGAAGTTCAGATGTAGCTCTAGCCTAGGGTACGGATCACTCTCTCACTGCAAATAAATCAACCAATGATGGGGTGACTTTCCCCAAAACAAAGATTTTTAAATGATGTGAATTTTAGGGTCAAGTTTGCATTAGCAGTCCCAATTTTATTGCTTTCACTTTTTAGGTATTTTTAAGATAAAAATAATGTCTAACGAATTTTTCGATTTCCTTATTTTGATTCCAAGAACTGGGGGAGAAAGTTAAAAAAGCCGATCTGCTATCAAACACAATGATGCAACAAAGATAGAAATGCGTACCTATCTCCAACACTCTCTACATGCAGGGTGATCCACACATAAATTTAAATACTAAAAGTAAACTAACTATATGATGCACGAGGAAATCAACCTTAGACGAGCAACTTCTATTGATCATGAAGGACATTAGCCAGTTAATCAAATCTAGTCCGGAGTCCGATCTTGGGAGCCACTCGGTGCCCACCATAATGGGTCCTACTAGCATTGTATGTGACTCCTCACGGTGCGCGGTCTCAAGTTCAATTAAGCTAACTTTTTTAATTCATTTTTAGATAGATCTAATTACAATCTAATTTTGCATTTTTTGTAATTTTAATAAAGAAGCGAAATCACCAAGTAAGAAAACAAGGCAATACACAAGTATTTTTGGATTTTTCTTTATTGCTAAAAATGCTCATAAAATTAATGTAAAAATACTTTCGAGTTCTTAAGGTTTTAAAATGTTTTTGATTATTTTTTGTAGTTTTGTAAATGATTTTAGGATTTTTATAAAAGTCAACTAATAACTAGAAGAGCAAACAATGCCCAACCAAGACTAAATAGCAATTTAAAATTGCCTAAAATGCCCTAAAGTCCCGGGGAGCAATTTTATGGCAAAATAGATATAAAAACCTACAAACATGAACTAAAAAGAGATTTTTTTTATTTTTCTTGAATTTTATATGATTTTTATAAGTTTATAGGTCTTTTGTAATTTTTAGGGTTTTTATAAGAGATTTTCGAACAAAAATGCCACTGAAGATCAAACATATCAAAACACACTAATACAAATTTCTATAAAATTTTAGGACAATTTTCTAATTTTTATGGATTTTTAAAAATAGAGAGAACACTTTTTATGGTTTTTTGAGTTTTAAAAAATAATCGAAATGAAAATTGGTCCATAAAAATCATACTAAATACAAAACACTAATATGAGTCAAAGTATTTTTTTAGGGAATTTTCGAGATAAATTTGATATTTATTAAATTAAATTAAAGACAATCAGTTTACATGGATCTATATGCAATCAAAATAGAGTATAGGGCCAAACAATAACACAACTACAAAGTACATCGCCTCAAGTGCAAAATATCCAAGCAATCATGCGCACGACACGTAAATAAGGCTTGCAGGAGTATAAATGTAAATACTAGAAACTTATCATTCAATTCATAACAACTTGGAAGTTTAGACTAAGTATCGCAAATAACCAAAAAGCACGTGGTGGTGCACGCGAGTCCAAACAAACAAGACTGAAGTGCAAATGTCAAAAACCACGACGTCCACTATGCAAATGTTTTTAAACTACCATATTTATTTTCTAGACTAAAGGGAAATGCAAAAACAAATAAGGGATGAAAGGAAATATACCCCTAGGGCACGTGCGGAGTGCGCGGGGACTCAGACGGCTCTGATTGTCCCCTCAAAAGGATCTGACACATCTGAACATGGCGTGGAGGTACGACGCAGAACTTTCTCAGACCATGATTAGACCATTATGAATAAGGCGTGGATGTACGATCTAGATCAGATATGGGGGTGAAGCTCCTGATCGATGGCAGAAAAGGGACTTGGGTGAATTCATCGAGGGGGAACTTCAACTGAGCGAGGATGGATCCAACACGGTGGTGGACATGCTCCACGTTTGGTGGAATTCTCCGATGAAGGAGCCAGTGGTCGGATGAGTAGGACACGGTGGCTCTGCCTGCAGCTGCTCCACCTAAGCAGTTGGGGCTTGAGATGGTTCTCCTCGCGTGCACGGGTACCTGCAAAGGGTAGGACGACCCAAAGGGGTCTCTTCAGTTGGGTTATTGACTGGAAGAACACGGAGAAGCGTAGGGGAATGGAGTTCAACCTCCGATAGACGTGGAGGGAGGAGGTCTCAACCTTAATCTCAACCTGAAGGTCGAGTGTAAGAGGGGACAAGTTGCGTAGGAGGGTGGCTGGTGAGGTGTAACGTAGATCGAAATAGAAGGGTATATGAGATGGATCTCTGATTGGATGGTTGGAGCCAAGAAACCACGGCAGAGGTGGAAGCAAAAGATGGAAACGAACTGAGAAATGCTGAGCCTAAAGGGGATACCTGAAGGTTGGAACACATTCATGAGATTCAGGCGAAGGTGGACGTCAGGGTGATGGCCTCGACCACGCTGCGGCGGGTGGGGAGCCTACACCAATGTAGAAGTCGGGCCACGTCGAGCTACGAGCCTCTAGGAAACTCCCTAAGGATCCTAAGCCGATCCTCCGACGGCTGTCACTTCAACGAAGATGGCTAGGGAAGAACCGAGCTCCTCTTTTCTCAAGATCCAGACCCGAGATTGCTCGTATATCCGAGAGTCTCGTGGGTCCCTTGCACGATCCTAATCTCCTTAGGGTTTCTTGCTCCATGTCGATCTTTCTGAACCCCCGAGCTATCTATAAAAACTTTTCTTCCGCCTCCTAGCGCCACAGCTTGTTACCTGAGCTAGGAGTGGGCATTGACTGGAGTCAACAAATCCTCCAGGACCAATCAGAAAATTTGACTCTACAAAATAAGTGAAAATTCAATTAAAATAGCAAATGAATTTAAAATAAATAGTGCATAAAATAAAAATTGTTTTTTATTTTTTAAACTATTTTATATGATTTTTAATCATTTTTATGAAAAAACATATTAATGTATATACAATATATAGTATTATATACAAGTATAGTATTCCTATGCATTACGTACAATATTTTTATTATTTTGTTTTTACATAAACTCCCTCATTTTATATTTTATTTATTTAAAACATATTTTTAGGAGAATAAATTAATTTTTATTTTATTTTTTAAATTAATGAGGGTATATAATAAGAGTTCAATGGGGCTGCCCCTTGGGGGCGGCTAACTTGGCTCCCCTCGCACAATTTCGCTTGATTTTTTATTTTTTTTGAAAATTTCTTCCATAGTATTTCATCACTATATCCCTATATTATGTCATAAAAAATTCGTATGAAACAGAGACTCCTACGACCTTCATCCATACAGTCATTTTTTAACGGTAACAGAATTGCTAAAAACTACCCCGTCTGGATGGAGGTCGTAGGAGTCTCTGTTTCACACGAAATTTTAATAACATAATATAGGGATATATTGATGAAAATCCACAGAAGAAATTTTCAAAAAAAATAAAAAAAGCAGATGAGATGGGGCGGGGGGAGCTAAGTTAGTTCCCCCATGGGGAAGCCTATTTTACCCATATAATAAATAAAGGAGTGTATGATATACACACGTCTTTTGTAAAATGAATGGAGAATTTTATTTTACCTTTATTTATATTTCTGATTTTTATTCTATTTTTTATTATTTCTAGAAATATATACAAGTGTGTGAAAAGAATTATTTAATTTTATCTTGTCAAAATAAATGTATAATTAATAAGTACAATTGTAGGTAGTATATACAATACATAGTGAACCTATCTCTCTATTTATTTTATTTTGTGATGGGGTCAAGGTTTGACCTTCTCTTGAGGTTTGGGTCAATCTGTATTTATTCAAAATACATCATTCTTTTTCTCTTCATTTATTCTTTTATTTAGCCAAAAATATGCTTAATTATGCAATATTAACACATGCATGCAATGTGCAAAGTTATTGTATTTACAAGAATTTACATGATGTTTTACCGAGACAAAGAGCTAAAATAAAAGAATAAAGAGTGAGAATCGGGGATTCATCATCCCCCATGCGCTATTTTGTTTAGTTTTATTTTAATTGCAGATATAACCCCTACATTCGAGTATCAATTTCAACTATCATTTCTTACCATATTTTAATTATAAAAATTGCATTTGATAGTATAATTAATTATCTGTCTTGTGATCATTTATTTGTATTTTTGTGAACTTCAGATAAGTTAATGAAATTGATTAAGTGTATGGATTATGCATTTTACCAAGTTGAGATTTTGAAATTTGTATTAATTTACTCATATCCTAAAAAATTAATGAAAAATCACAGTATGTAGAAATATCTTTTTTTTTCTGTGCCCAACAATGATCTCATTTGCAAGCATATTTTGGCTAAAATAAATTAATTAGTGATTTGGACAATTTAGTTTTAATTTCCTATAATATTAAAATTTTTAAGATTTAAACTTTTCACAATTGCCTATTAATTAGATATATCTAGGATAATTTTTCTTGAAAACAATAAACTTTTCCATTTATTAAAATTAAATTACACATAATCGCTAATTTAACGCTATTTGATTCACAAAAATTCATTTTGCTTCAGAAAATTCTAAAAAAATTACAGTAGACTAATTTTACATGCATTAACATTCTGGCCAAATTTGGATTTTTTGGAGCTCATTTGGGTAAAAACTGCATTTTAGCCCCTAAACTTAAACTGAATTAATTCTATCATTAATTGTATAAAAAAAATAAAAATTTCCTCCTCAAAATCCTACTATCTAAATTATCTGAAACTCATCCTAATGAGACAATTATCTCCTTGAGTTTGACATTAGGCTTGACCATGTAAAATAAAAATAGGCTGCTTTGAATTGAATTGATTAACATAAATTAGATGGTTTTTTTTTGAGAAATTATGATTTGGTCGCTTACAATGAAATAATACATTAATTAGTTCTCATGAATTAGCAATGGTGATTTGATATTTTTTAGGTACTAACCTTAGGATCTACGTCCTCACCCGCTTTGTCTAGGGGTGAGTACTTGTGTCTAGGGTTTAAAAAACTAGACCGATCGCTCGGACTGGTTGGACTGGGAACCGACCCTGACCCGATTTGTTCAACCAGTTTTATTAATTAATTTAAAAAAAAGAAAATAGAAAATCGGGTCCGACCGATGGTCGGATCGAGTTGACTCGAGTCGTTGTACCAGGTTGACCCAGATTACCCAGTTTCGATGGTTTAGTATATTTTCAAAAAATAAAGGTTTAAATAATGAAATGGTATGTTTTTTTTTATCACCTGTGCCTTCTTAACTTCTGCAATTTCAATTATGTAATTCTCTTTTTTGGAATATAATTTGTTCCACTACTTTCTTGGAGTAAATTTCTAGAAGCAACTATAAATAAATTATTACAATATTATATTTATATAATGCTAAAAAATGTGACTACCTTTTGTAGAGTTTTACTCAAAATAGACAATCATGTTATTCTATTGAAAGATTTGACATTTTAAATGATTATTTAATTGATATATAAATACATATTTACATCTGTTTATCCGATTTTATCGGTTCGAAAAATCGGTTCGACCTGTCGAACTAGTAAATTAAGCCTGGTATGATTTTTTCTAAGTTGATAGGAATGATGACATAATGCTGACATCATCATCGATTCAACCGATTTGGACCGACGGTCCAACTCGGTTGAACCAAATCAAAGACTGATCGGTTTAATGTCTGATTCGATTTTTAAAAACTTGCTTGTGTCCAATAAGGGTATTATGCAACTGTAATACATGTGTTCATTTTATTCCAAGTCTGTTTTAGTCAAATTGCTTAATTTAGTCCCATCTTTGTGTTAGGATGTTGATAACTCGAGTTTTGCGAGGGTCTAAAGTAGTCCACACAAGGGGGACCACGATGTCGCTGAGGCGACCGCTCACGAAACCTGGGTCGATCAACAATTAACCCACAATAAATAAATCAAGCAATGAAATAGCAATGTGGAGTTAAAATTTATTTTATATAACTCTACAACAAATGTTGTGTATAGTGTGCAAGTAGTGTAGAGTGTGGAATACACTGAACAAGCATGATAGATTAGGGCAATGAGTTGCACAAAAAAGTGAATGTGATGTATTTGTCTATATATGTGCTCTTTTTGTGGATTTTAAATGATATATATATATTTGTTTTATTTTTTATTTTTTATTTTGTATTTTGATTTTGATTTTTATGATTTTATACTTTCTTTTTATATTTTTATATTTTTTATATTTTCTTTTTCTTTGAAAATAGATATAAATCTATATATAAGATTTAGGTTATAATAGATATAATAGTGAATAAAAATAATAAAAAATAGGAGGATAAAATATTTTTCGATTTTAATTAATTTTTATCTATTTTTATGATTTTTAGTTAATTTTTCTATTTTTTATGTATTTTTAAAGTCCAAAATACCCTAAAATAGGGATAAAATAAATACCCGAAATTAAAATGGAGAGGAAAATTATAAAATAGTATCAAAAATTCCCCAAATTAATTTAATACATAGTCACTACTATAGAGAAAATTCAAAATTAGAAAAAAGAATTTTTAGATGTTGTAAGAATTTTTGCAAAATAACCATAAAATTTATAATTGTATATGAAAGTTTATAGATTAAACCTAAATAAGCAGAAACCCAGGGGATCAGCCGTAAAATTGCCATCTCACGTGATGCGTCACGTGAGGCGACGTGGATCTGACCGAAATGTGAATACCTAAAAGTTCGAGGGCCTTTCTATAAATTTTTACAAAATTAAAGAATTGTAGATGAAAAAGCAGTAAAAAGTAATCTACAAAAAACTACAGGGGTTAAACGCAAAAATACCCCAGCACTTAGCGGGAACGGACGACTGATAATCATCACTTATGCCAGGTGTCACATCCTCGCACACCGATGCCGGTTCACAGCGGATGGCTAGGATTAAATCCTAGCAAATGATCGGGCAGCTGATATGTCGCATCGGATGACTGTTGTGTGCCTGGGCGACCGTTCTTGATCCTACGACGGAGAGAGGCGATGGATGAATGGGGAAGAACAACCGGCAAGGAGAGATTTCCCTGTCAAAATCTCCCTCCTCCGACCTGCACTTACACTCCAAAATGGTCGAATCACTTCCTGCGAGGGTCCTCAAGGTGTTGGTGGCTCCATAAATCTCTGGCGAAAGCTGGAGGGCTCGCGCGAGGTCGCTGGAGCAAGGAACCTCCGGGTACCTCCACCTCCTCCAAAATGAGCTCCAGATCATGGTGAAGTGCTTGGACCTACAATAAAAAAGTCAAGAGGTCATGGGAAAATTACTGCGACCCTCCAGTTGGCAAAAAGGGGGTGGATGGTGGTTGTGGGATGAAAATGAGGTTCACTTGAGCTATGCTCCGGCGAGGGGTGGACTAGGTTGAATGGATGGCTAAACAATGAAGGGAACATGGTGAAAATAATCCTAGGACTACGACAAAGCCAAAAATGCAAGAAAAAAAGAAAATACGGACCTCAACTGACGGAACCCGGGAAGCAAAGACCTTGATGGCTGAGGTTAGCCGGAGGTGATGGAAGCGCCTCCTCCCTCCCTCGCCTAGACCTGCTCCAAGTCGCTGGGGACGCGCCTGTCACTCGCGTGGATCCAAAGCAACCCAGGGAGGTTGAGGCTAGGGCCAAAGGGTGTTCAAAAGGTCAAGGGAAAATTGGGGTGCCTTAGGTACAAAGTGGCAATGCGGCGAGAAGAATGAGGGAGATCAGGAGATGCAACGATGCACCTCCCAAGACAAGCAATGGGCGCATATCACCAAATCTCTGAGGAAGAAAAGTTGTGAAGGATGCGAAGTCAAATGGTGAAAGGACTGGCCTCGAAAAAATCGCAAAGATGGGCGAAAAACGAGATCCTGACAAGAGTAGACCTCAGTTAAAGAGTTGACCGAGATCAACCAACGGGAGAATATGGTTGGTCCACGTGGACCAACCAGAAAATCCCTAGAAAAAATAATTAAAAAATCGATTAAAAATAATAAATGATCTTCTTAATTTTAGGTTATAAAATGAAAGATATTTATTATTTTCTGAATAATTTTATTATGATTTTATTTATTTTTTAGAGGTTTAGAATTACAATTACTTTTTAAGGGCTATATAGGTATATTCATATATGAATTTTAATCTTTTATTTTTATTTTGTATTTTTGGTTTTATTAATTTAATTTATTAATTTATATATTTATAAATTATTTTTAAAAACTTAAATGTATTTTTATTTTATTTTTTGATGTATTGTATGCAATTAAATAAATAGGTATATTATCTATATAGGTATAGATATAGGTATTTTATCTACATGTTTTCTTTACATATTTTATTTTAAGGTTTTCTTTATAATTTTATTCCAGTTTTAATATGCAAATATATTACAAATAATATTTAAAAAATATAAAAATATAAAATTACAAAAAATAATGAATAATAAATAAAATGAATATTTTAATCAGTACAACTATATAATAGGGCTCCAAACCTAACTTTCAAACCCTAACTCCAAAAAATATGAAACTACCTTCATTAAATAGCTTATGAAAAGTTATATACAATTAAAGGTAATTTTGATATATTTTGGTTAATTGGTAAAAGTATTAGAGTTGGTTGAATATATTTCCCGAAATAACTCAATCCTTTTTTGGTATGACCTGCAGTTTTTATTTGAGAGATATGGGTCTGGGAAGTTGGGATTTTGGAAATTTTTTAGACTGGATCTTTCTATCAGTATATTTTTTTGTGTGAAATCACTTTTATATTTTTCTATATATTATTATCTACAATTTCATGTACAAAGTTTCTTTATTTGAAGTATACAAAGTGGAACTAAAAATAGGCCCCAAAGATGAATAAAAATGAATTAAATAAAAGGGATTTTTATTTCTATTTTGGCCCTTATCTCCCCTGACTTTATTTTTCATTGACCTAGTCATCAAGATGCCTAGGTCTTGGGGTTTAGGGTCATAAAATATTTTCAGTATTATATTTTTTATTTTATTTTTCTTTATTCTATAATTTTGGCATTAAAAATAGTATTTTATACACTTTTTACACATTGATGTATGAATGCTAAAATGCATAAATTAAAGGTATTTACATGCATTTACTAGGGTTTTTAAGGCCAAAATGATAGAATAAAGATGATAAAATGACGATTCATCATCCCCCTATACTTGCCTTTGCTAGTCCCTAGCAAACACTTATGCAATAAGTGCAGAAAAGAAAAACAAAGAAATGAAAAAGAAAGGAATTGAATTGAATTCAATTATCAAACTTGTCTTCACAAAATCAAAGTTTGGATCTTAAGTCGGACCTTTGGGATTTTAGTGGGGGTGGAACCTTAATGGGAATTTGATTTGAAATCCAACAGCCTTCGAGAATCCCAAAACTCTGCTCAAGTCTCCTCAATAGCCAGGTCAGAATACTTCAACTCATAAGTAAACTCTTATGACTATGAATCGGACTCGTACAATGTGTGGGACAGCGGCTCTCCCCAGCTGAAATGACAAAGAGACTGACTTCTCCAGTATGACAACCCAGTGATTCGACAATCCAATAACTCCTTCCTCGAGGAGCGGGGTATTCTCTTCTAAGTTCAAGTAACAACCAGCTCAAGAGGAGGGGGTGAAGAGAAGAATGGACGGTAGTTAGTGTAACTACCTATCCTGGTATGCAGGACCAATGTAGTCAAGTCACCCAGCTGTAGGCTCACATGATTTGACTTTAAAGCTCAAGCTTGCTTATTGACTATGCAAATATATACACTCCGGTAGGCATTTAATTTTTATTCAGGCCTATCCACTTTTTTTGGAGGTTTTGCTTTTTTTCTTTTTTTGAATACTATATATAATAGCATTTACATAAGGAGTTTTTCCTCTTGAGCCAATAGAATATCCCTCTTTTGAAGCATTATTGCAACCCACACTCTCCTGTCTTCAAAATTCATCGTCACCGGATGGGTTGGGGTGCACTTCCCTCCCTAGAAGAGGATAAATGTTTCCACTTGTATGCGTCTCATACCGAAAAATCCAATCCCCTAGCCACTCCAACTGAGTTGAGCCAAGTAAAAGGTGCAGGTGTCCAAGTTAGGTCATTATTGACAAGAGCCATGTGTGTGCTCCGAAATACTCTACTTAGGCAGTCAAGAATCCATTGAACCAAGTCTCGTGATCCTCAAAGAGTTAAGTCAACTAGACTTGAAGTATCTCAATTCCAGCTCCTATAAGGTTCCTATTAGTTAGATAGATTTAAGGTCCAACCAAGCTCCAATCTTCGAATTTTACTAAGACTTATTCAATTATCAAACTCAAAAAATGCGAATGCTATGCAAAAGCTATACAGAAAATATTTTTGTGATGCAATTTTCAAAGATTTTGAACTTTTTATGGATTTTTATAAAAGATGATGCATATGCAATTTTTGTATTTTTTAAAATATTTTGCAAATATTTTTGTATTTTAATTGTGCAAATATTTTTGGGAATTTTGAAAACAAAAGGTTTTGGCTAAAAATAGGTACAAATATTTACACAAAGATGTATCTTATATTTAAAAGAATTAGATTTTAAGAATTTATATGGGGTAAGTGATCTATTTTATTGATAACTATATAAATAAAGAATTTTAGGGTGATGTATATATTCCTCAAGCTTATTTTGAAAATCATTTTACAAATAATTTTGGGAAACTATAGTCCAAAATATTTTTTACAAACAATTTTTACAAACATTTACACACATTTGAAAATCGTTTTACAAAAGTTTTCAAACTGTATATATGGATTTTTCAAAATATTTTTGCAACCATTTTCCAAACACTTATAAATAGTTTTTCAAACATTTTTATTTCACACAAAGAAAAGAAATTTTTGCAAACAAAATATTTTTGTAAATGTCGAAAATATCTAACAAACGTTTTCCAAATAGTTTTCAAAAGATTTTTTAAAAATATTTCCAACTACTTTTTAAACATTTTGCAAAAAACATTTTCACTTGATTTATTAATCAGTAAAAACAAAAAATTGAGTAATACTATACATCTTTTAATTAAGTGTTTTTAATGAATTAAATAGTACAATTAGCAATAATATTAAGAAAAATACGAAAGTAAGAGTTATGGCTAAAGTATATACGGAGTATATACGACCCCCTATACTTAGCTTGAGCTATGTCGTCATAGATCAAAGAGAAAAAGAGAAGTCATAACTAGTAATGAGTATAGAAAAGTCTAAAGAATAAACGCTATAGCAGACTGTACATAAAGCAGGGAGGGTCAAGGGTGGGAATGAACATATCATACTTAGACTGTCTCCGTGCACACACCCTATACTTAGGACAAAGTACGTCCTAAGTATAGAAGACTGATAAAAAGGGGAGACACCTTTTTGGTAGAAAAAGAAGATAGAAAAGAAAAAGAAGAAAAGAAGAAAAGAGAACATAAGATGGAAGAAGATACCGGAGAGAATGTACACATCACTCCCTCTATACTTAGGGTAAAAGAAGCCCTAAGTATAGGAAACAACATGAGTGATGAAAAGGAACAAGGAATGAACACTTCGCTCGTCCACCCCCTATACTTCGGACAAAGTACATCCTAAGCAAGGCATACACAAGAATGGGTTGGATGAGCAATATGGAAAATAGACTGAGATAAATGAAAGAGAATGTACAACAGAGTGGATGCATAGAGGATTAAGAAGAATGAAAGCAAACCTTCTTGCGGGACTGCTGAGGGATAGATCTGATAATGTGTAGGTCGACATCGGGATCTACTGTGGATGGAAACCGATCAGGGTCGACACGGTGAAGGTCCTCAGTGGCCCTAGGGTGTGAAGGCACAAACATATCGGTGAAAGAAGTAGGATCAGGTCCGACCTTGGGTGTCTCATAGATATCATCATGAAAAGGGACGAAATCATCATCGTAAGAAGTGTAATCAGTGTCATCCTGCAAGGTATCGTCTAGGTCAAATCCAAAAGGAACGAACTCTTCAGTGGAAGTAGTCGAATCATGTTCGTCCTCAAGAGTCTCAACCGGGTCATCCTTCTCATCGAAAGGCTGGAATTCTTGAATATAAGCAACAAGATCAAATTCAGCCGTAGTCTCATCAATCTCTGCCCTCCGCTCAACGGTGTCAATCGTGTAAATCCCTCGGATGTCATCAACACATCGCCAAGTCCCAGAAGAAGAAACTCCAAGGTCCATGCTTTCCAAGTCTTCCTCTTTGGAGAGGAATTTCTTGGGTCTTAGTGGAATCCAATAAGCAACGAAATTCTCTAATGGTCTCATTAAGGTCATGGTCCTTGAGTTAAGCCATGTTAGGTGTAGGTGCATCAGGTGCAGGTCACTGGTCAGCAGTGGGCGCGATGATCAACACTTCTCTCTTGTCAACAGGACAGAAGCGAATCTCTCTTGATCCATAGTCAATAACGACCCTCAGAAAGGCAAGGAATGACTGTCCCGGGATGATTGGAGAGTGCTCCCTATTGAGGTATCCGTGGAAAAATATCAAAATCAACATTATAGCTCATGCTCTGAATCGAAATGACAACGTATTCAAGGACACCCTTCGACCTCTTGATAGATCCAACAACAAACTGAACGATCATCCTGATTTTCTTGAGAGGCCCTATGTGAAGAGACTGTACCAGCGAGAAGGGTATTATGCTAATCGAAGCACCGGCGTCAAGGAGAGTATGATCATGTGTGGTCAGAGATGGTGCAACTAATGAATGGGTAGTTGTGTTCCTTTATCTAGGAATAGAGCGGAGTGTAATGGCATGGGAAGTGGACATGGTCAGAATGTGATGCTCAGATGTGGTCTTCCTATTTCTCTTCTTGGGAAGAGGAGCAAATAAATCAGTCATGGCCTGCTTAAGTGGAGCACAGATGATCTCATAAATGGTGGCCACCACTTCGGGTTCAGTCAATAAATTTTTTTAATTTTTTGCACCTCCTCCATACAAGGGAGGAGGTCAGAATCATCATCTACATGAGGAATGCCAAGAGCAGTCTGTACAACGGCATCCTCAAGGTCAATGATGGGACAAAATGTGAAATATTGTGTGGGAAAAGGATCTGGCAAATGAGCACTCTCCTCACAGTCTGAGCCAACCATGGTTCTCCTGAAATCTTTTGTGTTTCTAAATTGTTCTCATTTTTTGTATTTTGAGTGATTGCAAGCTCTCGTGATAATCCTCAAGTGAATCCGAATCCTTAAAGAATGGAGCGGCATGCTGGATCTTATTTATGCTAACTATATCATTCATCCTCAAGTTCATATGCTCCATCATCTGATTCAATGTTTCAAGTGTGGACATCATGAAAGGTGACTCCAAAATCTCAGGATCGGGGGTATTGAATGTTGGGTGGTAGGGGTGGACAAAAATCACATTCTAAATCTGGATATTTTATGAAGAGTGGATTGTCGAATTGTGAAGGTGATGTGGTGGAAATGATGGGAAAAGGTCAAGATCCGGATCCTGAAATAGTGGGTTGGTCAGATATGTACAAAAGTCAGGAGAAAAGTTCTCTTGGAAAAAGTGAGGTAGACTGGCTGGAGTAAATGAGGGATCCGCAAAATCTGGACAGAAAATGCTCCAGTCGGCCATCTCAGAAATAAGAGAAAATGATCGGGAGAGCACGACGGTCAAGTCAAGATAAATGAGGAAAAAGGTGCAAAGGCGCAGAGACGATCTAGAAAACACACAATCAATCACAATCAAACTCACACAAAACATCCCTCAATTCACCTACTCAACTCGGTCGAGACCGCAAAAGATCAGTCATCTTATATTGTATGTTTTAGAGCTAGGTCAGAAGTAAAAAATTTTACGCAAACACTTACGAGGCTAAATGGGATTTGGGAACTACTCCTTAGCGTGTACACGAGCAACTAAAAGCGAAGACAATGAGGGGATTACTCGCCCCAAGATAAGATTTTTCTTTTTGGTCTTTTTTAGGGTCAAGTAATATTAGCAGTACCAATTTCATGGTTATCACTTTTTTTGGATTTTTAGTGAGAAATGCAGGATCCTATCGGGGAGTCAATTCCTTTAAGCACCTAGGTTGGCAAAATCAGAGGGAGAGTCGGAAAAGCAATGCAAACGGTAAAACGACGATGTATGATAAAGCGTAAATGCTCACCTTGCCTCCAACACTCTACATGCAAGGATGCTCAGTAGAATTGAAACCTACACTATATGCAAATGTAAGCCGATGGAATCTCCCTAAATTCAGAAATTTCTATTATCGTGAAGAACCAATGCTAATGACTTAAAATGGAACAAAAATGTCTGGTCTTGGAGTCTCCTCTGTGCCCACAACAATAAGTCCTACAAGCATTGTATGGAGGAATCTTCCGGTGCATGATTCCGAGAGTAAGTGAGAAGCAATTGAAAATTTGATTAGATCCAAATGATACTATAGGCACAGGAAAAGATAATTAAGTGTTTGGACCTACTCTACCGTCAAGAAATCCTAAAGCTAAGGGCTCAATCACACAAAAATAAAGAAAAAAAACCGTGAAACAAAAGGAAAAAAATGTGAAGAAAATGTGGCCAAACTGTGGTGAGCCCCCAAGTAAGCAAACACTTGGAAGTTAGGCCCGAATCTCCAAAGTCCAGAGTACCTATATTAGTACAAATAATAATGGTCTCTCTCTCTCACTTGAGTTACATAAATAAATAAATACAACAAAATAATTGGAGCTCGGTCTTCAAAAATTCTCTTAGTTCCCTTGGTGCTAGGTCGGCAAGAAGAAGTCGGCTTCACATGAATGTGCATGCGTCTTGAGTAAAGCGCCTCCTTCGATCCACTATATTTAGCATAAAGTCGACAAAGAGAGGGGGTTAGATAGCTCAAACAATTATATAAAATAATAAAGAAATAATAAAAGCACAAAAATAAGCAAATAATCACAATAATTCAAAAAGCCAATCTATATGCTATTGCTCCCCAGCAACGGCTTCATTTCATAACTTAAGTTTTGAGAGGGTCTAAAGTAGTCCATACAAGGCGGGACCATGATGTCGCTGAGGCAACCGCTCACGAAACCCAGGTTGACTAAAAATTAACCCACAATAAATAAATCAAGCAATGAAATAACAATGTGAAGTGAAATTTTATTTTATTTAACTCTACAACAAAGACGTGTATAATGTGCAAGTAGTGTAGAGTGTCGAACACAAGTAATAAGTAAGACAAATCAGGGTGAGTTGCACAAAAAAGTGAATGTGATGTATTTGTCTATATATGTGCTATTTTGTGGATTTTAAATTATATTTTTTTATTTTATTTTTGATTTTATATTTTTGTACTTTGATTTTTAATTTTCTATTTTTCTATTTTCTTTTTATATTTTTATATTTCTTATCTTTGGTTTCTCTTTAAAAATAGATATAAAGCTATATATAAGATATCTATACAACATAGGCAATAACAGATATAATAGTGAATAAAAATAATCAAAAAATAGGAGGATAATATATTTTTAGGTTTAATTACTTTTTCTCTATTTTAGTGATTTTTTAGATAATTTTGCTAATTTTTATGGATTTTAAAGTCCAAAATACTCCAAAACTGGGATAAAATAAATACCTGAAATTAAAATGCAGAGGAATATTATAAAATAATATAAAAAAATCTCAAAATAAATTTAATATATAGTAATACTATATAGAAAATTCAGGGACAAAAAATAGATTTTTGGATATTTTAAGATTTTTTTATATTTTTATAGAGGTTTTAAGGGTTTTTAATTTTTTGAGTTTTCTTTTATATTTTTGTGATTTTTGGTCTGAAGTTATAAAATAAGTAAATAAATAAATTTTTTTTTGAATTTTTCAAAAATGTTTTATATTTTTTATGTATTTTCTTTTGCAAACAGGGACAAAAAAGGAGGTCTTTGATTTTTTATAAATAATAAATAGCTTCAAATTGCAAAACATAAATATGTGCGTGAAAGAACAATGCATCAAAAACTAACTTATTTTTTGAGTTTTTTTTCAATTTATATAGATGAATAAAATAAAGATAAGAAATAAAGACAAATTACATTCTAGCAGTGGTAGTTTTGTAAATAAATAAAAGTTTCAGGGCCAAGTTGCAATTTCACCAAAGTAGAATACACGTGCAAAAAAAAGTTAATGGACTAAGAAAAAATATGCAAAGCCCCAAGGTCCTTCATGTAAAATGCGTAACTCACGTGTCCGCACACGTGAGGCACGTTAGTAGGAACCAAAATGTAATTTTAGTAAAGTCAGGGGCTCTTTGCAAAATAATCAAAAAATTATAACTGCATATGAAAGTTTATATATTAAACCAAAATAAGAAGAAACCCGAGGGGTCAGCCGCAAAATCGCCACCTCACATAATGCGTCACAGAAGGTGACATGGTTTTGACCGAAATGCAAATACCTAGAAGTGTAGGGGCCTTTTTATATTTCTTTACAAAATTAAAGAACCTCGGATGAAAGTTTAAGTAGTATAAAGTGAACTACTAAAAACTACAGGGGATTAAATGCAAAATACCCCAGCACTTAGCATGAATGGACGATTGATAATTGCTACTTATGCCACGTGTCACGTCCTCGCACGCTGATGCCGGTTCGCAGCGGATGGATAGGATTAAATCCTAGCAAGTTATCGAGCATCTGATACGATTCGCATCAGACATCTGTTGTGTGCCTGGGCAGCCGTTCTTGATCCTACAACGGAGAGAGGCGATGGATAAACGAGGAAGAACTGCCGGCGAAGCGAGCTTTCCCCGTCTAAATCTCCCTCCTCTGACTTGCCCTGATGCTCCAAAATGGCTAAATCGCTTCCTACGAGGGTCTTCAAGGTGCTGGTGGCTCCATAAATCTCTGGTGAAGGCTGAAGAGCTCGCACGAGGTCGCTTGAGCAAGGAAGCTCCAGGTACCTCCACCTCCTCCAAAATGAGCTCCAGATGACGCTGAAGTGCTTGGACCTGCAAGAAAAAGTCAAGAGGGACGCGAGCAAATTGCTGTGACCCTCCAATGGGCAAAAAGGGGTGGATGGCGGTTGTGGGACAAAATGAGGCTCACCGGAGCTCGCTCCGGCGAGGGTGGACTAGGTTGAATGGATGGCTAAACAACAAAGGGTCATGGTGAAAAGAATCCTAATACTACAGTGAAGATAAAAATGCAAGAAAAGAAAGAAAATATGGACCTCAACCGACGGAACCTGGGAAGCAAAGACCTCGACGACTGAGGTTGTCCGGAGGTGATAGAAACGCCTCCTCCCTCGCCTAGACCCACACCAAGTCGCTGGGGACGCGCTTGTCACCCGTGTAGATATAAAGCAACCCAGGGAGGCTGAGGCTAGGGCCAGAAAGGCGTTCAAAAGATCAAGGGGAAATCAGGGTGCCTTATGTACAAAGTGGCAATGCGACGAGAAGAACGAGGGAGATCAGGAGATGCAGCGATGCACCACCCAAGATAAGCAATAGGTGTGTATCATCAATCTCCGAGGAAGAAAAGTCATGAAGGATGCGAAGCCAAATGGTGAAAGGGCTGGCCTCGAAAAAATCGCTAAGATGGGCGAAAAACGAGATACTAACAAGTGCAGACCTCGGTTAGAGAGTCGGCCGAGGTCAACCAACGGGCGAATCCGGTTGGTCCACGTGGACCAACCAGAATAATCCCTGGAAAAATATTAGAAAATCAATTACAAATAAGTAATGATTTTATTAATTTTAGATTATAAAATGAAAAATATTCATTTTTTCTGAATTATTTTATAATGATTTTTATTTATCTTTAGAGGTTTAGAAATACAATTTACTTTTTAGGGGATATATATAGGTATATTCATCTATGAATTTTAATATTTTATTTTTATTTTGCAATTTTAGTTTTGTTAATTTAATTTATTAATTTATATATTTATAACTTATTTTTAAATATTAAATATATTTTTATTTTATTTTTCTAATGTATTATATATAATTAAATAAATAGGTATGTTATCTATATAGGTATTGATATAAATATTTTATCTATATGTTATCTTTACATATTTTATTTTAAGGTCTTCATTATGATTTTATTCTAGTTTTAATATGCACATATATTATAAATAATATTTAAAAATTATAAAAATATAAAATTACAAAAATAATGAATAATAAATAAAACGACTATTTTAATCAATACAACTATACAATAGGGTCCAAAACTTAACTTTCAAACCGTAACTCCAAACAATATGAAACCAACTTCAATAAATAAATTACTAAAAGAAGTTATACCGTTAAAGATGATTTTGATATATTTTGAGTTTTTATTTGAGATATATGGTCTGGGAAGTTGGGGGTTAGAAAACTTTATTTAGATTATATCTTTCTATCAGTATATTGTTTTTGTGTGAAATCAATTTTGTATTTTCCTATATATTATTATCTACAACTTTCATGTACAAAGTTTCTTTATTTGATGTATAAAAAAATTAGAACTAAAAATAGGTCCAAAAAATGAATAAAAATGAATTAAATAAAAATGATTTTTATTTGTATTTTGGCTCTTATCTCCCCCTACTTTATTCCTTGTGAACCTAATCATCAAGATGCTTATGTCTCAAGGTTTAAGGTCATAAAATATTTCAATATTTTATTTGTTTTTTTCTTTTCTTTATTCTATAATTTTGGAATTAAAAACTGTATTTTATACACTTTTTACACAATGATGCATGGATGCTAAAGTGCATAAATTAAAGGTATTTACACGCATTTAATAGGGTTTTTAAGGCCAAAATGATACAATAAAGATGATGAAATGGAGATTCATCAGTTTTCACTGGTATTATTTTGAGCGCAACAAAGATACACTTAATGTTTACTCCCATTTTCTTTTAGACCTAAGTTGTAAAACCAAGGAATGAACTGGAAAACAGAATGCAAGCAAGAACTTAATAATGCATGATGAGGAAGAATTATACTTCCAACTCTTTCCAGTAGTCCCCATGTGTTATGCAAGACTGAATTTTAAATCTTACACTAAATGCAAGCAAGTCAAGAAGAGCCGCACCTAATTGGATACTATTAGCATCGAGGGCTTGGATTGTAATTTGATATAAGTCATATGTGTTTATGTGCATCTCATTATTGAATTTTTAAGATGGTGAATCTTTAAGGTAAGTGTGGCCTAAGTTATGAGGACACATTCATATTTGAGCATGATCTTCCCATGTGCCTATCTTAATTTCACCACTAAATTCGAACCCCACTCTCGGTGAGAGTGAAACAGTCTCAACACTACCCTAATTAAAAAGAATAGATGTCCAAGTCTTTGTTTACACATAAGAGTCATTCTAAAAAGGACAATTACCTGATTTATTACAATATATAATATTACAAGAATAATAACAATAAATGAAATTCAACTATTAATCTAATTAGCTAGTATCTTTCTCAAAGTAGTTGACTTGACTCTCCTCAACTCAAGCTCCAAGCTTGAGCCTCTGCTTAACTTCTCGAATATCCACACTGTGGGGCCAGATTAAATCAACATATGCTCAGATATTTCCCAAGAGATAATGTAGCTAATCAAATTAACAATTGAATGGCAGAAGACAAAAATAAAACAATTACAAAATAGACTTAACCTAAATAACACAAAATTTACATAATTACGTAAGTTAAGCCTTATCAAATAGACTGATCAAGCAATGTTTTCGACAACGGCTCCATCTGATAGATCCACAATCGGCTAACCTAAATTGGACTAGTTGTAATACGACCAATTATGGGTCGAACAGAACCGAGCGAGAATCTCCATAAGGAGTGTCTCAGCTAAAATTCTCCTGGATAAGTCCAAGGTCTAACACAAAGACACTACCGATTAGCTTATGTAATTGGGTCTAAAAAAGTGTAATTAGGTTACTCTAAGTTGTTATCTAGGTCAATGGAGCAAAAACTATAATATGCATGCATGATTTTTATGGGATTTTCAACGTAAATATTCAAGATGCTACAAATTGGGGCTAAGTGCAATATAATGTACAAAACACACAAACAAACACACATACACAAATAATGCTCCTGAATCAAGAATTTAGCAATGAGGATTTTCAAGCATCTAATGATCCATAGTCATGTCAATTAATGTATCATTTCAATTTGTGCAAGATTTAATTCAGGATCATAGAAAGTTGAGCACTTAATACCATAAAGCTCCTTAATGTGAGGCTACATCAGGAATTTATATTTAAGATCATTCAAGCAAAGTTCATGATTAAGTTTTAGTGAGCCTAAGGCAAATTAGGATATTTTATGAAACACTAAAGTCAACAACATGTAATGTTAACTTAATCCAACATGATAAAAGGTCAGTATTCTTTTCTTAATTTTAATTTAATCTCAACAGAGCATATAAGAGTTCTATATATCACATGAAAGAGCATAAAATGACGTTTAAAACAAGATGAATTTCATTAATTTTGGATTTAAGATGCACAAGATATTAATTAATGAAGGCATGGATATATCTGTAAGAAAAAACTTCATAAAACATAGCAAAAAGGTCCAAAACAGAACTAAAATGCAATATATACAAGTTGCTTGGTTTAATAAACAATGTAACCATCTTGAGGTTATAAATGGAATTTTAATAAGTTGGCAGGGCTTATTTGCAATTTTTCCAAGCATCACGTGCTCTACATATGTTGGACCTAAATGGAATTCTTCAAAATTTGGGCCCAGGGGCTGCAAATTTTCCTGTTACGTGAGGTGAAGCACGGGGGGTCTAGGCTCGGGATGCAACTCTAGCTTGGGCGACATGGCATGTCCTGGTGGCTCATGGATTGGTTCAGGTGGCCCGAGCCTGAAAACCACTGCTATGGGGTGAGGCTCAAAGATGATAATGACCATTAGATCAGATCATGATGATCTGATCCAATGGTACATGTAGCTTCTATTCTTCCATCTCCTCGATGTGCGACATCGACGGAGTAGAGCTTCGACAAGGAGTTGATGGCTCCTCCTCGCTCCCTCATGGTATTTGAAGGTCCGAGGAGCTTCTTGCGGGTTGTGCAAAGAGGCTAGAAGGAAGGTCAATGGACAAAGGGGTATGGAACTATTTGTCGATGGTGGGTCATCAGAGAATAAAAGCTCGATCAGATCTCCATTGAATTTCTGATCAGTCAAAGTAGTAGACCTTCCTATACTTGCCAGAGACCATGAAAAACATGACCAAAATCTTTTGGGATGTAAGGAGAGTGAGATGAGGGTTCAAGTGAATGGTGGAGGTTCTGAGCCTAATGGGTTCACAACCATTTGCAAGGTCTATGAAAGATCACAGTGGTGGAGTTGATGGAGAAGAGACAAGAAGGAGGAGATGTCTACGCATGAATCATCGATGAGCAGTGAAGGTATTGGAGTGCTCAAATAGTGACTGGAGTATAAGAGTGCACTGTGATAAATCTGAGAAATAAAGAGGAAAGAAAGAAAGACATCACCCGAGAAGAAGATGGTGGACAGAGGAGGTACTAAAAAGACGAAGACATGCCTGGAGGGTACGAAAATACTTCCTCGATCGTCTCTTGATGATTATGAGGGTACAGACCTAAAGATCGAGTAGCTGTGAAGCTGCCGCACATCAAAGAAGACATGGATCATGCTGATGAGAAGAAATATGTCTTCTCACAAAATGATCCAACCCTCATTTTTACAGATGGTGGAGTTAAGATAGGGGTACTCATACATAAGGGTGGATGGGAATTTTTCATATCAGAGTTCAAGTATTTGAAGGATTGAAGAGGGCGGTTCTAGGAGGCATGTGTCAAGGTTTAACCACCCCTCATGATCGATGGTTGGGAAGAATGTGAGGGATACATGGCATACGAAAGATAGGGAGGTTAGGGCTAGACCTAGGATTAGGTAATTGCGGGAGAGGTAGATCGAAGTGAGTAAAAAAAATGGGAGAATACAAGCAATTGATGAAGTGAGGCACGTGGGACCGTGGTGAGCTGGAGGTACGATGAGTCTCCGTCATTGGATCACACGATCCAATGACAAAGAGAAGGGCACACATGGACAAAGGAGATGAGGCGGATTTAATCAGATCTGAGGGATGCATGGATGGAGGGCCTAGATTCAATCCATTAGGATGAATCCAAAGATGGGGAGATGCAATGGGTGGCAGAAAAGGGGCATGTCAGGTGGGCAGTTGTGGAAGTGCCATGTGACCCAATAAAAAAATAGAAAATAAATAAAGCAAAGAAAAATAAAAAAAGAAGTATTTAAAATATAGATGCATTAGATGAAAAAATGTTGAACATAAAAGTTGTAGATCTTTTCAAGATCTACAAGTTTTATGTTGAATACAAAGTCAAAATATGTCATTTATATACAAATATGTTTTTGTAAGCATTTTTAAATGCTTCTTTTATTTTCTTTTGTGTTTTTTTGCATTTTTTATTTAAAAATAAAGTCAAAACAAATATATACAATATGAAACTAATTTTTATGGGAATTTTCAATAATAAGAAAACACATAAAATGAAGGCACAATAATTTGTTTGTTTATGTATAATAATTAGGGTTAATTATATACATAGAGTTAGATGTTAATGTTAGTGAATTAAGGTTGAATATTATTGAATAGTTTAAGTAAAATGGATAATAAATGAGAGATAAGATGATAAACCATGGATTTATCAGCTTGCTAACTATGCATAAGTTCAATATGATGCATACCTATTGCAATTGCAAACATAATCAAATCTTACGTCACAACATGTGCAATATTAACAATGCACATGCCAATAATAAAAAGATAACACTAAGTGCACATGCCAGTTTTTTCATGAGGATTGGAGCTTATTTACATCTTTTTTAGGTGAATAAATCCCATATTCATCATTTGTAAGAAAATCTCAACCATTTAAGCATTTAAGAAAATCTCCCCAAGTAAACTCAACCTTTATTATGTTTTGAATCTTTTGATGTAGTCAAACATTGCAATACTTGGAAGACGTACTTGTAAACCTCCTTGGAAGAAATCCAACACCTTCTGTACAATATTGGGATGGTCTAAACCCACTTGATTGAAGTTCTAAGTTATTTACTTTAGTTGAGCCCCTCAAACTATAACTCCCATTAATTGTTGACCTTCATTTTAAGTAACTACACTTTATCAGTTAGAGATTAAACATGAAAATTTTGCTCCTTAATATAATGTTTGAACATAAATTCAAGGCTTTTTATCCATGAACTAGTATTGATCGTCTAACTCCTGATTTGATCCAAACTAAATCACATTCGAAAATTTCTATTTAGGGTGCTAATCTCGATAAGATGTTGCTCTCCATTCACAATTAACTGTATTATCTTCCTCGATGATTTATGAATCTTTTCATCACCTTTACTTTATCATTTTGGCCTTAAAATCCTAGCTAAATGCATGTAAATAGCAATAAAGTGTACAAATTAACATTCATTATTTATTCCATTTATTGCATATAAAATATATTTTTTAATGCCAAAATTATAGAATAAAGAAAAGAAAAAAGAGTAAAATGCCAAAGGTATTTTATGACCCTATACCCTGAGACCAAGTCAGATTGATTTGGTCGACAAATAATAAGTTAGGGGGAGATAAGGGCCAAAAAGACAATAAAAATTCCATTCTTTTATAATTCATCTTTGGGACTTATTTTACTCTTAATTATTTATACCTCAAATACAGAAATTTTGTACATGAAACTTGTAGATAAAAATACATAGAAAAATATAAAATAGATTTCACATAAAATAATATACAATATATTTTTATACTCTAAATAAGAATCCAAAATCTAAACTTCCCAGACCCATATCTTCTCCATATAAACTCAAAATGTGTCAAAATTTAATTGTATATAACGTTTAATAAGGTATTTAATGAAGATGGTTTCATTCAATTTGGAGTTAAGAAGCTAATGTTAGGTTTTGGACCCCTATTGTACAATATACCTAAATAAAATATTCATTTTATTTATTCTTTATAATTTTTATACTTTTATATTTTTAAAATTTTATAAATATTATTTGTAGTATATGTACACATTTGGAAAAGAATAAAACTATAAATAAACTACAAAAATAAAGTAATATACAAAATACATAAATGAATATACAATATTTATACCTATATAATAAGTATACATATTTATTTAAATGAACAATTATAACATAAAAATAAGATAAAAAACATTTATGTATACTAGTAAGTTTTAAATATATAAATTATGATAATAAAATAATAAATCAAAAATAAAAATAAAATGTACATAATATAGGTAATATACCTATAAATAAAACCCTAAAAAGTAGCTTATAATAAATGACCCATAAAAAATAAAATTAAATACTATAGAAAATATTAACATTTTTATTTTATGACCTAAAATTAATAAATTCAATTGCTATTTATTTTTTATTTTACAAGGAATTTTCCTTGCATTTTTCTGGTTGGTCCATGTGGACCAACCAGAGCCTTGCTTTTTTTGACCTCGGTCTCCTACCCCTCCAGGCATCTCTGACTATGTCAGAAGCTCGAGCAACCTAATTTCCTCGATTTTCCAAGCCGTTCTGATCACCAAAACCCCTCGAGCCCCTCACAACTTTTGATGCTTAATTATCCCTGATTCTCATCGAAATCTTGGATCCTTTGTATATTTATTTTATTCACTCTTAATCGTTGATCAATAAGGGTCCGCCACCATGTGTATAAATAAACCCTCCCTCTCCCTTCACCGGTTTGGTCCATTTTCTAATCCTAAATTCCTTCATCATCAGTGAAGTGTGATGGTGTACCCCTGAGGCTCTAGAGCGGCTAACGAAGGAGGGGAGATGTACCCACGACGGAGCTCTGACCCGTCCTGCTCCCTGGTCCACCATTGGGTACGAACTGCACAATTTTACACTTATAAGTAGATTCAGATGCTATTTTTTGTTTTGTGCATTTTATTTAGCAACAAATTAATAATGTAGCTTAGTTTAGGTTCATTAGATCTCGCCAGAGCTCTAGATCTCCAGCCTCTATTCCACTCTTATGCCCTCCTTATTTCGCCTCCACATCCACCACATCACCTCCCCCCATCCATTTCTTCTTCTTCCCGACCCATCAAAACACCATGTTCACTCCCAAGTCGGTGAATCAACGTTCATCCTCCGACCCTTATCGAAGCATCACCATCTCACCTCCACCTTCGACTGTTCGACCAAATAATAGCATGAGGACCTCCTCTCGAGCTCCCTCTTTCTAACCATGCAGGTCCTCTGTGGAATAAGGGCTATTCGAGGCCTATTCAACTCCATGTTCAACCTCCAAGCGCTTTGAGCATCATCGACTCGCCGACCCCATATTGGCCCTAGACTCATCTGAAGGCACCACTCGATGCATATCAATAGAAGGAACATGGAGAGAACCATAGCATCGTGGGGGAGGCTCTGGATCAAGAGGAAGCAACGGAACAACGAAGTACATGCCCATGCTATTCCTTATTCTCGAGGAATGACACGGAATTGTCTGATGGAGCCCTAGCTCCAGATTGTACAGCCACCGTTCGATGGGGAGATGCATCCATCGTCGAATCGAACCTTCGATTTGATATTCATTGTCCATCACTGAAGCGATATCAGCCCATCACGACCGTTCATCGCATAAGTGATGATAATCCAACCGTCCATGGAGCACTAAGATTGCAGGAAAATTACACATCCTCCCCCACATTTTTGTTTTTTATATTAGTTATGTAAATAAATCTTGTAGTATAAATAACTATGTAAATATTGCATAGAAACCCCTGAAGTTTATTGATATTGCATATGGGTGCAATCCAACTCAACTCGCTTATCGTCCCACGTGAGCTGGGCATTTTGCATCTACATCCTCATAAATTTTTGTATTTTAGTTTAGTAAATATAATATAAATATTGGATGTGAACTTTATGTATTTTGCATATAAAGCCCTGACTTTATTTTAAATTACAAATATACCCACGCTAGTTCATATAATTTTGTGCTTGATTTCTATTTATTAAAAATAGCATCTGTCTCCAAAAATTCTGAAAAATTAGGGTTAGATGCCTACTAACATGAAATTTTACAATATTTTTTATTTTCTATGTAGGCATTTAACTATTTATTAAAATCAAAAGAGCATGTTTTTCCCCTGTTTGACTTAAAAATTCCAACAAAACTTATAAAACCATTTTGAAAAATTCACAAAAATTATATTTTTTTGCCTAAAAAAATCCCTAAAAATAGAAAAAGAAAAAGAGTAAAAACTAAAAAGATCCAAAATTCAGTAAAAATAGGAAAAATCACCAAAAATATTTGTTTTTATCTCTGAATTTTCTGTATATTATTATTTATGTATTAAAAATGATTTGACAAATTTTTGACATTTTCTCTATTTTTAACCTTCAAATCATTTCAATCTATTTATTTATTCCTTATTTTGGGATACATTTTTTACTTTAAAAATACCTAAAAATTAACAAAATTATTTGAAAAAACATAAAAATAGCAGAAAATTTATAAAACCGCAAACATTTTATTTCATGTATTTCGAATACTCTTAGTGGTATTTATATTACCTTATATTATATATAGTTCTATATAATCCTATAATATATATTAATAGAAAAGGAATTAAAAATCAGAAATATTAATATAAAATAAAAGTATAAAATTAAATGATTTAAAAATGTATAAAAACAAAAACATAATTAAAAACTGACATAAAAATAGAATAAAAAGATAAGAAGAGGAACAAATTTTGTGCATTATTTCCCAATCTACTGTTTGCTCCCAGTGTTCAATACTATACATACTTATACACTATACACATTTGTAGAGTTATATAAATTTTAACTCCACTTTTTTGCTTTACATTGCTATATTCATTTGTGAGCTAATTGTTGTCTGGTTCGCTCTTGGTGAGTGGTCACCTCAGTGACACTCCATCTTTGCTATTATTCTAGTAAGGATATTTTTAAACCGTCGCCAAAAGCGTATCATCAAATAGCAATGTTGGTGGGGAGAAACGCCTCATGGATTGTATTTTCTATTTGTTCCTTTACTCTTATCTTTTCACCTCTTTATTTATTTTTTCATGTTATTTGATATTATTTGTGAACTGCCTAACCCTCTTCCATGTTTGATTTTGTTACGAGGGACCACAGATCAAGGGAGTCTCTCTTAGGAGACCTATGCACCCTCAAGAAATGAAGCCAGTTTTTCAGCCCAAACGGATAGGAGAGAGCATCCAAGGAGAACTTGGAGGATCTTGAAAAAAAATCCATTTCATTTCATTTGTAATTTAAAATGAGAGAGAGGCATATATAATTGTAGTATTTTGAACTCTCTCAGACACTGCTACTTCACGAGATCCATTGCCCAAGTGATTGTTCACTTGGGGGCCTCGTCGGTTTTTTGTGTTTTCATCGCTTTTTTTTTCTTTTTTTGACTTTATTTTTATTTGTTTTGTGTGATTGAGCCATGTCTTAGTATTTGTTTGATGATAGATTAAGGTCCAAAGCCCTAATTAAAATTGCATGTAACTACATCTCGCTTTTGGACTTAGTCAAATTTAAATTGCTTCTCACTTATACTCGAAGCCACCTGCCACAAGAGGCCTCCATGCAACGCTTGCAGGACCCACTGTGGTAGGCACTAAGGATCCTCCAAGATCGGACCCTTAGGCTTCTTTCTAGGTGTTTAGTATTTTATGATTCACGATAATAGCATATTCTATCCTAGGGCAATTTCGTCCGCTTGTATTTCATATAGGGTAGCTTTCAATTCTGTTATGCATCCCGCATGGAGAGAGCTGGGAAGCACTATAAGTCTTCTGACTATGCATGCATCATCGATTCCTGACTTGCATTGCTTTTCCAACCTTCTCCCTATGATTTTGATCACCTAGGATGTTAATGGAATTGGAAACTCGTTAGGCGATTACATTGAAAAATATCAAAAAAAGTGATCACCAACAATAAAAGTGGGACATATAACTCTACATGATTTTTAAAATAAACGTAATGGATTCATTGTTTTGGAGAGAGCAACCCCATCATTGTATTCTGTATTTATAAGTGACACGTACACACTAAGGATTAATGCCCCAATCCCAGGCCTACCTATGTGCTTGTACAATTGTTTTGAAGTTCACCTAACTCTAAAAGGGAAAAGATAAATGACCACCATCTTCGATCTTCACTTGTTGAATAGTTGAACATGGAGGTTACTTTGTACATTGATTATGATTTTGGGCCTACTCATGTTCATCACTCTTTGAGTTGGTAGATCCATGAGTTTTTGAGTTCTTTTCATTGAGTCCATCTCCCTTTTTTGTCTATATCATTGTCTTCTTTATTAAGTCGTGATATCGGGTATTGATCTTAATTTTAGTATCCAATTTTTACGGCTATCACCTTGCCCATATCACCTTATCTTTGGTCCGGTTCAAGTAGACTCTCTTCTTGGACCATAATTTTGTCTTCGTTTCGCCCTTCTCACCCACTCTCCTCATTCCCTTCAATGGCATCCCTTCTTTCACTCAGGAATGTTGTGCTATTAGATGAGGCACACCAAGGCTTTTATTGCAAGAATTATTGGAGTAAGGCAGACAAACTTGAGGATGTTTAGGTTGGTGTGCTATCTTTGGTGGATCTGAGTTTGATATGAGCATCGATACTATTGAGGATTCTGATTTTGGCACGATCACATGTGTGATTCTTTATTGAGGATTTTTGATCTCACACACCAAATTGAGGATGTAGTCCATTTTTGATTATTTAACTACGTAACTTCTAGTAGGTTCCACCCATCTTGATTCATACACTTGATGTGCGATCTCTTTCTATCCTTTTATAGTGACAATACTTGGACCTAACATGATTTCACTCATCTTCTTGAGTGATCCATCCTAGATCTCCTGACTTTTCTATCCCCATTTAGAACTTAGAGAATCTCCGTCTGATATTTTGATCCATCTCAACTGATTTGGTTGATTTGAGGGGTTGCATTGCGATTGCTCTAGTGATCTCTTATCCCTTTCATAGCCTTATCCCCTCCTACTAGTGATCGATTGATTATTTTTGAGGACATAAAATTTGATTCCATCATTTCCCTGATTTCATTCAGTTAGTTTTCATTACTCCCCAATGACTATCTGCAGGAAAATGCAACATTTTCTCTATGGTCAGTTTCACTTAATGCTTGTGTGTCCATATTGGTGGAGTACGAAACCAAGTCATCCGATATGAGCTGTCAGTCTCACTGTCTGAGTGTGTGTCCAATATATCAGAGCACGAGACATATTATCCTAGCTATCTGGACTCCTTTGAGTCTCCTCTCCTTGATGGTCGTCGCAAGGATGAGTCATATTCTTCTGATTATTCTCTGCCTAGTTCACAGTACTCCCCGAAGGTTATCTACGTGAGACTGTGATAACTTCGAGGTCTTTTGGTCTCTTCTGATGGGTAGATGATCTGTCACCTAGCGAGACTGCTTCTGCTGATCCATCTGATGGATCTGGCTCCTTTCGGTATGCTCACCTAGACGACCCTCGCAAGGATGATTTTTGTTATGATTATTCATTACTTAGTATGTATTACTCCCTGAATGTTATCTGCAAGAGAATACATCATTTTGTGGGTACTTAGTTTCACTTATGGTGCCTCCGATCTGGTAGGGAACGAGGTCGAGTCCTCTGATTTGTATACTCACTTCTCTAGTTGTGCATCCTATTTGGTGGATTATGAGATCGAGTCTTCTGAGTTTTCTGCTCTGACCCATCTGAATCTTCTCACCTTGATGACCCTCACAAGGTTGAGCCATGTCTTGTGATATACGGTGTGTTCTTGATCTTTTGATCTTATGTCCATCGGATATCGAGCTACATAAAGAGTCTATCAGATCCTAGATTAGTTTTCGATTTGTTTTTCCTGGTAGCAGACACCAACTTGATTGCATATTAGGGTGTATTCATCTTCCTGACTGTGACCATTCTCACATGGAGACAATGATGAAATTACGGTATTCGATTGTCAGATATCATCCTGCACTTCACCATTATTTACTGCTTGTGTGTGTATATATATATATATTTTACCTTTCCATTCCTTCTTTCTCTTGTATGTCAAGTGTATCTCAGATCATTCACCATATCTATGTGTCTATACTTGGGGCGTGCTTTGTCCCAAGTATAGGGGGTGCACCTATTATATTGTTCTTTCTTCGTTCTATTTCATCACTCTTGTTGTTGCCTATAATTAGGTCTCTTTTACCCTAAGTATAGAGAGAGTGATGCGTACATTCACCTAATGTTTTTTTCTTTTTATCGGTTTCTTTTTCGTAATCTCGGCCACTATCTTCTCTCGATGTCTATACTTAGGGATATCTTAACCCACGTATAGGGAAGACAGACTGAGTTGTGATTTGTTTGTTCCCACCCTCGACCCTCTCTGCATGTGGATATAGTCTACTATACTTAGGATTATTTCATCCTAAGTATAAGGGGGACGATAGACTTTTCATTCATTTCTTTCTTCATTTTTTCATTCCTTATTAGGTCGTTATAATATAGGCTTTTCTATACTCAATACGAATTATGTCTTCTCTTTTTCTCTTTGATCTATGAGGACATAGCTCAAGCTAAGTATAGGGGGCCGTATATACTTCGTATATACTTTAATCATAACTCAAACTTTCATTTTTTCAAAATAAATATGGCTAAAATACTATATATGCACATACAAAATTCATTAAATCAATTAATACAAAAATACATATTATTCCTCAAATTCTTTTTTGTATCTACTAATAAATCAGGTAAAAATATTTTATAAAATATTTTCAACCTTTGTAAAATTATTTCGTTTGTAAAATTTCTTTTCTTTGTGTAAAATAAAATTGTTTTGAAAACATATTTGGAAATGGTTTTGAAAATGGTCGCAAAATATTTGAAAAATCCCTATATATTGTTTGAAAAATCTTTATAAAATGATTTTCAAATGTTTGTAAAAATAATTTTGAACTATAATTTTCAAAATTGTTTGTAAAACTATTTTCAAAAATGCTTGAGGAATATATACATCATCCAAATAAATAAATTTTTTTTACTTACCAACTATATATATATCTAAAAACAACTAACATATCTCTGGTATAAATCCTTTAAACCTCAATTCTTATGAATAATAAGATTCATTCCCGTGGAAATATATGCACCAATTTATTTTTCCAAAAATATTGTTTTGAAAAATCCCAAAAACATTTGCAAAAAGCTTTTTCAAAAATTACATAAAAATTTGTAAAACCTTTTTTTCAAAAATCATAAAAAGTTCAAAATTAGATAATCACATCATAGAAAGATTTTTTGCATTGTGGGTAGCATTTGCATTTTTCGGATTGAGTATGGCAATTGAACAACTCTAAAGTAAAATATGAAAATCGAAGCTTGATTAGACCTTAAATATACTTAATCACAGGAACCTTATAGGAACTGGAATTGGGGCACTTCAAGTCTATCTGACTTAATTCTTTGAGATCACGAGACTTAGTTCAATGTCGTCGTGACTGCCTAAGTAGAGTATTTTGGGCACACACATGACTCTTGTTGATAATGACCTAGCTTGCACACCTGCACTTTTCACTTTGCTCACCTCAGTTGAAGTGGTAGAGGGCTAGATTTTCCGGCATGAGACACAAGCCAATGGAAACATCAGAAGTTACACATTTGTGGACATTGTACCCCAACCCGATCCAATGGCGATGAGGTCTACAGACATAAGTGTGGGTTGCAATAAAGCTTCAAAAGAGGGACAGTCTACTAGCTCAAGGAGAAAATGTCCATATGTAATTGATGCTATATATAGTATTTAAAAAATAGAAAAATCGAAAACTCCAAAAAAAATGGACAGGCCTCTGTCAGAGTGTACATAATTGTATAGTCAATAAGCAAGCTTAAGATTCAAAATCAGATATTTGTGAGCCTACAGTTGGATTACTTGGCTACACTGGTCAAGCATCCTAGGATAGGTAGGTATGTTGGCTACCATCCATTCTTCTCTCTGCCTCATCTTCTTGAACTAGTTGAACTTGAACTTAGAAGGGAATACCCCGCTTCTTAAGAAAAGAGTTGTTGGATTGGGGAATTAGGGTCACCATGTCGGAGAAAACTGACTTCTACTACTTCAGCCAAGAAGAGCTACTTGCCACACACACACTGTCTGAGATAGATTCATAGTCATAAAGGTCTGCATATGAGTTGATTTGTTCTGACATGGCTATTGAGGAGACTTGAGAAGAGTTTTGTGATTCTCAAAGCTGTTGTGTTTCAAATCTGTTTCCCAATAAGATTCTGACCACACCTAAAATAAGTTCTGACTTAGGCTCCAAACTTTGATTTTATGAAGATAAGTTTGAAAATTAAAATCAATCCAAGTTCTTTCTTTTCCTTTTCTTTATTTTATTTTCTGCACTTATTGCATAAGTGATTGGGAATGCAAGTATGGGGGGTGATGAATCTCCATTTCTTCATCTTTATTATACCATTTTGGCCTTAAAAGCCCTAACTAAATGCATGTAAATAGCATTAATTTATACAAATTAACATTCATTATTTATTTCATTTATTTTATTTAAAATATAGTTTTTAATGATAAAATTATAGAATAAAGAAAAGGAAATAATAAGAATAAAAAGGTATTTTTTGACCCTAAACTCCAAGATCAAGTCAAGAATTGATTTGATCGATAAGGAATAAAGTGGGGGAGATAAGGGCAAAAAAGACAATAAAAATCCCATATTTTTTATAGTTAAGTTGTAGATAAAAATACATAGAAAATATATAATTAATTTCACATAAAAATAATATACAGTGTATTTTTTATACTCTAAATAAGAATCTAAAATCAAAACTTCCTAGACCCATATATTCTCCATATGAATAAAAATTTATTAAATTCATCTTTAATTGTATATAATTTTTAATAAGCTATTTAATGAAGGTGGTTTCATTCAATTTAGAATTAAGATGCAAAAGTTAGGTTTTGGACCCTTATTGTACAATATATAATATTCACTTTATTTATTCTTTATAATTTTTAAACTTTTATTTTATATAATTTTGTAAATATTATTATAGTATATGTACATATTTGGAAAAGAGTAAAACCATAAATAAAATACTAAAATAAAATAATATACAAAAATACATAGATGAATATACAATACTTATACCTATATAATAAGTATACATATTTATTAAATATAGAAATTATATCATAACAATAAAATAAAATTATATTTTTGTGTATATTTAAGTAAGTTGTAAATATATAAATTATGAGAATAAATTAATAAAATAAAAATAAAAATAAAAATAAAATATACGTAATATAGGTAAAATATACCTATAAATAAAAACCTAAAAGGTAACTTATAATAAATAAACCCATAAAAATAAATAAAAATCATAATTAAATACTATATAAAATATTAAATATTTTATTCTTTATTTTACAAGACTTGTGAGAACTTGTTATAGAAGGTTATGATGATGTTAAAGATGCAGATACACTTGCTTCACTAAGTGAAGGAAAGAAGAAAGATTTCAAGGAAAAAAGAAGAAAGATGCAAAGGCCCTTCTCTTCATCAAGTAAGGAGTAAGTAAATCTATCTTTCCTCGTATATCTGGAGCAACTACTTCTAGAAAAGCATGCGAGATTTTAAAGAAAGAATTTCAAGAATCTGACAAGGTAATTTATATAAAGCTTTAATCTTTATGGAGGGATTTTGATAATCTCTTGATTAAAGATGGTGAAATCATTTAAGGATTCTTTGAAGAGCTTCTATTATTATAAATAAAATTTGAAGTTATGGAGATACTATTCCCGATAAGAAGGTTGTTGAAAAGATTTTAAGAAGTTTACCTGCTAAATTTAATCATGGTGTTGCTGATATTGAAGAATCTAAAGATTTATCTTCTATCTCTATAACAAATTAATAGGTTCATTTGAAGCACGTGAGAAAAGAATTAGAAAGTTCATCTCTCAACCATTGGAGCAAGTATTTCAAACAAAAATTAGCATATCTAAAGCTAAAAATGAAGATTACGACAAGCAAAGAAGGAGACAATATGCAAGGAGACATGAGAATAATGGAAGACATGGATCCTATAAAGATCAAAACAAAGGAAGACCCAAAGGAGGATATAATTGAAAAAACTCTAGATAAAAGAAAATCTTATTCTCATTGTATTATTTGCAAGAAAGATAACCATGAATCCAAGGATTATAGATTCCGCTGTATAAAGTGTAAAATTGCAAGTCATTCTCAAAGAGATTGTTTGTTTCAAAATAATGAGTCTAATTATATTCAAAAGATGAGGATTCTAATCAATTACTTTATTCTTGCTTGAATACTAAATTTAGTATGTTTATAGTGGTTGTAGTAAGCACATGACATGGAACAAAGATGCATTTGCGAGCCTTGAAAAAGGGCATAGTTCACAAATCTTGGAGACGGGAAGCTACAAAATGTGGAAGGCAAAGGAGTTATTGTTGTACAAATAAATAAAGATACTTCTAAACTCATTTACGATGTTCTCTATATTCCATACTTAACTGAGAATTTTCTAAGTGTTGGCCAGCTTGTGAATAATGATCATTTTCTGAGATTTGATAATGGAGTATGCAAAATCTTTGATAAAAGAAGAAAGCTACTAATCACATACATTAAAATAGTTCCAAATAAGGTCTTTCCATTATCTATGCCTTTAAAATAAGGCTATGCACTAAAGGCTATAATGATGATTATTGTTTGTTATGGCATTTAAGATTTTGGCATTTAAATTTTAGAAGCCTCATATTACTAAAGAAGAAAAACTTGGTTATCGGGCTTACATTCATCAAGAAAGATGAAAGTATATGCGAAGGATGCATATATAGAAAGATGCATACATTACCATTTATGAAGACATTATGGAGAGGAAAAGTTTCACTTGAGTTGATACACTCAGATGTATGTGGACCAACTCAAACTCTATCTATCAATGGATCCAAATACTTATTATTATTTGTTGATGATTATAGTAGAATGATGTAGGTTTACTTCTTGAAAGAAAGGTCAGAAGTCTTTTCTACTTTTATCAAGTTTAAAGCTTTCGTTGAAAAGCAAAGTGGATGAAAAATAAAAGTCTTCCGATCAAATCGTGGAAAAGAATTTACATTTAAAAAATTTCAAGACTTCTACATAACTGAAGGAATTAAGAAGGAGCTAACAACAAGATATACTCCACAACAAAATGGAGTAGCTAAAAGAATAAATCAAACAACCATTGAGATGACAAGAAACATGCTGAAAGGTAAGGGTCTTCCTAACAAACTTTGGGCGGAGGTAGTAAATACTACAGTTTATGTATTGAATAGATCTCCTACCAAAGCAGTATTGGATAGAATACCTTATGAAACCTAGTATGAAAGGAAGGTTAAGGTTAGTATTTCAAAATCTTTGGCTCTATTGCATATTCTCATGTTCCATCTCAAGTTAGATAAGAAAAGTTTGATGAAAAAAGAGAAAAATATATCTTCATTGGATATTGTGATGAATCTAAAGCTTATAGATTATATGAACCTAAAGAAAAAAAATTAATTATATCTAGAGAAGTCATCTTTGATGAAATGTGTTCATGGAAATAGGATAATTCTCTAGTTTCACAAAAGCAAGTGACAATTGAAGAAGACAAATCAAATGATGAAGATATTGTCCCTTCAGTTCAAAGACCACCCAGGCCAAATGTCTCTAATTCAAAATATCCATAACAAAAGGTACGATCTCTTGAAGAAATTTATGCATCATATTCTGCTATTGCTTTATTTGATTGTGAGCCACAAAATTTGAATAAGCAATTAAAGAATAAGTATGGATTCAAGCAATGCATGAAGAGATTGCTGTCGTTAATAAAAATCACACTTGGGAGCTCATGGTTCGGCCTAAGGATAAGGATATCATCGGTCTTAAATGGATTTATAAAGTCAAATATTATGAAGATGGCTCCATTCACAAACATAAAGCTCAATTGGTTGCTAAAGTCTATTCACAACAACCAGATATTGATTATACTAAAGCCTTTGCACTTGTTGCTCGTATGGAGACAATTAGAACTTTGCTTGCACCTACTGCTCGAAAGAAGTTATCAGTTTATCAATTTGATATTAAGTCTGCATTTCTTAATGGAGATCTTGAAGAAGAGGTTTATGTAGAACAAATTAAAGGATATATCTCCAAAGATAATGAAGAAAAGTTATATCGTCTCCGCAAAGCATTGCATGGCTTAAAGAAAGCACCAAGAGCTTGGAATAATAAAATTGATGGGTATTTTCATGATAATGGATTATTAAGAAGTCCTAACGAGCCATCTCTTTATGTGAATATAGAAGGTATGCATAATTTTCTTATTGTATGCCTTTATGTTGATGAACTTATATATACAAACAATTGCATCAAGATGATTGAGGAATTCAAGAAAGCAATGATGAAAGAGTATGAAATGACTAATCTCAGTCTTATGAGATATTTTCTTGGTATTCAAGTTCAACAAAAGGAAGGTGAAATATTTGTATCTCAAGAAAAATATGTTCGTGATATTCTCAAGAAATTTCATATGTCAAATTGCAAGCCAGAAGCAACTCTTATGGCTGCTAATACAAAACTTTCTGCAAATTATGGAGCTCAAGATGCCAATGGTTCTCTTTATAGGAGTTTTGTAGGCTCCTTGTTATATTTAACTAATACAAGACTAGATATGGTATATGTAATTAGTGTCGTATCAAGATTTATGATCAAGCCCAACAAGCTTCATTATGTAGCCGCAAAAAGAATTCTTCGTTATGTTCAAGGTACCAAGAAATTTAGAATAAAATACACTTCATAAGAAGATAATTCTCTCAAAGGTCACTCAAATAGTGATTGAGATGGATCCATAGATGATAGAAAAAGCACATCCTGCTATTTATTTTGCATGGTATCTAAAGTTATATCTTGGAGTTCTAAAAAGCAAAAGAGAATAGCTCTTTCCTCTGTTGAAGCCGAATATATTTCCGTTACAAGTATATCATGTGAAGCTGTATGGTTGAGAAGACTTCTTCATGATATTCAAGAAGAGAATATTCTTCCAACAATTGTATTATATGACAACATGTCAGCCATTTCTATAACGAAGAATCCAATCTTTCATGTAAGAACAAAGCATATTGAACTTCGTTATCATTATGTACGAGAGCTGGTCGAGAATGGCGACATCAAGCTAGACTTCATCAATACTGAGGATCAAATTTGTAGATATTTTTACAAAGCCACTTCCAACAGAAAAGTTCCTATACTTTAAAAATATGAGGATAATGCATATTACAAATTAAGAGAGTGTGTTGAAAATATAATTTGTAACTTGCCTATGAAATATTATTGCAATGGATTCTTTTACACGTGCCTACAATCTTCCACCCATATGAAGATATGTGGGACTATATCTTCCACCAACATATGGAGAATATTAATGAAGATATATACTTTGTAGAATATTATAGAAAAGAGAGAGGTGGAGAAAATATCTAAATATTTCTCCACCTCCCACCAAAATATCTAGATATTTTGTCTTAAAAGATAAGCATGAAAGATGATTATAGATCACTCTTTCAAAATATCTCCACCCCCTTGGGGGCCTATAAATACCACCCAAGAGGTCCTCATTTCTCACAACAACAACAACACAAGAAGCACAACACATCCACAACACTACAAGAGTCCTCCTTCTAAGTCTTGTAAGCCCTTCTTCCTTGTTGTAAATATTGTAAGTTCTCTTCTTGTAAAAGTTCAAGTCTTGTATGAAAGTCCAAGTTTAATAAAAAGAAGTTTTTGAGTTCACATATACCTTGTGCGTTGATCCATATTTTCTCCCTTTAATTTGCTTCTTATCCACCATCAATCTTCCGCTACTCCAACAACAGCTGGTGTACCCCTGACGAAGGAGGAGAGGTGTATCTATGATGGAGCTCCGACCCTTCATACTCCCTGATCCACCATCAGGTACGGGCTACGCAATTTTTCATTTCTAGTTAGATTTAGATGTTAGTTTTTATTTTGTGCACTTTATTTAGCAATGAATTAATAGTGTAGCATAGTTTAGGTTGATTAGATCTTGCCGGAGATCTAGAGATCTGGACATTGTTCCACATTTGTGCCCTCCTTGTTTTACCTCCACATCCACTGCATCACCTCCCCCTTCCATTTTTACACATTCTCGACCCATCAGAACACCCTGATAACTCCCAGGTTTGTGAATCGACGTTCATCCTCTGCCCCTCACCAAGGAGTCGCCACCTCACCTCCACCTTCGACTATTCCACCAAATAATAGCCCGAGGACCTCCGCCCGAGCTCCCTCTTTCTAACCATGCAGGTTCCTGATGGAATAAGGGCTATTCAAGGCCTATTCAACTCCAGGTGCTCTGTGCTTCGTCGACTCGCCAGGAACCCATATTAGCCCTGGACTCATCTGAAGGAACCTCTCGATGCAGATTGTCAACAGGAACATGGAGATCACCATATCATCGAAGGGGGGGGATCTGGATCAAGAGGAAGTAACGAAACAAGGAAGAACACACTCGTGTTCTTCTTTGTTCTTGGGGAATGATGCTAAACCTTCCGATGGACCCTTCGCTCCAGATTGTATAGCCACCGTCCGATGGGGAGACACATCTGCTGTCGCATTGAACCTTTGATAGGATCTTCATCACCCATCACTGAAGCGGTATCGTCCCATCGTGGTCGTTCATCGCTTAAGTGATGATCATCCAATTGTCCGTGGAGTGCTAAGATTGGGGGTAAATTACACATCCTCCCCAACATTTTTGGTTATTTTGTATTAATTCTATAAATAAATTTGGTCGTATAAATAATTGTGTAAATATTGCATAGAGACCCCTGAAGTTTATTTATGTTGCATATGAGTCCAGTCCATCTCAGCTCACGTGTCATCCCACGTGAGCCGGGCATTTTACTTGTGCATCCTCATGACTTTTTTTGTATTTTAGTTTAGTTAATAAAATGTAAATATTAGTTTTGAACTTTTGGATATTTTGTATATTGAGCTCTGGCTTTATTTTTAATTACAAATATGCCCTTGCTAGTTCATATATTTTTGTGCTTATTTTCTATTTATTAATTATAACATCCACGCTCAAAAATTATGTAATAGAGTTAGATGTCTGCTAGCATGAACTTTCACATTATACTATTGATTTTGCATTTAGACATTTTAACTATTTATTGCAAATTAAAGAGTACGATTTTGCCTCTATTTGACTTAAAAATTCCAAAAAACTTATAAACCATTTGAAAAATTTCCAAAAAATTATATTATGTGTATTTTAGATTTTTTTTGCCTACATACAAAAAATCCCAAAAAATAGGAAAAAAAGACAAAAATTAAAAATCTTCAAATTATAGTAAAAAAATAGGTAAAATGATAAAAAAATTCCAAAAATATTTATTTTTATCTCTATATTTTCTCTATATTATTATTTAAATATTAAAATTGATATGAAGATTTTTTACGCTTTTTGCTATTTTTAACTTTCAAATCAATTCGATATATGTTTTAATCCCTATTTTGGGATGTATTTTTTACTTTAAAAATACTAAAAAATAAGCAAAATTATTTGAAAAATAATAAAAACAACAGAAATCATATAAAACCCTAAAATATTTTATTTCATTTATTTGATTACTCTTAATAGTATTTATAATTATATTAACTTTATTATATATATAGTTCTATATAAGCCTATAATATATATATTAAAGAAAAATAATTAAAAATTAGAATTTTTTTAAAAAGTATAAAATTAAAACAATTTTAAAAATATAAAAAAAATAAAAAATACATAATTAAACACCCACACAAAAGAGAATAAAAAGAGAAAACGTGGAACGAATTTTGTGCATTATTGCCCAATCTACCGATTGCTCCATGTGTTCGATACTCTACATGCTTATACACTAAACACATTTGTAGAGTTATAATAAATTTTAACTCCGTATGTTTGCTTTACATTGTTGTAATTCATTTGTGGGTCAATTGTTGTTTGATTCACTCTTGGTGGGCAGTCGCCTCACCGATCCTCCATATTTGCTATTCTTCTAGTGAGGATATTTTTAGAACCCCGCCTAAAGCATGTCATCAGTGATACCAAGAGGGAATAAACTATATTATTCCTCAAATATTAGGCTAATCAAATACATGATTAATAATGTTGATTTATTCAAAATATTAGCAAGTATATTAATGAACTTTCACACCATGAACTCTAGAAAATTCACAAATTACCTTCTTAACTATGTATTTTTCATAATTATCGCCTAAATCATGTAAAGTGACTAGCTCTTCACCACAATCCATATGTTTAACTTCCATCCACTTGGCCATTAAAATAAATAATATTCTGTCTAAAAAATCAACTTTGCCCCTCTTATTTACCACATTTACAAACCTTGATCTTACTCCATGCCATCTTTCCAAAAGCCACCCACCATCCCCCTCCATTACATCTAAGGTTCTGATCATTACGCCAGAGACCTTTTGCAAGTTTTGCCCCAACATGATCTTCTATGACATCGGGGGCGCCTGCGACATGAATGCACACTCCACTGACGTTCTCTAAAAACTTTAACCTTGTTCCCTCTACATGGACTTCTTCAAACCCATCTTGTCTGAGCATGTCGATCCTTCATACAATGATGATCACCATCCCCATCCAACCAGAATTGTAGCCTTCGATCAGTTGGAATCTCCGTCACCTTTGTAGAATAAATTTGGGGCTTTGATAGCATCATAAAGATGATCGCCATCCAAAAATGAGTCGATTATCCAGAACTACCATCGAGATCTGGTGGAGTTTGGATTGGGCCTCCGCAAGGAGACAACAACGTGGGGGAGGTCGTGGCACGTGCTATCATAGACCTCCTTGGGTCCCTCGAGATTGGTACCTCCATTACGTATATCCCTCAAGTCGGTGGGGCACACAATCGATGATTTCAACGACCTTATGTGGCACGACATGACGGAGATTATCTCACATGGTAAGGAGGCCCAACTTGCTCTAGATGCCAAAGGGGAAGCTTCCGACTCAAATGCATCCAGGCCAACGAGATATGTCATCAAAGCAATACAACACGTTCTCGTGATGTTGAATGACCAAAATACATTATTGGCGGAATGCATTATTGGTGGAGGATGCATATGAGTTCGATGCTTGGAGAAGGCGTTCAGATCGAAGGAGAAAGGAGGAAATCGATAAATTGTGTTCGGAGTATGCTAGTTTGGAAGGGTTGTTTTGTAAGACCTGTCATGTATGCAACTATCATACATGGTATTTGTCAATATTTAATTTTTTTTCTCTTGATTAATTTTGAAGGGATGCATCCTTTAATTGGTTGCCATTAGAGTGGTGGTTATTAGCTTAATGGAGAGGTAATCATCATGGTTACATATATGAATTGGGGTTCCCTCTCCCTCACTCAATTTTTTGTAAGATGATCCATTACTCAAGCATTTTGGGCAAAAGTTGAGAAGGAAACTACATCGTCGTCATTACATCATCATCGTGTTCATCATTTCATCATCGTTCATTTAATCTTTATCAATTGGTATCAGAGCTATCGATTTTGATGGTGTTTACGCAAGGAAAGAAGTAGTCCTTCCTAAGGAGCCTTCGAAAAAGAAGCGGGGAAGTGGGCCTCAATACAAGGAAGTGATCAAGAGGTCCTACTATCAATCATGAAAGTCATTGTGATGCCTACAGCTCTGCACAAGAGGACCACAAGCCTTTGTCCCAGCAAATATAGAAGATCCTGGGAGATAAGAAGTCGATATGAGATAGGAAATTCTCAACAAGGAAGTACGAGAAGGTCTAACCTATTCCGGATTTTATCAGGGAGTGTTTTCCTCCCATTAGGATTGTTTTCTATTGTGACATTTATTATAAAGTTTGTCCCGGAGTTTTATTTGAGCTAAAACTATTTTTCTTATAGCCGACATTTATTCATCATTCCATACCATGAGTAATGATCACATTGCCTTGTAAGTCACCATTAATTCACATCATACGTTTAATTTCTTTTGAGATTGAAAGTTGGTTTTACTACTATAAAAAGAAAAAAACTCTTATTATTAGTATTCTTATTATTTTTCCGGTTGTGTATGATGTATGCCATATTGGAAGATAATACTTTTATAAGGCTACATATGTTAACCATGATTGGGTATGACAAATCCGTTGAATAATCTATTTTTTATAGGATGAGATTTCTACAAATTCAACGTTTCCTGATGCTTCTAGATAAATTTATAACTACAAAGATTTATTGCCTTTGAATTGTATTCTCCAAGCCCATCTAATATAATGACATCTCTATTGTAACTATCTTTTCATTTTATGGGCATTGGAAACTATTGTTTGAATAATATTGAGGGTTGAAGTTTTGTTACTCTTCATTTATCATTTTCTTTATCTCATTTTGTTGGAAGAACTATCCCAAACATGCAAAGTTCTTTTGTTGTTTTATATTTTATCTATAAACTTGATTAGTTTAGGTATATGCTTATAGTTTCTTTTCGGGTTAAAACTATTTAATATCCACCAGTCTTTTCTGTCCAATTTGATATCCATTATGGTGTCAAGAATGGGATGAAATAAATTCGTTATGGTGTCAAGATGCATGCTTGTAAGCATTGTGGTGTAAACTAATAGGTAATTAGTAGTGTATTTTGAATTGTCTACTTGTTAATAAAGATTATTTTAATCATGATAATCTATTGTCATCTTCTTTTATGACATAAAATATTTTCGCTTCTCATTGTTATTATTTAATTAACTCCAATTTGATGTGTACAATGAGTCATGAGGAGTAGCCACAACCTGATTGATTCGTAATGTATGTATTGATCCTTGACAGTTGATAATTATTAGTCAGTTATCCTAGATTAGACACAACTTCTAGGATTACCTGTCTATAATTACATTAACTGACAGAGTTAATTGGACATCGAAATTACATCTATAATGATGAAATGAGAAAATAATTTAATCATCAATTATTCTAAATGCTCACATGTACAAAATATACGATGGTCATTCGGAAATTTATTTGTCTCGTTAGCTAATAAAAAATCTAATGTATGTTACAATTCATTAGCAACAACAAGTATTGTAATGATAGTACATTGATTTCTTAAAATGTTGAATAAGATAATGTTTTGAATTGATTTTATGCTTAAGTTGTTGCTTATTAGTAGTCTTATTATGAAATTATTGCGGATACTTCAACTTTCATGTCTACTCAATTCAATATTTTGAATTCTATTCTGATTACCCATGGGAATAATTTTTCTGAATAGAAAGAGAAGATTCTTCTTACTTTAGGATATATGGACCTTGACTATGCATTTCGCATTGAGGAACTAGCAAAGCCTACAAAAGAAAGTAGTCAAGGAATCAAGGATTTGTATGAAGGGTGGGAGGAATCTAACTGATTAAGTCTTATGATCATGCAAACTAACATAGCCAAAAATAGCAGGGGTTCAATGCTTGAGTGCAATACTGCAAAGGATTTTTTGGAAGATGTTGAAATACAATGTAAACTTCGGAAAAGGCTATGGCAATCATATCTCTAACAAAATTATCTTCTATGAAATATAATGGTTGTAAGGGATGATAGAGCATATAATGGAAATGGGTAATTCCATCGACAATCGCATACAGAGGAGAGGGAAGAACAGAAGCTACATGTACCATTAGATCAGATCCCCATGATTTGATCCAACGGTCATGATCATCTCCGAGGCTCGCCCCAAAGCAACGGTTTACCCCTGAGGCTCGGGCCACCTGAACCAAAGCCCGCGTCTTGAGCCTAGCCCCCATGTGCTTCACCTCAAGTGAGAGAGATATTTGCAGTGCAGGGGCTAAACTTTTGAAGAATTGCATTTAGGCCCAGCGCAAGCTGAGATTTGTCACTTGCAGAAATATCAGATAAGCCTTGCTCATGTGAAGTTGTATATATTACATTTTAGTCCCATTTTGGACATGCTTTTTATGTTTTTATGAAGTCTTTCTTACATATATGCCATTGATTAATATCTTGTGCATCTTAAATTCAAAATTAATGAAATTTATCTTGTTTTAAAGGTCATTTTATGCTCTTTCATGTGATATATATATAGAACTCTGATATGATTTCTTGAGATTGAATTAAAATTTAAAGAAGAATAGTGACTTTTATCATGAAATATTAATTAATTGCATGCTCACGAATTTAATGCTTCATAAAATCTCTTGATTTACCTTAATCTCACTAAAACTTACTTACATTATTTTAAATATCAACTCTTGATGCAGCCTCACATTAAGGAGTTTTATGGTATTAAGGGCTAAACTTGATATGATCTTGAATTAAATCTTCCATAAATTGAAATGATATATTAATTGACATGACTTCGGATGATTAGATGCTTGAAAATCCTCATTGCTAAATTCTTTATCAGGAGCATTATTTATGTCTCTGTGTTTGTTTGTATGCATTATATATATTCTATTGTACTTAGCCCCATTTTGTAGCATCTTAAATATTTGCATTGAAAATCGCATAAAAACCATGCATGCATATTGTAGTGTTTTGTTCCATTGATCTAGATAACAACTCAGAGAAACCTAATGACACATTTTAGGATCCAATTAGACAAGTTAATCGGTAGTGTCCCTGTGTTCGACCCTGGACTCTTATTCAGAAGAATTTTTATTGAGCCACTCCTTGCAGAGATTCTCGCTAGGTTCTGATCGACCCATAATTTACCGTATTACAACGAGTCCAATTTAGGTTAGCCGAATGTGATCGTACCATAATGACAAGATATGATTCTCGTAAAGAGAAGGATTCTTGGTATTGAGATGCCTTGAATCCTAACCGGTCTCTCCAATATGCAACATTATAGAGTTCGACTTCGTGACCAGTCTCCATCATTGTTAATGAAGTTCATCATCGCAAAACTTGTGTCTTTTGTATTTGATTTTTTAAGTCTTTTCTGTTTCTGACATCTGTGGATATGAGGGGACTCGTCTCTAACATAGTATTATAGAACTTCCATATTGGGTTCTTTGAGAATATCCTCCGTACCGTAATTTTACCTTGACCTCCATAAAAAAGAGATCTGTAACGGAACGGATCGTGACAATCCGCGGAAACTTGCGATAGTTGATCGCACGACCGAACCGTTACCAAAAGAATAAATGAATGGCATACAATGAGGAGAGATAAATATCAATTCCATAAAATATCCATTCAAAATAGAGTTTCATTATTACAACTCTAAACCGGAAAAAGGATAACAATTCTAGAATTTAAATAGCATCTCGGTAGTTCCTGTGGGCATATAGATATCCACTAGATCTTCACAAGATAAATCGTACCCCGTCAGAAATCTCAATGAGTTTGTAGCACGATTCAAAATAAGCAATCAACCATGTTCTTTGCCTGAAATTGACAAACATAATTTGTATGAGCCTAATGCTCAGTATGCATCGGGGTCCATGCATATGTATTCTAATGGTCCTTGATCTTTTATAAATCATATATTTCGATTTACATCATTCCGTGCCTAGATAATTCCCATGCATGTCTAAGTTTGATCCCTATGAGGTATTATTTGGCTTCTTTCATGAACATGGATATGCATGTAAAGTAGGTAAATTGCATAAGTGGGTATGATAACCATTTATTTCTACTTGTGGGTGTGAAACCCCGAAAATCAAACAGGGACTAAAATCCAAATTCCAACTATCTCTGGGCTTAATTGCAAATCTACTTTTATTCCAATATTCAAAAATTTATTTGCATAGTCCATTGCGTAGAGCTCCTCGATAGTTTTCTAACGAGTCGAAGAACGCTAAAATCCGACTTCGGAAGTCCAAGTTATGACCATTTTAGCAAGAGCGGGTACAGGCCATATACGGATCCGGACCCGGATCCGAATCCAAGTCCCAACCCATATATCCAGCCCTTTCCCCTTCGTGAAACTCACCCAAATCGCCCATGCCCTTGTTCCTTCGACCTCCAGCCCTCTCCTCCTCCATTCCTCTCCTCTCTCCTTCACCAGAGCCGTCGGAGCACCTTGGATCGGCGACCCGAAGCCGGCATCGCGTAGGGAAGGACGAGATCGCCTTCATGTGCGATTTTGCAACACGAACGGTTAGTCGAGTGCATCGTTCTCTATGGGTGGAGAAACCTAGGTGACAACTTTTCGAAGTACGATGTTCCCTTCCTCCTTGCTACGGATCCCACACGCTTTGAGTCATATATGTGGGTTGTTTCTTTACTTCTGCCATTAACCCGTGAACTAAATCGACTAATAATTTTGGAAGGAAGTCAGTTTCCAAACGTAAGCAAGTACTCTTAGTTATATAGCCTTCCTGAATTATGGAGTTGATGACATTCGTATTTGCTGAAGGCAAGCACTAGGGGAGTAATTTCTTGGATAGGTACTGGAAGCTTTTATTATTTATTACAAATGGAGACAACTACATCCCTACATACTTCTTGGCAGGCATTACTACATGTTCTCTCCCATCACAAACTGGCATCAATGGTTGCAGTAGATTTCTTCATGAATACAATATCATCAGAGTACCTATATTTAATTTTCAGTTGTCTAGTCAAAGAAGATAAGCATCTGCCTTATTACTTATTGGGTCATATTTGTGTATAAGAGTGAAATGTGGTCTTCATGCTTGCTGGTAACAAAAGTGAAGATGGCACATCTGTAGACAGTGGAAGGGATTAGAATTCACAGATGTAGATTGTTGTTGTACTACTAAATTCTGTCAAGAGAAACCGATGCCATACATGGACGTTTCCTTTGTCCTTGTATCAAGGATTTTCAGGAGGTGATAGAGGTGTTTGTAGCTGTACATCTGGGATTGAAATTCTTGAAGTTTATGGTTCTGAATGCACCGATAGACCATAACAGTGGTATTGAAAGCTACATGCCAAAAACAAATGAGGGGTTGAAATCTGTTCATACAACACACACGCCTTTTTGAAAATACCCCAATTCATTGGACTCTAGAAATCTAATTCCTTTGGATTAGATTCTGAGACAAATTGGACCAGTTTTCAAAGGAAGGGGAATAAAAATTAAAGTGGCATGAGTGACATGGAATTAACATGCACATTCCCCTGTATGTGAACAGAATGTGGCTTTGAACCTAAATGTAAGGGTCTAAGTCCTATACGAAGGAGTTGGACTTAGAATAATTATTATCTTGTTCTTAAAACTGTAGTTGATATTGGTTTCCAGGAGATTAGCACTCTCCTGTGTGTGACGTGTATGAAGCTATGGTGCATGGAGATGGCTTGAATGCAGGTATAATTGATGTATGGTGTTTTACATCACCTTAAGTATGTAGAGGTACTACTCTAGATTGTCGATTGTGGGATATTCTCCTCTGACATTTGTTCGTTGTGGTCGACTTGGAGTTGCTACCCTGTCTAGGCATGGCACGCAGGGTGATGGACTTGATATTGCAATAGATGATTGATCAGGGATCGTAAGAGGCCATTTTGGGGAGATTTACACAAATTTCAATCAGCTTGATCATCATCCGCATAATCATGTCTCACAAACAAATGGAGTTGCTTCTAATTACTAGGAAGACACTTTAGTTAATGGGATGGATACAAGTTTCATATATTGTAACTGGTATATGTATGTTATGAGACACCATAAAGGAGTTCTTTTAATTTTGTTAGCAGTTGTATTCATTGTATTTGTTCACCACAGTCAGCTTACTTTCCCATTGGCTGGAAATTACTATGGATTATCGAGTAGACTTACTAATAATCTGGAAATTTATGTTAGACATAACAGAATGTGTTCCATCAAAGGATGGAGATAAACCTAGTTGAATCATTAATTTCTTTTTTTTATCCGAGAACTACTTATATTTGATGGAAATACGACTTTATGACAGTCATCTTCATCCTTCAATTATATTGCCGAGTGAGATTCGAACAAATGGATGAAATTTCATGAGGATCGGGTAGATGGAGTAGGCGCTTCAAGGGATTGGGCATGCACCCTTGGAGCCCCGGGTAGAAACCTAGATGACCGCGATCCCAACTGCTATTGTAGCTGCGATGGTTGGGGGACAGGTTGCTTGGCACACCGAGGTGCTAATCTGACGGTGTTGGCCTCGCACTTGCATGCTTTAGCTCGGTGCTCGAGCGCGGGCCAAGTAGTCATGGTTGGTCGTCTAGTGTTTCGCTTATCACTTAGAGTTAACACTCGTGTACGAACCAGTGTAGGCCACATTGGTCGGTATTCCGAGTGGGAGCGCTAAGAGGGGAGTTCCGAGAAATGTGGTTAATGAAGTTGGTGATGGAATGTGAATCTCCTGTGTATAAGGAGGATCGGATTGTCACGATGATTCGCGGGTTGTAATCTAATTTATGAATCAGAAGTACGATTGCGAAGTGGAGCTAAGTGGGCGTGTTGGGAACTAAGTTAGGATGCATTGTACCCCACCGCATGCCTACGGAGGCACCCCAACCCTAAGGTATTTCTTTTACATTAGAATCATAGTGTGAGGTCTCATCCAGACCAAGACCATAGACTATCCACGAAGCTTGTTTATTTATATCCATATCTAGATCAAACAATAAAAAGTAAAAATGTAATTCTTTGTGAGATCAATTACCCTATTACTTTCTCTTTTGCACACATTTAATGTTTATCCTGCATTCCTTTTTGTGTATTTTTTTAAATCATATTGGGCAACTTTGCTCATAACGTACCTACATGTGGATCCGCAGGTTTGCAGCAGTGATTATTGGAGGCACCATTACTTTTGTGCAACTTCACGACACTTTTTTTTGCAGTATAGTTGTTGGTAGTAGTTTTACTATCCTTCTTCACTTGTAGTATTTTGTTGAGAGACATGCCATGTATAATGTATGTGTGGACATTTATTTTATCCTTGCATGCATATTTTTGTGGACATGGAAATGATCAATGTAATGTAATGGAATTGTTATATGCAATGAATGGAATATGAAATGTGAACAGGTTGAATGAGAAGCAAAATTTTAAATTCCGGTGAATGTTGCTATTTTTCTCCTATTGTTTGAATGTCAAGTATTCGAATGTGGAATGTGTGTGCGTGGATTTGGTTTGCCGAGTACCCGGATCCTAGGGGTGTCACAGTGGGCATATTTCATAAAATACCAAGCAATTTACACATTTATAATATATATACCACTTTACATATTAGCCCCCCATGACATTGATGGTTTAACTTTGTTAAACCAATCCTAGCATAACATGTGATGGTTCATTCTCTTAATAAACCATTCCTTGCATTTTCCATGATGGTTTTCCCTTATAAACCATTTTCTTACATAACATTCATTTACGTATCTTTTTATACGTTTTCAACCGCTGGCACTTGCGGTCCATGGCATGACATGACAGTGTAGCTACAACTGTAGAGGACTTAGCTTTTGCCTATATGGTTCCTTGCAACCATACACCCCTTGCGGCATTGCCCTTTGCGGCTATCACGACCCCTTGCGGTCGTCCATATGACTCCTTATGATGAGTCTGTGCCTTAATTTTTCTTTTTGAACTTTGATTACTTAATTGCATTGGTAATCATTAGCGGATGTTATGTATTTATAAATACATTTAACATTGGTCTGTTATACCACACCTTTCTTTTTAATTTAATAGTTTCATCAATTACTTTAATTGTGCCAGGCGATTTTTTTAAAAAAGAACAAAGTTCACACTAGCAATTTAAACATTAACTTGTCATTCATGTATTGGACCAATTGTCATATATACAGGTTGATGCTAAGTTGATATTCACGTATCATCGTATCATGAATGGTATATTTGTTGGCGAAGGGAATGCATGAAGAATAATATATCATATGTGGCATGCACTTATTTTATTTTAGTTCTTTATAATTCCATATGTATTAGGGATGACATTGACATGTTGTTTCTGGTTTTGTTAATTAAAACCAAGAGGTGTAATATCAATAGGTATAATACCATTATAACCTCTTACAACCAGAGTCAAAAAACTAGCAACTTGTGAATTTATATGAATATAATTTATGAACGAATATGAAATTCCAACAATAAAGATAATGACAACCACCTAATTGATTCATTTAGAGTCATGGCTAAGGAATCAATGCGATGTAAGTGCACATTTCTCAAATTCGAGATTTATGCAACTAACAGAATAGAGACATAGTACACATTTATATATACTTTGCATCAAGGGCAACCGTCGAGACTGTAATAATGGTCTTAGGAGTACGAGACTGTAACAATGCATTATCTCCAATTAAATCACTACATATTTATATTTATATTCATTTTCTTATAAAAACATCACATACATTCATACATTGTATTTCAGATTTGATCTTCATACATACAAGACTTGAGTCGATACATACTTTTAGAGATATTGATCAAAATCCCACTATTATCTATACGAAAACCCTAGACCGATACATACGTTTAGAAATCGAAAATTTAAATCCGATACATACCTTGATCCAAAGCTTATCTCTACCCGTCGGGGTCGTCGCGTCTCCTTTTGGTCACGAATCCATGTTCTCCTCCTCTTTGGATTCGACGCCGCCTTCTCCTACGACGAAGAGGGACGTTCGGTAAGATAACCATTCCTCTCTCTCTCTCTCTCTAACTCTCTCTGAAATTGCAAGATAAGGTGACGTGAGGGGTAGAGAGCCCTTGGGGTTTTAAAGTTGATAATGAGAGGATTTAATGTATTTATTAAATCCATTTAATCCAATATAATGTATTTGAAATTTTTTTCAAAAGACCAAGCCATTACAATCTACCACCTTTAAAAAAAATCGTCCTTGAAATTTCTTAGCAGAGGGACATACCGAAAAGTTACGGGTACTTCTCCTGCATTTCACTTTCCAGCTCCCAAGTAGCCTCCTCCTTTTGGTGGTGCTGCCAAAGGACCTTGGCCATCGGAACTATACGCTGACGGAGTTGATGATCTCTACGATCGATGATTCGTATCGGTTTCTCTTCGAAGGTCATGTTTGGTTGAATATCAATGACCTCATGCTCGATCACATGTGAAGGATCAGGAGTGTACTTCCTCGGCATAGACACATGGAATACATCATGAAGTTTCTAGTATTGAGGTGGTAATGCAATACGATATGCCACCTCTCCAATCCGCTGCAGAATCTCAAAAGGTCCTATGTATCTGGGAGTGAGATTCCCCTTTTTGCCAAATTGCAAGACACCTTTGGTTATAGAGATCTTGAGGAACACGTGCTTCTCAACTCCGAAACTCAACTCTCTTCTATGACGAAGCATAAGATGTTAGCCTACTTTGAGCTGCCAACAATCTCTTTCTGATTAATTCAACACCATGCTTACTTGTCTGAATAAGTTCCGGTCCTAAGATGTGCTTCTCGCCCACATCACTCCAACATGAGGGGAATCTGTAAGATCTCCCATACAATGCTTCATAGGGAGCCATCTTGATGCTCGAATGATAGCTATTATTGTAAGCAAACTCCACTAACGGAAGGTGTCTATCCCAGCTACCCACAAAATTTAAAGCACAAGCTCTCAACATATCTTCTAGTGTCTGGATGTTCCTTTCTGACTGACCATTAGTCTGTGGATGAAATGAAGTGTTGAACTTCAATTGAGTGCCCATAGCATCCTGAAAACTCTTCCACTGTCGTGTTGGTGCCTTCTGCATCCTCAGGAGTGATTGCAAAGGTTCTGCATCCTCAGGAGTGATATCAAAGACTCTTCCTGCTACCTTCTTTTTCTGCTCGAATGGCTTCTTCTGATCCTTGACATCCTTCTTGCAATCTTTCATGAAGTGACCTTTTTCTGTGCACTTAAAGCAAGTAGTGGTTAGCTTGTAGCATTCTCCTGGATGCCTCCTATCACAATGCGGGCACACCTCATAGGTGTACTTCATGTTTGCTGGTGTATCATCAGTCTTTGTCTTCTTGGCATTCGTTGCAGTGTGACGTCTCTTGTCATTGAAGTTCGGCTTGTGAGGGCGCTTTCGAGGATTTGCTTGTTGTATCCTCCGGTATTCTGCATCGATCTCCATTGATGCTGCAACCTCCTCAGATAAGGTTGTGAGACCTCTAGTAAGCACTTTAATGCTCAATCCTGCATTCAAGCCTTCTATAAACTTTCTGGCTCGTTGTTTTTCATTGGCACAGATACCCTTGTCATACTTTTCCAATTCTTGAAATTTTACTGCATATTCTTCGATTGTCATATTTCCCTACCGTAGATTTATAAACTCTTGACACTTAGCATCCTTAGCATGCTCAGGGATGTAACGCTCAGTGAAGCGCTCAATAAAATCATCCCACTTAATGACTGGAGCCTCCGAAAAGTGAAATCCCTTGCATGAAGACCATCATTCCTTTGCGTTGTCCCGTAGACGAAATGTCCCAAAGGTTACTTTTTTCCTCAGGACAATCCGTTGTCTCAAAAGTCAGTTCCATCTCTCTTAGCCAATGTTCGACTTTTTCCGACTCATGCTCACCCTTGAAAGTGGGCGGATCATGCTGGATGAAGGTCTTTAGAGTCAGTCCACCCGAGTTACATGCCTGACTCTTCTGTTGCTGGGCCATTAGTGTCATTAACTCCAGTATCTGCCTCTGCATATCCATAACGGCCTCTTGGCTCGTCGATGAGCCACGGTCTCCAATGGCTTCAATTGCACGTCGAGGAGCCATCTGATTCAAAAATTGGCAAGGTCAATGAGTTGTGATACTAAAATCTATCTATATATAAATCTTAGATCACTAAGAATTGTGGATATCATATGCCCAGAGGAACTCTACCTCTGATGCCATTTGTAACGCAACGGGTCGCATCGACCAATGGAAGCACGCGATAATTGATCGCACAACCCGACCATTACTCAAAAATAATAAATGGCTGGCATATAATGAGCAGAGATAAATATCAATTCCATAAAATGTCCATTCAAACTAGAGTTCCATTATTACAACTCTAAACTGGAAAAAGAAAAATTATTCTAGAATTTAAATAGCATCTCGGTAGTTCCTATGGGCATATAGATATCCACTAGATCTTCAAAAGATAAATCGTACCCCGTCAAAAATCTCAATGAGTCCGTAGCACGATGCAAAATAAGCAATCAACAATGTTATTCACTTGAAATTGACAAACATAATTTGTATGAGCCTAATGCCCAGTATGCATCGGGGTCCATGCATGGGTATTCTAACGGTCCTTGATCTGTTATAAATCATGTATTTGGATTTACATCATTCCGTGCCTAGATAATTCCCATGCATGTCTAAGTTTGATCCGTATGAGGTATTATTTGGCTTCTTTCATAAACATGGATAAGCATGTAAAGTAGGTAAATTGCATAAGTGGGTATGATAACTATTTATTTCTACTTGTGGGCATATTTTATAAAATACCAAGCAATTTACATACTTATAATATATATATATACACCACTTTACATATTAGCCCCCATGACATTGAAGATTTAACTTTCTTAAACCAATCCTAGCATAACATGTTATGGTTCATTCTCTTAATAAACCATTCCTTGCATTTTTCATGATGGTTTTCCCTTATAAACCATTTTCTTACATATCATTCATTTACGTATCTTTTTATACATTTTCAGCCGCTGGCACTTGCGGTTCATGGCATGACATGACAGTGTAGGTACAACTGTAGAGGACTTAGCTTTTGCCTCTATGATTCCTTGCAACCATACACCCCTTGCGGCTAAGACGACCCCTTGCGGTCGTCCATACGACTCCTTATGATGAGTTTGTGCCTTAATTTTTCTTTGTAAACTTTGATTACTTAATTGCCTTGGTAATCATTAGCGGATGTTATATATTTATAAATACATTTAACATTGGTCCGTTATACCACACCTTTCTTTTTAATTTAATAGTTTCATCAATTACTTTAATGGTAATTTAGATATCTCTGCCAGACGATTTTTTTTAAAAAAAGGAACGAAGTTCACACTAGCAATTTAAACATTAACTTGTCATTCAGGTATTGGACCAATTGTCATATATACAGGTTAATGCTAAGTTGATATTCACGTAACATCGTATCATGAATGGTATATTTGTTGGCGGAGGAAATGCATGAAGAATAGTATATCATATGGGATATAGTAGGCATGCATTTATTTTATTTTAGTTCCTTATAATTCCATATATATTAGGGATGGCATTGACAGGTTGTTTCTGGTTTTGTTAATTAAAACCAAGAGGCGTAATATCATTAGGTATAATACCATTATAACCTCTTACAACCAGAGTCAGAAAGCTAGCAACTTGTAAATTTATATGAATATAATTTATGAACGAATATGAAATTCCAACAATAAAGATAATGACAACCACCTAATTGATTCATTTAGAGTCATGGCTAAGGAATCAATGCGATGTAAGTGCACATTTCTCAACTTCGAGGTTTATGTAATGAACATAAAAGAGACATAATACACGTTTATATATACTTTGCATCAAGGGCAACCGTCGAGACTGTAATAATGGTCTTAGGAGTACGAGACTGTAACACTGCATTATCTCCAATTAAATCACTACATATTTATATTTATATTCATTTTCTTATAAAAACATCACATACATTCATACATCGTATTTCAGATTTGATCTTCGTACATATAAGACTTGAGTCGATACATACTTTTAGAGATATTGTTCAAAATCCCACTATTATACATACAAAAACCCTAGAAAGATACATACGTTTAGAAATAGAAAATCTAAAGCCGATACATACCTTGATCCAAATCTTATCTCTACCCGTCGGGGTCGTCGCGTCTTTTTTTGGTCACGAATCCGTGTTCCCCTCCTCTTCGGATTCGATGTCGCCTTCTCCTACGACGAAGAGGGACGTTCGGTAAGATAACCCTTTCTCTCTCTCTCTCTCTCTCTAACTCTCTCTAAAATTGCAAGATAAGGTGACGTGAGGGGAAGAGAGCCCTTATGGTTTTAAAGTTGATAATGAGAGGATTTAATGTATTTATTAAATCCATTTAATCCAAGATAATGTATTTGAATTGTTTTCAAAAGAATAGGATGTTACAAGATCTACCACCGTCATCGAGGAGTGCGGCCATGTTAAGGGTGAACCTCGTATATATGACTGTTATGATTGTCTTACGTGAAAATTTTCCATTTGGCTTGCACTCAATTTCTCACGCGTAGGAAAGGGTTCAAAAGTATTTTCAAATCTCAAATCTAAAAATCCAAAAAGGATTTTTTACATTTTTACCTCTCCAAGATTCTGCATCTACAATCGCACCCCTATCTTTTTTTGCAATTACATTTGTACCTCCTATATTCTTACAAAATTCACAAGTCTGCCCTTCGTTAAAGTAAAATAACAGTATAAGTATAATACTATAATAACAAAACTGTGAATTTGCGTAATAAATATAAAGGCACAAGTCGTCAAAAATCTTTACATGGGGGGTGGGGGCAAACTATTAAACCAGAAATATCCACTTGATTGGAAAACAATTAACTCATTATTATATAATTTAGTTTGTAATTATTTATCATTTTAGTGATAACGAACCTGTTATATCAAAATTCCTCTGTAGTTAATATTAGTGATTATTAAAATTCTATTAAGAATAATCTAATTTATCATCATATCTGTTTTATCTATATATTCCAATATTTGCACATGTATCCATTTTAAAAGAGATACAGATAAGATTGTCACTTTGAAATTATACATAACTATGTTTTCACCCTTGTTTGTGTGTGCGTATAGTTCAAAATCTATTTCTATGTACACTTAACAAAATTTTGCATCATTTTCCACCTTAGGTGATATAACTTCTATAAAACAATACATTTGTACTTATAAAATGATAAATTATCAATTCATATATATATATATATATATATTTGAGTTAATTTATAAAATAATTATAATATTATTCATATTGATTTGATTCATTTATATTTATTTTTCACGATATCGTAACATAATTGTCATGCCCATCGGTATCTGTATGTGCCTTTGCATTCACATGCATCACTAAAATAATATTACCATAGTTATGGTATAAAATAATATAATAGTAGTTGGCTAGTGCAAATCAATAATAAAGAACAATAATCTTTGTTAAAGTATTTTCTATTCTTTAAATTCGCAACGAACTCATATCCATTCCTATATTGCTTGGCTTCAATCATAAAACTATTATCATTGATTTTTTTAATCAGAGCTAAATTAGTTGCTATCAGTATAAAATTTAAGGAATATATTAAGCGGCAAGCATTATTATATCAACCTTTAACAAACGAAAAGAATATTCATTATATTTGGAAAAAGGAAATGTTGTTATATATAATATTCATTTTAATTAATTTATCATCAAACAATACACGAAAATTGATATAAGACAACGAATACTTGAATATTTGTTGATAAATATTATGATGTTAGATATAATATCAACGAATATTAGTTTCATATTCATAGTGAAAACTCAATAATTTAATAAAGCGATGATTTATCCGTTGACTTATTAAGATTTTATTTATCATTGGTAAATTTAACAAATATAAGAAGAAAAAGTTAACAAATAATCGTTGTTATATAATTCATTGTGAGGAATATAACAACGAATAGGATATTCGTTGGAAATTTAAAGAGTGAATCGATAGATATTATTCGTTGTTATGTATTTAACTACAAATGACATGGAAACGGATAAAAATTATCCATTGCATTAGCTCAATTTTTTTGTAGTAAAACTATATAGTTTAAAATGAACAAAAATATGACAACACCGCTCTCATTATCTATATCCGAATTTTAACCATCCATTTTTTTCGTATCTTGTGGAGTGTAACTACTACATATATCCTAGATTTGATTACTTTGATAGTTATAGCTTATAGATGTATTGATTAAAATAGGAAATAGAGCTAAAAAATATAAATCTTAGAATGTATAATATATAAAATTTAATATGTAACTATTCATATTTAATTACATTGAAATAGTATACATATGCACTTTTCTAATGGAGACTGGGGGCTAAGTCCCCTCTCGCTCTCCTTGTCTTCGTCCCTGGGCATACCAGCGGAATCTTGAAGGGATAAAATTGTAAAAAATCTTTTTAATAATAGAAAATACATGCAACTACTCAAATGAAAAAACACACTCCATAAAAAAAATCTCACTTCCAAGACATCAACAAAATGCTCATATTGATTGCAACACAACCTTGGCTCAAAATCCATAACCTTCCAAGATGAAGGCAACTCCTCCTCACCAACATAATAATTTAAGTTCAAACATCAAAACAAAGCACAACCTTACCACCACCCCCACCAATCCCCCAAACCTATAAATAGAGAGGAACACCTTCTCTCCTCTCCTCCCCAATTCCCACCAGTCACCACCACACCTCAGGAGAGGGAGAACCTCCTCGTCCGGGGCTTCGCCGGCGCCTCGATTCTCCTCTCCTCGATGCTGGAGGTGTCCTTGGAGCCAGACCGGAAGGGGTTGAGCTTCCCCAGCGTCCTCGACATGCTCTTGAAGATCCCGGGGCCCTTCGCCGCGGCGGCCAGCTTCGAGGTGGAGATCCCCTGCCCGCCGCCCCTCTGCAGCTCCGACAGGTACATCTTCATCTTCACCAGCTCCGACCTCAGCGCCTCGTTCTCCTCCTTTAGCCCCCCGTCGTCGTCCCCCCTCCGCCTTCCCCTGTTTGATCCCGTGTCGTCCGTCGCCCTCGGCCAGTTGACGCCGCCGCGAAGGTGCAGCTGATCGTAGTACATCGCCTGCAGCACGATCTGCACAGGTAGCCTCTTGTTTTGCGATGTGTGCAGTCTTGCCTCGTAGGATAGCTTCAGCGGATCCATTACGCTGCACGCCTTCTCCCTCTCGATCTCGTCCAATCCCGGGTGCGCCTGCGGGTCGGGCGGAAAATTAGGGATTTCGTGTCGAATCCATTGCAATCGGAGACGTTTTGATGCGATTTCTAGCTAAAAAGTTTAGGTTTCGGTTGAAAACTCGGATTTCTTCATCGAATATCTATAATCAATCGAGATTTAGCTCAACAATTCGGTTTTCATATGAAATGTAGGATTCCGCATCGAATCCCACGCCATCGATCTTAGTTCAAGTGAGAAGGTTTATGTCGAATCCCACGCCATCGATCTTAGTTCATATGAAAGCGTTTTATTTCAAATCCTGTTCAGCTGAACCAGATTCTCGGGTTTTTGCATCGAGCCTCCAACAATCGAGTCGATTTCAGGGGAGAATTAGAGCTTGGGATAGATTTCTCACCTTGAGGTAGATGTCGACGGCTCGGTAGAGGTCGTCGTCGAATCTTCTGGCGGCCTTGGGGATTACACCGGCAATCCCGGCGAACTTGGACACGGTGAGGTCCCCATCGGTGGCGATCTCTCCGACGAAGGCGTCCACGGTCTTGGCGACCTTCTGCATTGCGGCGGAGCAGCTGACGTCGCCGCCGCCGTAGAGCAACCCGCCCCTCCTCTCCTGCTCCACGAATCCTGCCAGGATGCGGCGGAGGCTGTCGAGGTCGGCGATACGGTCACCGTAGTAGTCGAGGGAGACAGTGAGGAGGTCGCCAACGGTGGCGAGGTCGAGAACGGCGGCGATGCGGGCCTCGAGTTCCTTACGGGAGGCGAGGCTGGCGCCGAGGAAGATGGAGGCGCGGAGGAGGCAGCAGAGGAAACCGATGGGGAAGTGGGCATCGGTGGGGAGGAGAGGCACGAGGGACTCGACGAGGAGGCGTTGGTTCGAGCGGAGGGCCGCGGCGGAGGTGTCGGCGGAGGGAGGGGAGGAGCCGGAGAGGAGGAGGTCCGGGAGGCACTTCTGCGCGTATGCGGTCACGGCGGTGGCGAGCGTCTTGGCCGGCGCGCCGCGGAGGCGCATGGCGGTGATGGTCTTCTGGAGGGAGGAAGGGCCGAGCGCCGCCAGCTCGAATGCCCACCACTCCGGCGGAGATCGCGTCGGGAAGGATGCCTCATTGCATGCCTGGAGGTAATCAATACATATATGCATACGCATTTGTTATATAACATATCCCAATTTTTTAAATTGCAAACGAAATGCAAAATTTGGATGATCTGAGAGATTGAGATATTTAAATACGGGATAGTAGAACGAATGAAGTTGAATGAATCATACCATCCAATGATATAAATAATAGTTTTTGGTAAATCACGCAAAGGTATCAAAGTTTCTTATGATTATCGAAGGTGGTTTTCATATAAAAGTGTGGCATTTTGAGGTTGGAATTGATATTGATGCGGTTTGAATTTACAAATTAGGGTTAATTAGGATTTTTCGTCTATTCAAATATTTATCTTTTATTGAATTAATTTTTCAATTAAAGTCATGGTTCCGATGCAATTTTACTTTCATTTAAAATAATAAGATTGTTGTGATTTCAAATTAATTAATTACTTGGTTAGAGTAGGATAAGTTTATTATTCGAATTTTATTTGGTTTCTATTTTATGACCCCACCCCTCCTATACAAAGGGGTGTTAGTCTAATATTTTATTCAATTGAAGAGTTAATTAAAATTTGAGATTTATCTCATACATCTTCCCCCTTTTCTCTTACTTCTCCCGCCACACGATCTATGCGCTTCTTTTTCTCAAATCTCCTGCAACCGGCGAGTCTTCTCTTCTTTCTTCCTCCAACTACTTCTTCCACCAAATATTTTCCACCGTCAAAATTATTTTTTTACTCTCAAAATTTCCTATTTGCATCAATTGGTATCCGAGCATAGCCTGCAAATAATCTTCATGACCTGACGATCTGTACAGATGCTCGTGCAGACACCTAACAAAAGAATCTCGTTCAGTAGAACGCAAACGACATGCTGAAGAAGCCTACAACAAAGAATTAATGTCCATATTACTCCAATTTCAGACGAGTCTATGGGAGTTAACTGCAAATTTTCGGACCATGAGTGTTGTTGGGCCGACTCCACCACCATCTGTGACGCTACAGCCACCTGAAGTTACTGTCCAGGAAGTTTCCACACCTTGTCATCATCACCAGTTGTTGTCGTTAGTGCGACCCTCATTCAAGGTGAGATTGAAGTCCACAACGAAAAAATTTGAAGAAAAAAGACTGCCTGGACTTGTTGTCCATGTCATTTTCGATCAGCTACCACCGTTGGAATCATCTATGTCACCACCTCTGGCCATCCCGGCACAGCTGAAGCCTTGCCTGGTACTCCCCATGCCTTCCTCACAACCTCCTTCGCCCTTCATTCTAACGTCAGCACCACCACCAGCCTCCTCGCAGCCTGCTCCCCAACCCACTACTCCAGCCATCCTACAACCGCACCCATCACATCCCCTACAACCCCCCTCCGCCACCTCAACATCGCCGTCAACCCCCTTACGACCGCCGCCTCGCCTCGCGAAAACCCGATCGTCATTGGAATCCCCATTGAAACATACCCGAGCTCTATTGTCAACCCAAAGCCGTGGCACCGGTCGCTTTCTCGCGTGCCACCACCATCTTCCTTGCAATCGTCGTCATCACCTTTATCATTGAGGGATAAAGCCTAAACCCCAAAGCTGGACTCGTAGGGGGGGAAATGAAAGAAATATTATCGTGGTTGGTGGGCTACTCTCAGCAGGGAATCAAATCTCAAGAAAAGTGGGATGGTGAGATATTAATGGGCACTTTCAAGAAAACCCCTCTTCCAAAAGTACTTTATCTAAAGGTGATAATAAGGAAGAACTTATGTGGACACTTTTACTTAAGTGAAAGGGTGTGAAAATTGCAGGCGCGCCCTTCAATAAAAAGAATTACAAATGTAATTCTGAATTGAGCAAGAAGCATACGAAATTGGAGCAAACTATTCAACAAATTCAGCAAGAATTCTCCAACACCGCACATGAAGTTACAACTCATCAGGAGATGAGTTTTTCGAAGCTGCAGAGAGCTGATGCAGCGTGAAACGACAAATTAGGGTTCAATTAGGACTTTTCGTCCATTCAAATTTTGTCATTTATTAAATTAGAATTTTATTTCCCAATTAGAGTCATGGTAATTTTATTTATGATTAATTGAGTTCATTGCAAGTTTATTTTCATTTAAAATATCGAGACCGTTATAATCCAATTAACTAGTTAGTTGGTTAGAGTCAATTAGGATAAGTTAGGATTCAAATTAACAAGGTTTGGCATTAATTGTTGTCATAAAATTAGGCACTGCGACCTTGGGTCCAAAAAATTGGTGATCATAAGATTAATTTTGTAATTGTGATGGGAAATAGACCGTCTTCGATAATATGTTATATCTCAAATTGCCACATTTTCTCAGGGCGACCTTTTTTTTCTTTCAAAACCGGAGCTTTCTATATGTATCCCCATGCTCTATGAGCTTTTATGTAATTTGCACCATGGAAGGACATATCGATATCGTAACCATGTCGATACGATATATCGTCGATATATCGTCGATATATCGACGATATATCGATGCCATATCACCGACATCGAACCGAGATTGTAAATAAAATGGCCTTGGAAGGCCAAATATCGACCATATCGGTGACCTGTCGATACCGATATATCGCCGATATATCGGGATACGGCCTTCCATGATTTGCACTATCATATTTAATAATAAACACAAGGATTTAATTACATGAAAAAGGATTTTATGTAATCTCTTGTCACTTGATGTAGTATCAAAACTGAGTAGTATTAAAATCAGACCGGATCTACCAGCTGAATCGGTGAATCAGGTTTGGGACTGGTACGAATAATCGGCTTTCATTGATCTCGTTTGAATAGTATCGGTTTTTATCAAACCTTCAGTTCAATTTATTTTTTGCAACCTGGATTAATCACGTTTAATTGAAAATTGACATAATTCAAATTTGAATTTATAAAAAAATAATATATTGGTGTTATTAAAAAATAATATGTTTGTGAGAGATTAACTCATTATGTGTGGTTATCCATCATAACCTACTAATTATCTACTCCACAACTTCTTGTAAAGGTTAAATTTTAAAATGGTATTAAATTATTATTTGTTCTTGTAACGTCTCGGACTTAGGTCCTCGATCCGTTATCGAGGAAAACTGGCTCTGACAACTTGTTGGGTTAGGTCCAATTGGACCCGTTGACAATCACCTAAAATGCTTAAGCCCAAGTTATCAAATAGTAGTTCCCAGCACTTATAAATCACACCCACACTTCGTGAGTTTTAGGTATGGCACTATGTTTGGGGTTGGGGTGTTACAACTTCCCTCACTTATATTCGCAACGTCCTCGTTGCGATATGGCCCATCACTCATTCCCAATGACAGTGACAGCTGCACGCTCTGAGTAGCCTTTTCCTCCAACCTCTTTGTAGGGGCGGCTCCATCTCTCGGGTAGCCCTTTCCACTATCAGAGGGAACATGGCTCTGATACCATTTGTAACGTCCTGAGTTTAGGTCCCTAGTCCATTATCGAGGAAAACTGCTATTGACAACTTGTTGGATATGGGCCCAAATGGATACGTTGGCAATCACCCAAATGCTTAAGGTCAAGTTGTCAAGTAGTAATCCCCACCACTTATAAACTACACCGACACTTCGTGAATTTTAGGTATGACACTATATTTGAAGTTGGGGTGTTACAGTTCTAGAGTATGGTGTTTAAATATTATATACATATCTATATGTACAATTGATATTGTATATAGAAGAAAATAATTACAACTTTTACTTTATATCTATATTTTTCTGTGTATTTTATACATGTGATAATATTATGGTTTGTTCTGTCGGTTCAACTTTTTTTCTTCCCTAGTTCGATTTAGTCCAATTTTAACAAATGGCGATGTTATCATTCGATTAAATCAGATTGATTTCATGATTCACCCGATCCGTGAAGTTTTCGGTTGAATCTCTAGTTCGATTTTAATAACATAGTCAAAACCTAATTTTTTTATTATGCTAAAAATTGGAATTGTGCCTATCAAAATGATTGAGTATCTATAGGTTTCACAACATTATATTTACCATACATCAATATGTGGCGTGCTCCCACATCAAGGGGGCCAAAGTTATGTTGAAAGTTTTGATTGGTGTTTAGGAAAGATATATGCCCATTCCTCCGTTATTAAATATTATTTCATTATCTAATAGTGAGATTTAGGGATTAGATTAACCCTATAAAAGAGGTTGACTCCTTAATTAATCCAAGAAACAACTCATGTGTGGACTATCAATCTACTTCTACTCAACTAACTTTTTCATTTTATTATAGTCTAGTTATTTATTATTTATTAGATGTTGCACTGATACCTTCTTTACATATCAATATTTTCAGCCTTAATAAAATTATTTAACTTATCCCCCAATCTCACTTTTAAATCATTCTTCAATTATTGCTATCAATGAAGTATAAGATTATTTTTATTTTAATACAACAAAACTCCACGACTTTAGTCATAACATATTAACGCTCAAAATAACTCGTAGGTTCACCCTATTAGACTCGGGGGAATGGATACTCTGCTGTAGTTGTTACTGCAACAGGCTCTGCAGTAGTGGCTCGCTACTGCAGCCGTTCGATCTTGATCGAGCGATTCGCGCGAAATTTCACAATACGGGCCCAAAAAAATGTGATTTCATACGAACCGCTCGATCAAGATCGAGTGATTCCAACCGCTACTGCAGTATCTGTTGCAGCAACGCCAAGGATCCATCTCCTAGACTTTGAGCATAATGATTCATATCCAATATCTGACACAACTGTTAACGGATCTGGCTCGACCCATTCGGCCAGCAGACTATTTGGTCCCAACATAGTAAAGCCCATTAATACCCGTTCAATATGGGCAATATATATCAAATAAAGAATTAAATCATATGATAATTTAGACAGAAATATTACTGAAGAAGAAACTACGATCTACTTAAACATACAAAACACAATTTACTTCAAAAGAGACGAAGAACATCACCTTAGCACTGACGGCGTCGACGCATCTCTGCATGATCTTCAGATCCTCCGCGAGAGGGAGGAAGCTCTCGCAGGACCTGAGCACGACGACGGCGCTCGGCAGGCTGTCGAGCGCCGCTTTGCGGAGGAAGTCTTCAGTGCGCCCGGCGAGATTCCCCGGGCAGCACTTTTCTGTCATCTCGAGGTACTCCGCGGCGCACCGCAGCGCCACCACATTGTGTATGGTAATCTCAAAGTTCACGGCGTAGCAGAATCTCGCCGCCTTCTCGAACACCTCGGCACCGCCGGGCACCTCCGACAGGTCAATCCGCGTCAAGTCCGGGGAGTCTGATTCCATGATCTTCCTCCTTATCAGCCCACTCTTGCTAACAAGCATGTACTGTTTCCATCACAGGAGCAAACCTATTGATTAATCTCTATTTGCTCGTTTTAAAAATCCCAATCAAAATTCCATTCAACTTCTTCAAGATTCTCATTCGAAAATCGTTAAGCTTGCAATAAAAACCATTCAAATCCAACCTGTTAACACTGCCACTCGTAATTACTCATGAACACGTAATTACGAATGAGAGCGGATTCTCTGCTGTTGCGGTACTTGAGCTTGATCGAGCGGTTGTGATGCGGTACAACACCACAACAGACACGATCCAGATGCAATTACAAATAGCTACTTATTGCTTTATTAACACTAACCAGACTTGTTTCAGCTCGATTGAACCACCTGGTAAAAAAAATATGAGGAGAAGGTGGCTAACCTTGTGGAGGGGGAATCTCGCTTCTCCGATCTCCACGACGACATCGGTCGGTATGTCCTGGGACGAAACCCTACATTACCGATTTCCCGAAAGCAATGTTACAACATGGGAGTAGTAGAATTACACGCACGCACGCATACATGCATACACAGACGGACAATACCATTGGCTGGTTCGCTCCAGGGTGAGGGAGGAGCGTCGAGCCGCCGCAGAGGAAGCCATGGACATGGATCTCCACTTCGACACCCTTGCTTTCTCTCTTGCAGGGGACCTTTCTTACTGTAGGGATGGATTATGGATACATGATATATAGTATGAGGGGGGTTGGACTTTGGGTTCAAAAGACCGGGTTCGGATTGGCCAGAGCGATGGGATGTGGTTCGAGCCCGGATTTAGGTCGAGCCGGGAGAGGGTCCCGTCCCGCGTCCGATTGGATCGCCCCCAACATGGGTGCGTATGGGGATCGGATGGGTTAATTGGTTAGGAGAGGGCCACGTCATCGGATGACCTGGCGGTTCGCATGATTAAGCGTTAGGTCGCGTGGGAATCTGGCATCAGCCATTGGCCACCTAGCCACGTGGAAATGCTGAGTCACCCATCAATTTTAGTTTTTTTAAAATTTTATTATTAGCTAAAATTAGATAGATAAAGTAGAAATTTGCTTGTTAAAATTTTAACAAAAAAAATACACAATTTTTTAGATCGATCGTATTACTAAATTGGATCGTCTAAATCGATAGAAATAAAAAAAAGTCATTTAACTTTCCAATCACATGGCTGTACCACTTCAATAATTCTGGACATAATTGTTTATAGCCTTACACACAGTCCATAGATCCAACGTCCCTTCTATGGCAAAAAAAATGCTTCCGATTACAAATATTATATATACACATCTTTATCTATAATTGGGGGCGTTACACATCTAAAGGCATCCATCAAAAGGTGAGTGCGCCAAACATACAAGTAAATGTATTCTTCTCTTAATCATTAGGAGCGATTGTTGTTTGATTGTATCGGAGTACCTATCCACGAAACAAAATAACTTTTTCGTTGCCAGTCTTTCTACGATTTGATCAATAAAGGGCATGAGAAAGTGATCTTTCCTCATCGCTAAGTTCATATATCGATAATCTATGCAGACACGTCATGACATAGGCACTCAGGTCAAGATCTCTTCTCCTTTGTCATTTGTGATTACAATGATTCCAGCTTTTTTGGGACCACGTGCAATGACCAACTAATTTAGAGTCGAAGATGGGATAGATGAAGCCAACCTCACACCTTTTAGTTATCTCTTTAACGACCGCTTCTCGAAGATTAGGATTCAAGCTGCGCTGAAACTCACGAGACGCATTGTTGTCATCCTCTAAGATGACGTGATGTGGTGTGAACACAAGACTGGATTTCTCCCATAGGATCGATGCAATGTGCTAAACATATCACCTAATTTATCTTCTAATTCGTCCTCTTCTCCGCGATGTCAAGTGGGAAACACAATAAATTTTCTTTTAATGGAACATATGGTAACGAATTAAAAGCATTAGGTTTTTTTTGCTAAGCATTAAAAGCATTAGGTAATAACAAACATATGGAGGGATTATCGTTCCCGAATCCCAACCTAGTATCCACTTGAATGTACATCTTAGACGTGAGGGACCCACTAATTAATCCAAATAACTTTTAGACGTACATGAATCACGCATCAACAATAATTAATCAAAAAATCCATTCCCTTGTTATATAATCTAAGAAATCTTTATGTAAATCCGGGAAATAGAAGTCGGTATCAAGATCGGTTTAGCTAACTTTTTTAGTATCTTATATTCGTAAAATTACATATGCCGCATCTTGAAATCTTCGGCAACGGAGTCAAAAAAATTTTAAGTCGAGGATGGCAGAATTACGCAATATTTCAAGTTGAAATGATGAGATTAAAACAAAAAGAAAGCAATTGTGATATAGTGTTATAGAAGAATTGGAAAAGTCTGATTTCCTCGCTTACCATTGTTTTATTTTTTATCTCTTATATAATATCGCAAATACATTATAAAGGAGAATTTCAAAACATTGAGATAAGAGACAAGTAGGCAACAAGCAGGCAACAAGCTGTGCCGCTAGTTCTTTTTGAATTGCAAAATAAACCCTTCTAAACACTACATTCATAAACCTAGGAACCATAACATTATTGCTCATTACTTTTTGAACCCTTTCAAAATTTCAGCAGCTTCTGGTGCTAGGAATATAAAAGTATCAAAATCGAAAGGGATGGAGACATGTTGATTCTTCAGGTACGCTTTTTCATGCTTCACCACTTTTGTGGAAAGAGCTTTAACAGTAGCATGCCCCGTTGTGAAGGTCACACTCTTCAATCCCACCAACGGAGAAATTCATGTCAAATCTACACATGCATGTTTCCCTCCAACCTATCCAAAAATCAAAATATCAGCAGGTCTAAAGTGTATCTTCCCTTTTGCTGATCAATCAAAAAGTTCACAGTCGCCTCTTTCTTAGCAGCAACACCCGCACGTGTGAATACAATAAATAAAACATCTCTAATAAGATCGTGTCTGTACTTAAATCCTAGAAGCTTCCTGCAATGAATTGCATGATCGCCAAAAGTATCTAAGCATACCTTATGGCAAACTGGACATATCTCATCTGAAAATAAATGAATCATGAGACGATATCTGAAGATATTGCGATGATCCATTGGCGACATGTACATACTAAGTCCGTCAATAGGAATTAAAATATCTTTGCTTTTATTTTTGCTTTATCTAATTCTCTTTGCTTAAGACCTTTATTATGTATCAATGCGGTATCGAGCGCAATCTACCTTGGAATGAATTTCTTTAAATACTTTTATTTTTACTTTACTTTAATCTGTTTGCTTAAGACTTTATTATGTATCGATGTGGTATCGAGGATCACAGTCTACCTTGGAATGAATTTGTAGAGCTTGCCTTTGCTTGAAATGGAAAAGACATCAATATCACCGTCTAACTTCCTAAGCAAGGTTTTTGAAACCGAACCGAACACCGAACCGAAAATCCTATCGAAATGGTCGGATCGGGTTGAACCATATAGTCAAATCGGTTCAACCGGATGATGACGTCATCATTATTTAAAATCAGATTAAACTGGACCAGTGAAAAAAGTGGTTAAACCGACTAACCAAATCGAAATGAAATAATATATATATATAATATACACTTAAATATACTTAAAATATTTATAAAATACATAGATAATGTATATATTTTACACTATATATAAAGTATTTTTCTTATAAACAATCAAATATCATATATATCATATATATATTACTTTGACTAGATGTTCTATAACATGATAATAGTTTATTTATATTTAAAATCCAATACATGTCAAAAGTTTTGTAATCAAACCAATTCAACCGGATGATGATGTCATCATTATTTAAAATCGGATTAAACCGGACTGGTGAAAAAAAGTGGTTGAACTGGTTAATCAAATCGAAATGAAATAATATATATAATATACACTTAAATATACTTAATATATATATATATATAATACATAGATAATGTATATATTTTACACTATACATAAAGTATTTTTCTTATAAACCATCAAGTATCATATATATCATATATATATATATTACTTTGACTATATGTTCTATAACATGATAATAGTTTATTTATATTTAAAATCCAATACATGTTAAAAGTTGTGTAAGTGTAGCTGATTAGAAATTTGAAATAGATAACCAAAGTTAATGGGTTCAACTCCCACTACCAACAAAATTATTATATAATTTAAAAATTAAATACAATTCAACTTCGATTGAACCTGATTAAACTGGATAAAAAACTAAGTTAAATCGAACAAGTTAATTAACATTTGATTAGTCAAATCGAATCGGTATAAACCGATTAATCAGATCGATCCAAACACGATTCATCCAACCAACCGATCCAATCTGATTTTCAAAACACTGTCTAATACGTACTACGCCCTTGGATTGGTCCATGATGTGATGTCGACCTAAATAATTTAATTTAATTATTAAGTGCATGTGCCACCCGACCGTATGCTGGACCTCCCAATTTAAAACTGTGGGCGGTCGATTCAAAACCAGGGTTGCATGTATCTCTATTGGGTGGATATACCGCTTTCATCGCAAAGAACCAAACATTTGGAACATCATATCATACAGTAGGGAAGAGCCGTAGAAGCATGGAAGGAAATATCAAGATATATCACTGATATATCGATATCGACATGAGATCGATATGGGTACCGATATGATAATATATTCCGATTTTCAGAAATTTTCTTCACAAAGATTCGTTGATATGGACAATATTCCGACGATATATCGTCGAAATATCGTATCGATATCGATACAACCTTCCATGCATATAAGTACCAAACTAAGTGAATTCTTGGATGGGGAAGATCGTTATGTTATCCATCAGTCGCTTTTATCCGTTGAGACCTTCCACTCGAGTGTTTTATGCCTGCCATAACTTTTTTAAATTTATTGTTTGATCGAATTTCATTCGCCAAAAACTTGATTAAGATTCGGTTTGAAATTGACTAGATCTAACTTAAGCACAAATTTAGATTTATTTATAAACGAACAAAATTTAACGAGGCAGATCTGCTTAGATTTCGTTCAATCACTGTTTGATTAAGTTCAGCGTCTGTTTGTGCAAAGGAAAAAAAATGAGTATGCTCCCATCTTTTTTCCTTTGTATTGTTTTTATTTTTTTAAATTAAATCCAGGAGATTATAGATCACTATATATCACCGTAGTGTCATTCAAAAATTAACTTAATTCGAGACTTCTATCTCATACAGGGGTTGCGTTAGGTAGTCGACGACCAATGTAAAAATTAGTCGAATCTTTTAACATGGATTTGAGTATGAATACATGTAGCCGACCCTACTTATAGTGCGAGAAGGCTTAGTACATTTTCGAGACTTCTATCTCATGCATCAAGACTGCTAAATTTTAACGGTCTCAGAATTGTTGAAATCGATCACCTCTAGATGGACATATTAGGATATCCATTTCATACGGAATTTGAAACATATATTCTATTTATTATTATAAGTAAATCCCTCAAGGTTTTATTTTAAAAAAATAAAAAAATTATGGAGAAAAAGACGGGAGCATATTCTTAGGCCCTATTTGTTTGGAGAATAAACACTGGAATAAGAGGTCAATTCTCCATTTAGTGTGCTTCTCGAAAATACCGTTAATCGTTATTTACATCCACGTCTCATTATTTCACCTTATTCCACAATTATTTATATCTTTCCTCCGTACCCATCCTTAAATGAATCAAATCATCTACACAACCTTTATTTTAAGCTTGATTGAAGTGGAAAAGGTGTATATAATATTAACTATTAAAGGGCTGTTCATAGACAAGTATCCATGAATGCAAAAATGTGTAGAATATGAGCATATTCAAGGTTTATTCTAAATAAACATCTAGCAGATCATATATATGTTAATAAACAAGCCTTGATGAAATTATATAGTCTATAGGTGCAACAACAACAAAAAAGCCTTTTCTCACAATTAAGTAAGGTCGGCTACATGGATTCTTCGCTTCCATTCAAATCTATCTTGGGTCAATCCCGGGCTTATATCAACAAAATTAAAATCCCTTCGTATGGTCTCTTTCCAACGCTTCTTGGGCTGTCTCGCCCTCTCTTAGCCGGCTCAACATCCCAACACTCGCATCACCTAACTGGTGCATCAGCTGATCTTCTTTGCAAATGACCAAACCATTTTAAGCAGTTTTCTCACATCTTATCCTCGATCGGAGCTACATCAATTTTCATTTACGTGTGTGTCCACACATCCATCTTAGCATTTTCATTTCTGATACAACCATTCTCTGCACATGTCTATGGTTCACAAGCCAACATTCAGATCCATAGAGCATAGCAGGTCTCACGGCAACTTTGTAAAACTTTCCTTTAATTTTTAAAGGATTTTTCTTATCACAAAGAACAACATATGCTCCTCTCCACTTTAGCCAGCCTGCATGTATTATATTAGTAACAACTCCATTAATTTCTCCATTATGTTGCAAAATAGATCCCTGATATCTAAAAAAATTTCCCTTCCAAATGTTATCATCACCAATCTTCACCTCAATTCCTTCACCATTTCTTCCATCAAAGGTGCACTCGATATATTCCGTCTTAGCCATACTTATACGAAATCCTTTACTCTCCAACTCATGTCTTCAAACCTCAAGCTTCTCATTTATTCCGTCTCTAGTCTCGTCAATCAATACAATATCATTAGCAAATTACACCAAGATAACTCATCCTGAATATGACTTGTCAACTCATCCTTAATCAAAGTAAAAAGAAATGGACTCAAAGCTAAACCTTGATGTAAATCAATGTTGATGTCAAAATAGCCAGTCTTCCCAGGAGGGGTTCTTACGCAAGATAAAGTCTTATCATACATGTCCTTTATGAGGTTAATGTATAGGAGAGATACTTGTCTCTTCTCCATAACTCTCCACAATATCTCTTGTGGGACATAATCATAATCCTTCTCCAAATCAACAAAGATAATATGGAGGTTCTTCCTTTTAGATCTATAAATCTTCATTGTTCTCATCAACAAATGGATGTCTTCAATAGTTGAGCGGTCTGATATGAATCCGAATTGATTTTCTTTTACATTGGAAACTTGCCTCAACCTTCTTTCGATCAAATGTTCCCAAATTTTCATAGCGTGACTCATCAGCTTGATACATCTGTAATTTGAACAATTTTGAATGTCTCCTTTATTCTTATAAAATGGCACCACGGTACTCTTCCTCCAATCTTCAAGTATTTTCTTGATTCGTCAAATAACATTAAATAGATTCATAAGCCAAGTCAAACCGCGCTCACCTAAAACTCTCCATACTTCTACAGGGATATCATCCGGTCCTACACCTTTCCCAGGTCTCACAACCTTCAAAGTCATCTCTACTTCCTTTCTTTGTATCCATCTATAGCTTGCACGATTCAAATAACTTTCACTACTAGTTAGATCACCCAAAGTGATCTCTCTATTTCCTTCCCCAATGAAAAGTTTATGGAAATACTGCTCCCATCTAGTCTCTATATCCTTATGAGTAATAAGCACGCGACCTTCCTCATCCTTAACGCATCTCACTTGAGAAAGGTTTTTGATCTTTCTTTCTCTTGCTTTAGCCAACCTGAATATATCCTTCTGGCCCTCCTTAGAGTCGAAATTTTATACAAACTTCATAAGATTTTGACTTAGCTTCTCTTACAGTATTCTTTACTTCTCTTTTCGCTATTTTGTAGTTTGTAACTGTTTCATCTGTTCTATCCTTAGACATAGCTTTAAATCATACTCTTTTAATTTTTAGCTTCTCTTGCACTCCTTCAATCCATCACCAAGCCTCTTTTTGACCTGGAGCTCCTCCCTTTGACTCGCCTATCATCTCTTTGGCAATATTTCTGAAAAAATTAAGAGTCTAGCAAGAATCGAACTCACGACCTCTCACACCCGAAGCCAGAATCATACCACTAGACCAAATGTTATTATCACCAATCTTCACCTCAATTCCTTCACCATTTCTTCCATCAAAGGTGCACTCGATATATTCCGTCTTAGCCATACTTATACGAAATCCTTTACTCTCCAACTCATGTCTTCAAACCTCAAGCTTCTCATTTATTCCGTCTCTAGTCTCGTCAATCAATACAATATCATTAGCAAATAACATACACCAAGATAACTCATCCTGAATATGACTTGTCAACTCATCCTTAATCAAAGTAAAAAAGAAATGGACTCAAAGCTAAACCTTGATGTAAATCAATGTTGATGTCAAAATAGCCAGTCTTCCCAGGAGGGGTTCTTACGCAAGATAAAGTCTTATCATACATGTCCTTTATGAGGTTAATGTATAGGAGAGATACTTGTCTCTTCTCCATAACTCTCCACAATATCTCTTGTGGGACATAATCATAATCCTTCTCCAAATCAACAAAGATAATATGGAGGTTCTTCCTTTTAGATCTATAAATCTTCATTGTTCTCATCAACAAATGGATGTCTTCAATAGTTGAGCGGCCTGATATGAATCCGAATTGATTTTCTTTTACGTTGGAAACTTGCCTCAACCTTCTTTCGATCAAATGTTCCCAAATTTTCATAGCGTGACTCATCAGCTTGATACATCTGTAATTTGAACAATTTTGAATGTCTCCTTTATTCTTATAAAATGGCACCACGGTACTCTTCCTCCAATCTTCAAGTATTTTCTTGATTCGTCAAATAACATTAAATAGATTCATAAGCCAAGTCAAACCGCGCTCACCTAAAACTCTCCATACTTCTACAGGGATATCATCCGGTCCTACACCTTTCCCAGGTCTCACAACCTTCAAAGTCATCTCTACTTCCTTTCTTTGTATCCGTCTATAGCTTGCACGATTCAAATAACTTTCACTACTAGTTAGATTACCCAAAGTGATCTCTCTATTTCCTTCCCCAATGAAAAGTTTATGGAAATACTGCTCCCATCTAGTCTCTATATCCTTATGAGTAATAAGCACGCGACCTTCCTCATCCTTAATGCATCTCACTTGAGAAAGGTTTTTGATCTTTCTTTCTCTTGCTTTAGTCAACCTGAATATATCCTTCTGGCCCTCCTTAGAGTCGAAATTTTATACAAACTTCATAAGATTTTGACTTAGCTTCTCTTACAGTATTCTTTACTTCTCTTTTCGCTATTTTGTAGTTTGTAATTGTTTCATCTGTTCTATCCTTAGACATAGCTTTAAATCATACTCTTTTATTTTTTAGCTTCTCTTGCACTCCTTCAATCCATCACCAAGCCTCTTTTTGACCTGGAGCTCCTCCCTTTAACTCGCCTATCATCTCTTTGGCAATATTTCTGAAAAAATTAAGTCTTGCAAGAATCGAACTCACAACCTCTCACACCCAAAGCCAGAATCATACCACTAGACCAAACACCCATTGTCTATAGATGAAATTGTTATAATATTATATGATATGTTAATAATACGTTAACAATAATTTGAGAGATGAAAGGAATTGCAGTGGCACTATCAAATAAGATATAAAATCGGTCTTGATTTCAATGCACAAATTTTATAATTACATCAAAATCAATACTTATTGATGGATTTTTTTACTCCGATCTTTTCTAGTATGTAGTTATCGACATTATTTTGGAAAAAAATTAGGAATTTGTTGTATATTTAACTCTGCCCTTTTGGATAAAAGATAGTTATTGTTATGGTTCGGAAAAGGATTGCATAAAGAACATATGGACAAAGGATTGGGGTTGGACGGAGACTGACTGATGCCTTTATTTTCTTTGTTTGTTTGCATCTCCAAAGATGGATGGCTGAGGTTTCGCATGAACATGTGGTGGACAGAAAGCGGAGGATAGATTAGCCATAAATCTAACTACTAGATAAAAGATATTTTATTCTTTCTTTACAAGATATTGTCATGAATCGCCATGTTTTCCATGTTTAGATGAAATGATTAATTTGGTAGCGTGGTATGTTGTTTTAGGATGGTGGTGTTCGGTCAAACGAATCAGAGGAGAGAGTTGTACACTCCACACAAGGTAGGAGCGAAGTCGATGAGTTGACTCCTTCAAGAGATCAAGTGATCGAGACAACAATCAACTCACACAATAGATATCAATAAATGAATAAGTAGGTGTGAAGAAAATTTTATTATAAATCCTACAAATAAATATAGATAATGACAAGCAGAGTAGGGTTTTGAACACAGAAAGCACGACGGTGTAACACTTTATATTATTTATAAATAAATAATGAATAAAGTATATATGTATGAGTGTATATATGTATGCACACAATTAAGCAAAGAATGTGGGCTTAAATAATATATATATAACTTTTTAAATTAACTATGTATCTTATAATATATATATATATCTTTTCTATTTTAATATAATTATAAAATATTTATAGTAATAAATAATATTATAGCTTATATATTAATATATATAACACTCTATAGGGTAATTAACTTATAAATATAAGTAAAAATAGTCAAAAATGGAAAAATCAAAAAAATTTGGATTTTAAATAATTTTTTTATTATTTTTGTGATTTTTCAAGTAATTTTGCTAATTTTTAGGAATTTTTAAAGTCCAAAATATACAAAATCATGGACCATAGGCTGAATTATTTTGAGATTTAAAAATAAAAAATAAAGTAAAAAAATTCTTAAAACTATTTTTTATATATATTCTAATATACATAGGACATGAATAAATATTTTTGGATTTTTAGAAGAGTTTTTATGTTTTTTATAGGATTTTGGAGCTTTTAAATTTTTATATATTTCCTTTTTCTATTTTTAAGGATTTTGGATTCTGATGTTGTAAAAATAAATAGATAAATAACATATATATATATATGGAATTTTTCAAAAAGTTTTTATATTTATTGGTATTTTGTAAAGCAAACATGGAATTTTTGTAGTCTTTTTAATTTTTATAAAATAGGAAAATATTTTAAATTGCAAAACTAAAATGTAGCGAGAAAACAGGTGTAAAAAAGAACTTAACCTATTTTTTATAAATATTTTGGAGCACGAATGATATTTTTAATAAATAGGAAACACCACACAAAAATAGTTAAACTAACATAGGTGTCTTTACAATTAAAATAAAGATTAGGGGGCAAAGTGAAAATAAACACAAATTTTATACCTAATATCAGTACTTAATATATTAAATAGAAATTACAACGACAACCCGTAAAGGTTTACGTGCAATCTTTACAATAAAACATGTGCTCGTGCACGAGCCTGTAAGTGACTATTTTGCAATATTAGAAAAGTTTGAGTGGGAAACGTGAAAATTGCCCACTACCTTTTAAACGTCGTATAATATTTATAGGACTATTTGGAAGTTACAAAACGACATAGGGGGTCTTAGAAATATACCCACTTATCTGCGTTGATCCAACCGTTCCCTTTGTGACATGTATCAGAACTGATGGCTCTGGTCTGGCGATGCTTTGTCTTGATCCAAGGGCTGCAATTAAACCTGGTGGGGCTCTTGATCCAACAATGTTCGAGGGTGTTGGAAGAACACCCAAGAACACCACCTGAAAGTGGCTTCGGTAGACGAATCTGGGCGGCTCAGCTCCGTTCTCCTTGTCGGTGAGTGGAAAAGAACATTGGTACGCCTCCACGTCTGCAGGGATCTTCGGATGATGTCGAGGTGACTTGATTCGCTCAGGTGACATCTGAAGCCCTAGAGGATGACATGCTAGTGAGGATGATATGCTGGATTTTTGGCATCATCGACTCAGACACATGAGTCAAAAGGGCTTACAGCTTCTGAGTAGGAAGGAATTGATTCCATGCCATACTAACATCAGCTGTCAACTTGTGATTCATGTGAGGTTGGAGAGAGCAAGAGTGCATCTTTCATGGCTAGATCAAAGGTGAATGAAGACCTTCTGCAGTTGATTCACTCCGATGTGTGTAATCCCATGGACATAGAATCTTTGAGAGGAAACGAGTATTTTTTGACCTTCATTGATGATTCATCAAGGAAGGTGTGTGCTTATGTGGTGAGGACAAAGGATCGAGTCTTTGATTGCTTTAGGAAATTTTAGTCATGGTAGAGTGCAAGAAAGGTAAAGTGTTGAAGTGTTTGCACATGGACAGTAGAAGGGAGTACACCTCTCACAGCTTCCAGAGCTATTGTGTAGAGATCGAGATCATGCATGAAAGGACAGAGACCAACACACCGCATCACAATGGTGTCAATGAATGAATCAATAGGACCATTGTAAAGAGATTCCACTGCATGCTGAAGGCAGTGAAGCTGCCCAAGACCTTTTGGACTGAGGTGATTCGTACCGCCTGCTACTTGTTTAATCGATCTCCATCTGTTCCCCTGATTGTTCAGTTTCTAAGCGCATTTGGTATGGGAAAGATCCCTCATATGCTCACATGAGGGTGTTTAGATGCAAATCTTATACATTCATACCAAAGGAACAATGAAAGAAGCTTGATGGCAAGGTCATGCCCTGTATTTTCGTCAGCTATGGAGATCAAGAGTTTGAATACCATCGTTGGGATATAAGGAAGAAGACCATCACCAGGAATAGAAATCTTATTTTCTATGAGAACCCGGCTTTAACTGAGGATGACAATGGTGATGATGACTCAGATGGGATTGCTATAGATGATGACAATGATGAAGACTTAGATTCTTCTCCAATGCAGGGTACATATGGAGAAGATGCGCATCCAGAACAATATGAGCTAGATGTAGACCCTGCTGATGCAGGTCCAGGGGATCCTGAGCAGGGAGAGAAACCTCATCAAGAAGCACACGCAATAGAGCCTCAGGTTAGGAGATATGGGAGGACACATCAGCCATCATCCCACTATCCTACTTCTCAGTTCATGATGTTGATCGATCAGGATAAGCCATGCATTTTTGAGGAGGCACAGGAGCATAAGGAGAGAGATCAATGGTGAAATGCAATGAATGAAGAGATACTGTCTCTGAAGAAAAATCATTCATATGATCTTGTTGAGCTTCCTTCAGACAAGAGAACATTGAAGAACAATTAGATCTTCAAGATGAAGTTAGATGAAGGTGACAAGCAATGGAAGTACAAGGGATGATTGGTTGCGAAGGGATTCAATCAAAAAGGTGTGGGCTATGATGAGATCTTCTCATCAATTGTGAAGATGAACTCTGTGAGGGTAGTGCTATGCCTTGTTGCAAGCCTAGACCTTGAGCTATAGATGATGGATATGAATATATATTTTCTTCATGGTAACCTGAAGGAAGAGATCTACATAGAGCAACCATAGAGATGCCAGGAGAAGGGGAAAGAGCGCATGGTTTGAAGGTTGAGGAAGAGTATCTATGGCTTGAAGCAAGCCCCTAGATAGTGGTACATGAAGTTTGATGCATTCATGGCGAAGCAGAACTTCAAGACGACTATAGCATATCCATGTGTGTGTATTCGACATCTTCCCAATGGCAGGTTCATTAGCCTGTTGATCTATGTGGATGACATGATGATAGTTTATCATGATCCTGTATTGATTACAAAGCTCAAAAGGAAACTCTCCATGGAATTTGAGATGAAGAATTTAGGCAATGAAAGCAACATGCTTGGGATGCATATCACTAGTGACAGGAAGAAGCACAGGTTGTGGATGTCACAAGAGAAATATACTGAACGCATTCTAGAGCAGTTCAATACGGAGAATGTGAATCCTGTCAGCACACCCCTTGTCGCTCATTTCAAGTTGACGAAGGACACATGTCCGTCTACTTCTGAGGAGAAAGCTGAGATGACCAAGATTCCTTACCAGTCCGCAGTTGGCAGCCTTATGTACATCATGGTCCGTACCAGACCCGTCATTTCTCATGTCGTGGGCGTAATGATCATATTCTATCAAATCTAAGGAAGGATCACTGGAAAGCAGTGAAATGGATTTAAGACACTTGAGAGGGACCTCAAGTATGTGTTTGATATTTGGGAGGTCAGATCCCAAACTTTGTGGATACATAGATGGTGACATGGAAGGATATGTGTATCAAAGGAAATCGACTTTCAGGTACATTTTCACATTCGAACTCTCAAAGGAATCATACCGGTTCACTTGCTAAATCAGAAGACATGAGCTCACTCATGAGATACTGGGAAGGATCAAATTATGTACACGGTCGTCTTGCTTTAGAAGCTTGACTGAATTTGTAAGGTTTGATACATGTGTTTGGAAAGCATTTGATCTATGCCTATGTACGATATATGCTTTTGGAAAGTATATGATCGATACATACTCCCAATGATCAAATGAAATGCATATTACTCTCAACGACTGATGCCGAGTACATTGAGTAGAAGCAGGGAAAGACGTGTTGTGGTTCCAATGATTTCATGGTGAACTTTGATGCGAAGACAGTGAGTTGATTGTTTTCTGTGATAGCCAGAGCGCCATTGATCTGAGCAAGGGCACAATGCACCAAGCACATACAAAGCATATAGACGTGTGATATCATTGGTTGGGAGATGCTATGGACAAGAAGCGTCTCATTCTGAAGAAGGTCTACATAGATGAAAATCCATCAGATATGCTAACGAAGGCCATGAATCGTGACAAGCTGCAGCTCTGTAGAGAGCTGAGCAGTGTCACCTGTGACACCCTAAGGGTCCAGATACTCAGCAATACACATCCACGGTGTACAATTCTACATTTGTATTATCAAGATGTATAATACATGCAGTAGAGTTGTAAGAAGAAATAGCAATCAACATTTTTTTTTCATTTGATTTCCATTCACATATAATGTCCACAAAAATTAATACATTACAATACAACTATAGCCACATGTACATACACATCATTTGTCTCAAAACCTATACATTACTAGGAAAGAAAAGCAAGCTCCTGCACCACTAGTTTTTTATTAGCCAAAAAGTCAACCCACAACTGTCTACTATTGCAGTTTCTTTCCCTGTGAACATATCAATTTCACAAAGATAAGTGAGCAATGCGCCTAGTACAAATATAAAACAACAACTAAATGGAAAAATATATGCAAAAGAAGCTGTGACTATAAGAAAATAACTATTACAAGAAACAAAATGACTACTAATAAGTACTCAATTAGAAGTGAATAATCTACAAAGTATCTATATCTTTCAGGTTACCATATTTAAATGATGGGATTTTTACCCGGCATACCCTATAATCTTTTGCAATTATCGCTACGACCTTTGAAACATCGTAATTCCTCCCCCGACCCTGTAAACTTGCTAACCCTTACCCTACAGACCCTGCGGTTGAAGCCCGTTAATTGACCCGTTAAACTTAACCAGATTCCATTATATACATTTATATTATACCCATTTTGTTCATTAAATTTACATGGAGTGCCACTCCATCATTCGAGACCCCCCTCCCCTCCCCCGCCGGTCGGTCCCCCCTCCCCGACGATGCTACTCTCCCTCCCCCCTGCCGACGATGGAGCCCCCGCCGATGACCCCCCCCCCCACCCGCCGCGCTGCTGCTTCCCCCCTCGCGAAACGATGGAGCCCCCATAGATGACCCCAACCCCCCCCCCCGCCGCGCTGCTGCTGCCCCCCTCGCGAGAACGATGGAGCCCCCCCCCCCTCCGTCGCGCTGCTGCTGCCCCCCTCGCGGGATCGGTGGAGCCCCCCTCCGCCGCGCTGCTGCTCATGGATGCCCTCCCCCCCCCCCCCCCGTTCGCACCCCCCGCCGAAGATGAAGCCCCCCTCCCCCTCCCCTGAACGATGGAGTTCCCCGGCCACCGCCGCTTTGCCCCACCCTCGCGCTGGAGGCCCTCCTCCCTGCCGGCATCCGGATTTTGATTTTTTTTCTTATTCTTTTTATTTCGGCTAATCCTAACCGTTAGATGGTAAATTGGTTATGTTAACTCAAGACTAACCCAAGTCTTTGACTCAAATATAGTTAAAATTGACGGCAGGGTTTATTGGGTAAGACGGAGCAAGTTTACAGGGTCGGGGGAGGAATTACGATGTTTCAAAGGTCGTAGCGGTAATTGCAAAAGATTATAGGGTCTGCCAGGTAAAAATCCCTTAAATGATTTAAGAACTATTATTTTTTTATGTCTCTGAATTAAGTTCTATACATTATTCATGGTATAAGATATTTTATTTGTATCATGATTGATTTAGATTTGATCCTCGTTATTAATAGTCCACGACGATAAACAACATGGTAGCATTAGTAATGAAAATAGTTTGTGATCTTGCCATGAGGGTCTCACACTATGACTCCAAGATAAATCATATCTTAGGGTTGGGGGTCTCCGTAGGCATGCGTGAAGTAGATGCACTCTAACTAAGTTCTCAACACTTTCTTTTACTAACCTACCACCTTTCCCTCTAGATCATCATTCTTATTTCATTGATAGTTCTCTTGTCCTCAGAATTAATCACATTTTAGTTCTACCGATCTAATGTCCAACCTGATTAGATAATATGCTTGATTTGTAATATGATCAACAAATATCCAGTACTCGTCGGTGAAAGTCCACGACGGTAGTGCGTAAGGTAGAGTTCATGATTTGATTGTAAGATATGATTTAACACTCATCACTGTAGTCTAAAAGTCCTACGACTATCTTCCGTTTTTCTTCTGATACGGGACAAATCGGTAAAACACCTCCTTCACTAACGACATCCCGAAATTCCTCTCATAGAACAAATATGAAAACCCAACTTGAGTGATCGGCTCTGATTGATCTTCCGTATAAATGCCATGATCGAAAGCGAAGACATGATTACCAGCCACGCATCCTCGAACACCGTCATGAAACCACCGAGACAACATCGGGGTACAGTCAGACTACGTGTCTTCCGGCCAATGCAACTGTTGGGGTCGCGACCGTCTAGTCGTCTTCCCGGAGACCCAAGGGTGCATGCCCATCCCTTATGGTTACTATCTCCAACTACCCACAACACGGGAACTCCATCTGCTTGCAAAACATATATCTCGATCTTTATAATCAGTATAATATCACTTTCATTATCACATTTAAGATCTAATATAGATCAACTTGATTATTTGACCCAATAAGGTAATTAAGTTTCTACATACTCCCATATATTTCCATTTCTAGTCTTTGGTGAAATGACATCGATATCAACATCTACATAAATGAGACTCAACTAAATGAGTTAGGCTTCTCTAGATGATTCCCCTGAGAATTTTTAACTTCGTTTTATTTGGAAACCATTGCAAACGATCCCTTCACCGGATAATTAAAATAGGTTTTTTTTCAAAGAACATCAAAAATTAAATTCAAATGCTTTGCCATCTTATCGGCCCCTTAGTGCAGTATGCAGTTTCTGATATATTCCAGAGAGTAAATCTTCACAGATATGTGCTAATGAAAGCTTCCAAAGAAACAAAGGTATGGGAAGCAATGCAATATTGTTCAACCCATTCAAACTCATATCATAGAAATCGAAAACTTTGGAGAGCGATTAGAGTGTTCTGTTATTACATACGGATTTTCATGCCAACTAACACTGCTAACAAAAACTTGGGTAGTTCCCACATTCTTTGCTGCAAACTGAATTAAATCATTTCCGAGGATTAGGTGTTACTAGGGAGCATATCCGCACTCCGCGGCGGGCTGTTTGTATTCATAATAATAATAAAATATGTAAAACAACAGTCAGTAATTTATCCCTTTTGTATATAAGATTAATCTAAATATACAAGGAAATATTGCGCATAAATAAATAACTGAAACATTACTAATTCATATATAATAATATATTTAACTTCATTATTATTATCATCGTTATATAAAAAAATTAATGTTAATAATTTTATTATCAAACTACCATGATCATGCAAACAACCTCAAAAATCAATTTAGTGATGATGGTGGTGGGAAAACTTTAGTATGTATCAATATTTACCATGCTCTATCTTTATCGAAATCTTGTATAAATAATTTCAATAAATGTAAGTTCCCTCCTCCCTAGCAATTATGAGTAACATCTAAAGGTATTTATCACTCTTAACGCATACCTTTCTTATTTCGAACATGGAGATTAATGGATTTGTTATATATTTTAAAAAGAGTGTTACCATGTGATTATAATGAAAGAAATACTATAAATTCTAATTAGTTGTCATAATTAAAGAAAAATCAACAAAATTATAAATGTTAGGCCTTGAATTAACATGTGATTCAAAGCTTAATATGAGAAAAGTTAATGCTTACTTTATACTTGTATAATATGCCTCGACCATGGAATTGTATTCGTCTTTACACCGTTAGTTACGAAATATAATTTCATTTAAGTTTTTCTATTTAAATTATAACAATGAGGTACTTACAAATATGATTGCATGATACGATTTAAAAAATCTTTAAATAAATAGATCACAGTAATTAGATCATAGTTGTGAAACCTCAGATATAGAATGGAGTAATAATTGGGAGAATTACCTGGGATACTTCTGCATCTATTTCTTTATCATTATTAGATTGATATCGTCGCTTGTATATAAATTAATTAAGGATGGGTTATGGGTATCCTTTAATAATGATCCTATTAAAAATCCATGAGGAAGAAATTAATATTCATGATGTTGACAATGATGTCAAGAGTAGTTTCAAAAAATTACAATTATTTTTCTCGAAGTAGTAAATTTAAAAGGAGAATAATTGTTTTAAAAAATTTTATGATATATACTTCAAATTTTGTAAATGATATAGATATACATGAGTCTACTTTTATTTAATCAATATAATATATTTTTAAATATAGGAGGAAGAAGTGAGAGGCAAAATGTAAAATTCATGGAGAGAGAAAGGGAGGGAGGGAGAGAGAATATGAAGAGAGTGAGTGAGTCGGGAGGGAGAGAATATGAAGAGAGAGGGAGAGAAATCAAGGTTGGAGAGAGAGAGAGGGATGAAGAGTGAATATGAAGAGAGAGAGAGAGAGTTAGTGGGTGTGAACGAATATGAAGAGAGAGAAGGAGAGAAGTAAGTGTAGAGAGAGAGGGAGGGAGAGAAGAAATGGAGAAAGAGAGAATGGAATGAGAGAGAGTAAGTGGATAGAGAAAAAGAGGGAGAGATAAGAGGGAAAGAGAGAGAACGAGTTATTGGAGAGAGAGAGACCGGGTGCGGGGAGTATGGGGGATGGGGAGGGGAGTGACACGTGGCAAAGGTTTGGGAAGAAACCCACTATTAGTAGTATTATAGATTTTACTGAGTAGTGCTAGTAAGAGGGTTTGCTAGTGAAACGGATGTGATACATAAATCGACAACGTTCACCCAAAATCGGGTTGTCATGGGATAAAGTGGATCCTCTGCAGTACTGCAAAATCTGCTGCAATCGCCTGAACCGCTCGATCTTGATCGAGCGGTTCGCATGAATTCCCCATTTTTGTGTGCCCTACCATGGAAATTCATATGAATCGCTCGATCAAGATATAGCAGTTCGTGCGATTGCGGCAGACTCTGCAGTACTGCAGAGGACCCTTTCCCATCATTGGAGGCCAACTTATCTCTCTTCACTTTCAAGAGAAAAGTCCAAAAGACTAGTAGACTGTTGAAATATGAAATGCAGAAGTGAATCGAAGCAAGAACAAAATAAATGAAGCACTTTGATTTTACGTGGAACCCTACTCCGTAAGGAGCGGGATGAAATCACAGGAGAACCGCCTTAGTGGGCTGATTTTGTATTCACTTTCTCAAAGGTTACAATGGGTGTGAGGCACTTTATATAGACCACCAATGTAACCAAAAGTCACCTCACCAAGATGTGAGACTAAACATAGCCCACCAAGACCATTCTTGAACAACAATAAACCATACTTCTAATTCTAGGTTTATGGAGCACAGAGAAACACTTCCCGTTAATTAAGGTGTTTGAATTCATGGCCAAACTCTATAGGAACTACTATTAATAGAGTAATCACGGGGATCTAACGTCAAGAATACCCCCATCCCAGTTACTACACTGTTGATTAGTAGTAAGCATTGTTGTAAAAATCCCCCGACTGGTCCGACTAGTAGGTCCGACTAGTCTAGTTGGTGGGGTGGCCGACCGAGTACTGACTAATTCTGACTAATGCTAATTGGTCTATCAATTTTTGCTTGGATCTACAATATATTTTTTTAGTTTTTAAAGCAAATTTATTCTAATATGCTTAATGTTTTATTTAAGCCAATTTCTTCTTTTCTTTCATTATGATAATATAAAAGGCGTACAAATCTATGCAAATATACATACAAAAATTATTTATATATTTAAAATAATTAAAAAATCAAAGCCGATTGAATACCGACTAAATCCGACTGTCGATTAATCCTTAGTCAGTGACCCAACTGACAGAGTACCGACTACTGATTTTTACAACCTTGGTAGTAAGGTTGAAGGTTCTAAACTCTAGCTTTGATGCATTTGAATTTCTGAGTCAAAATGAATATTTCTTTGAGTAGTCAGACATCTTGAATGTCATGAGTTCTTACGCATTTCCTTCAGTTAATGCTTCTGTCAACCCACACATTACTCTATGTAATCCTACTTTTGGTTGCAGATCAATGGACATATCCATCTCCTTTGCTGTGTTTCTACCATTAAATTTCAAATGAAATTCAAGAAAATCTCACTGGGTTATGATAGAATTGGGTTTGAAGTAGGGTAGAATGTTCAGGTTGGGATTAGCGAATTAATTTAAACAAACAATCAGGAAGTGGATACTCCAATGACAGGAAGAAGAACACAATCATGGAAGCATGGAAGCATTCGGCTTCGCGATCGGCAACTCCGACGACAGTCCAGCAGCGATGTGGTGGTGCTGGGGTGGAGCTCCGGCGACCTCAAGCTCGAATAATGTGGCTGGGTCGACCAAGCCATGCCCCAGCCCCTTTATATACATGGATTCAGTTAACCGTATCCGGATTCAAATCTGGTTCGGGATGTATCCATTTGCCAACCCCGGCCGTAAAATGACTATATATCCCTCATCCGATGTTAGATTTTGATGTTCTTGGTACCGTTGACGAGTACTGCAGGATAGAGTACTCATTTGCTAAATTTGGATAGCAAATCGGGTCTGAAATTTAAAAATAAGACAACAAAAATGTATGATAATACGAACAAAAACATGTATCTCGGACAATATCGAGACTCGAATTTGTATCGATACTTGATACATATATCGTGTCTTGTATTTTAACTCATATATAAGTTCTTGGATCTCACATCACCTCTTAGTGATCATCTTCTTGGCTACACCTCCTCATTGGGATCAGAAGAGGAGATTGTTTGGTAGATATTATCTAGTCCCAAAAGAGGAGGGGATTGCTCGGCAGTTATCGCCTTGGGAACTTACTCCAAATAGGATTAGGATATATAGGAGGTGGGTTATGATATAAATAAGGATCACTTGCAAGGCAAAGGATATTATCTCTCACTCATGCATCTCCATCTTCCTCTCTTAGTTCTCTCTCCCCACGCAATGAGAGAAGCAGCCGCGCAAGGCGCGAAAAGTAGCCTACAAGGGTGTGAAGAACAGCTATATCCGTGAGGAGCGTCCGTGCTAGAGGCACGAGGAGCAGCCGCAAAGGGGGTCAATTCTTGGGGAGGGATAACTCGTGACGAGGAGAAGTATCGGTGTCGTGTTCTTCAAGTAGAAGGTGACAATTGTATAATTTTATTCTTATAATCATGCCTCGATTTTGTTGGGCAACAAAACTGAGAAGATATTGTAGCCTCTCAATTTCAACCTAGTATATTTGCTGCAGGTCGTCATGCACCATGGGTTTTTCCTCTCTCACATCGAGGAGGGTTTTCCCACATAAAATTTTTCATCTTTCTGTGATTGCTTGATTATTGTACCTCGATTATTGTACTTGATTCCTGTGTGAGGAATGTTCCGCTTCCAATCAACCTTTGCAAGACAGATTAATGGAATCTCTCGTTTTCCCTATACAATATGGGACTATGTTTAGATGTCACAACCTCCCCCACTTATATTGGAAACATACTCATTTGTGATATGATCCGTCATTTATTACCTGTAATAGTGACGGTTGCACATTCCAGACTTGGATCCCATCGGGTAGCCTTTTTTACTATTACAGGGAAATCATTATGATACACCATTGGTAAACTCTTGAGCTTAGATCTCCAAACAATTATTGAGGGAAGCATGCTCCGAAAATCCTTTATCAAACCTATACTCAAAATCATGAATTACACTCTCTTTAGTAAAATCGGTTCGTGCACCTTACATCTCCATATCGAGTATGTATATCTTTTTATGTCTAACAATGTCCTCATCTTTGCAAGATTCATTAAAATCTATAGAACAAAACTGTGAGCCATCATATTTCCACAACATCTTAATCTTTCTTCCAGTCTTTCTCCCTAACAATGCCGTCCATTGCTTGAAGTGTGTGAATAAATACACACCTTTCTTTTCTAGAGTAATCATTAATGAAATTAAGTCAACATGTATCGCGCACCACCTGTACATGGAACTTGAGGCATCATCTATATATCAAAGTGTACATAATCCAAAGTGCTCTTAGTTTTATAATCAGAAACACCAAAAAGCCATCAGTGTTTGGTTGCTAATAATGCAATTAATGCTCACCAAAGTCTAACTTGTCCATGTGTGACTGCTAAGTATAATCCTCTTCCAACGAGGGTACCAGTACCTATGTTGCTTAGAAGTTGCAACATGAGATACTGCAACGTAGTGCCATTTTTTATTGAAATAGTGGAAACGGATGCGGTACCCTTAACATAATGCATGATTTCTTATCAAACATAACAAAATGACCATCATTGATAATAGGCAATATGCTACCTTTTATAGCATACTTGCACTCTTTCTCTTCTACAATACTAAATGATAACAAGTTCTTCGTCGTATATACAACTCTACAGTCCAAGACTACAAGTCATTACCCATAACAAGTCCTCCATCAATCGATCTATATGAGGAGAGCCAACAATGATCTCCATCAATCGATCTATATGAGGAGAGCCAACAATGATTGGATATGATGTTGTTGGAGCAATCAGAATCAAAATGCCAAGTATATTTCAATATATCAACAATCAAAACATAGATCCAATCTATGCATTCTACTTTGATAACTTTCTTTTGTTGCACTACCTTCTTTGGATTTGTCATATTGCTTCCACTCCTTATTTTCCAGTTTCTAACACTTATCTTTCATGTGCCCTTTCATCTAACAATATCGACAAAACTTGCTTTGTCCCTTTTATCATCCCACGACCTCTCAAACTTCTCTCATGTGTATTTCCTTTCACATGAAGCACATCGATCTTCTTTTCCCTCGATGAATGACCAATAATTTCACGGTCCATCAATTCCTTCTACAGAAAGAACAATTTCACATCATCTAGCGAGTTTCCATCCTTCTTGTAGACCATTGTGTCTTTAAAGAGCTTATGTGAGGATGATAATAAATAAAAAAGCAACAACACATGACCTTGCATCTTCAATATTTTCTTCCATATTTTCGAACTTAGAGATAATAGATTTGAAGATATCTAGATGAGTTTCAATATATGCATCTTCGACGATTCGAAAAATAAAGAGACATTGCTTGAGATGCATGTGATTCATCAATGGACTTTGGTCTTCATCGTGTATACCACTGCCAAGCTTTAGCCACACAACCGTTGCGAAGTTCTCTTTCATGAGTTTGCGAAAAATATCATTTGACATGCATGATTATATAATTACCCTAGCCTTTGCATTTATATCTTCTTTCTCATCTTGATTCATGTAATCTTTCGTCAAGTTTCTTTATCAATGGATGACCTTAAAAAATATGGAAAAGACTCATTAGTTGTCAATTTTACAATACCATCCAATACCAATTACAAAGTGTACTTATAATGGTAAAGTGGAATAAGATGGAAAGTGACATGTTCATCTGTCTTTGAAAAAATAATTTTAGTCTATTTTGAGTTTCTTTTGTTGATTTTGAAAGAGCAAAGTGCAAGTTGATAAATGATGGTGATGGAAGTTCCATTCCCACATAAATCAAATAACACGAATGATAACAACATCATCAACACCGGGACAATTTTGGCTTTTGTTTACATCTCCAAAGATGTAGTTGCTATTGGCTCAAGATTATGTGGCTAGAATTGATTAGATATTTGCTTCTTTCATATTATTTATAACATGATTATGTATTTAGAGAAGATGGGTGTGATTCCTTCAATAACTTGCTCATTTTACAATCAAATTGAACATTAAAAAATAAATAAGTCTATTTTCATATATCCTTGTAGAGCGTAAATTAGTAAAAATTACATAATTAATACCATATCAGAAATATACAAAAATATTTTTTATAAATACCAGGTTAATATGGTATTTATGATATATTAGATAATTGAAGAGTGGTAAGTGGGCAGGGGTTCCGCTTGTCCAACCAGCATATGGGTCGGGTTTAAGCCAAGAAATATTCCACACAATAAGGTTCGACTCGCTTTTCGGCCAGTATATTAAGTTGATGAACAATGGACAATTCATTTCGGACCGACTTGACCCATAATATTTGCATTATCAATGTTACATTATATTCAATAATTTACATCTCTATCTCTAGTATCACAGCAAATATTCGTTTTAGATTTATAAAGTTTAAATGCTAGAATCAAGATCTATTTATTGGGTAAATTACAAAAAAGAATCAAAATTGTACCTTGATTCCTAAGTAGAGGCCTTATTTTGAAATGCGTCTACGAATGTGACTATTTCCTCACATGAACATCGAAGAAAATGTTACTAAGAATGGAATTGCAAATCCCAAGGGGTATCTAAGAATAGAAATTCTAATAAAGTGGAATTGTGAAATCCTTTGCAATCGTTATTCCTATCATTATTCTCTATCAAACATAGGAATGGAATGGGTAACGTGATGATTTGATTACCTCCTCTAATCATCCCTTTCATAGGTTAGTTCGGAATAACCTTTTACTATGCAGGTTAAGTCTACTAAGCTTATTGATTTTCTTCATCCAAATGTGGCCTGAGATTTTCTGTCGAAGTAATGTTTCATCTTATGAAGCTACAAGGAAATCCAAAGAGTCCTAGCGCATAAACTTCGATGTGTATGTTTTGTATGTAGAGCCTTTTAGTACAATTTCTTCTAAATCTTGTCTTAGTATTTCGACAGCATTTAAAGTGAAAGTTACGTTAAAGTCCTTATCGCGTATTTACAATACATTATGGGATTATGCTTTAATCAATTAACCAAACATACTTACTAAAATAAGCCATTGATTTATCAACTACACATTCACAAATAATTAAATTCTTAAGGTTATCATGGAATGCAATTAAACTGCCTTCATTATGATCAAATGGATTGTTTTAGAATTTAAAAATAGATAAATATCTCAAATTTTTCGAAACTATTTTTTATAAAATATAAAAATAAAAAAATAATATTGTTAGATTTTCAAATGATTTTTAATAATTTTATAAGATTTTTAGTCATTTTCAATTTTTAGTATTTGTTTTTTGAAATTTTTAGTGATTTTTAGTCTGGAGTTGCATAATACAGTAAACTCAGACTTTATGTGAAATTATTAGTGATTTTTAGTGATTTAAAATTTCAAAAATAGTGCATATTTCCCCTGGAGGATATTTCACATAAAACTCAGAATTTAGTGATTTTTTAATAATTTCACATAATACACCCAAAGGGGCAAGCTTCAATTTGGTCTCTCGATAAACTCAGACCACTGGAGGGGCCCGTAGATGGCTCAAAAGATGGTCGAAGATGATCCGCAATGGTAGGGCAGCTTAGAAGAATCCGAGACCCATCAATGGGGTCCTGGACAGTCGAAGAAACTCAGGCTACTATGGAACCTCCAGTTGTGAAAAATCGACCCAAATTGGGACCTTCGAGTCCAAAACCTACAATGTTAGGTACACAAAAGAAAATAGGGGATTCTGGGCTGAATTTGGTGCAGTTAGGAGTGGAGATGGAGTGCAACGAAGATCTTCTGGCAAACAGTGGAGGAGGAAGAACGGTTCTGTTGATCGGGGTTCTATTAGAGGGAGTGGAGGTGCCTGGGGCGAAAGAAATACGACGGGGAAGGCGATGGGATGTCCAAATGGGGTGGAGCACGATCGGATACGGCGGAAACGATGGCCGGAGAAGGAGCTATGGTGAACTTTGATTTAACAGATTATAGAATAAAAGACAAATTTAAAGAAACTAAAACTTAAACTATGCTAAGATTAATGCTAGGAACATAAAATGCTAACAAACTATGGCTCAACCTTCGGCAAAGGGATCGGTGATAGAGCTCTACCTGAAGGTCTCCGACGATGCCCGGATCACCAGCATCCAGCCTCTTCCTCTACATGAAATGGTCCGACGAGCTGGCTGCTACCACCAACAAAATAAAGCACAAGAAAATAGGGGGATTAGAGGTGGAATCGGGATCAACTTCGAATGAGGTCTGACGGAGGGTTTTTGTGCAAGGGGATCTTTGACTAAGGCTCTTGCATGAAGCATTGATCCATAGATCAAGAAGATGTTGGCGAGCGAGCCAAAAGAATGCAAGTCTCATCAGGGAAAAATCGAGGAAGGTGTGGTGATCAACAAGTCTAACATGCCTAGGGCGCTAGAGGGCTAGTTGACCAACATGTCAACCAAGGTCGCACTCTCATTGGGCCACGTCAGACGCTAAACGACGTGATAGAAAATAAATGCAAAAAAAATAAAAAAAATATTAGATGATTTTATTATTTTTCTTTAAATATAAAACATAGGTATTATTTAATGTAGTGATTTATAGTGATTTTTAGTATTATTTAATGTAGTGATTTATAGTGATTTTTACTTATTTTTTCGAGTTAATTTATTATATGCTACTCTTACATGTATAAATGTAGGTATATTTACCTATATATAATGTATTCTATTTTTAATTTGTATTTTATATTTTATTATTTTATAAACATATATATATATAACTTATTTAAATACACGCACATACACACATATATATATTATCTTTTCCTAAAGTTATTTGTTAGTTTAAATAAATACATATATTTATTATATAGGTATACACATATATAATTCATCTATATTTTATAGTATGCTTATTTAATTTAATTTAATTTATATTAATTTTTATTTTACTTTTATTATGTGTCTATATTAAATAATATTTATAAATAATAAAAATATAAGTGAAAAGTAAAAAGAATAAATATAATGATTATTTTATAAATGTATAGTGCACAATAAGGGGGCAAAATCTAACTTTTGCATGTGAACTTTAAATTGAATAAAACCATATTCATTAAACAGATAATTTAATTTTATGAACAATAAAGGTGAGTTTGAGGGATTTTGAACTTGTATGAAGAAGATACATGTTGGAAAGTTATCATTACAGCTTTTTATTCTGAGTGTTTAGGGCACATTGTGCATTATTTTTAAGTGAAATACTTTTTTATTTTTCTTTGTATTTTTATCTACAAGTTTCATGTTCAAAGTTTATTGATTTGTGGTATAAATAATAAAGGATAAAATTGGTCTCAAAACCTTTTTATTAAAGAATTAAAATTTGGATGTTAGATTAAAATTAGGATTTTAGTGTATTTCTTGGCCCTTATCTTCCCATACTGTATCTCCTCCTATTTTATTTCTTGTTGACACAGTCATCATGATACCTAGATCCTGGGTTTTAGAGTCATTAAATACTAATGGTATTTCATTTCTTTTTATTTTCTTTTCTTTATTTTTTATTTTGGCACTAATACAACATTTTATACAATATTTACAGCATAAATAGTGGGTGTTATTTTATACAAATTAATGCTATTTAATTACATGTATTTATCTAGGGATTTAAGGCCAAACTGAAAGAACAAAGGTGATGAAATAGAGATTCATCAATGAGTTAAACACAATTTAATGTAATTAACTTAAATAGAAGTTTTATAACAAATGTTACAAAATTAAAGAATTTGTAGAGATATTTAAAATCAATAGTATCAATCTGATATATTTGTAGTTTATAAACATTGTACATATACCACAAATTCATATTCTTTTGAGCAAAGAGATAAAATTAATATATTTGTACGGATCTATTAATACAAATATTAAATAAATATGCTAAAAAAATAAAAGGTCTCCCGTGGCAAAGTGTGACATTTTAGGCTAGTGTAATGTATAGTTCTACGACCTGTGTACCCAAAGCGTTTCCTTGTTGGACAGCTACATGTCATCTACATCCAGCATCCACGCGTCCATGACGTCCCCCTTAGGGACCATGTTGTTCACGTACTTGTTGATGGCGTCCGCCACCATCCTCCGGTCTCTTCAGTATCGTCTTCCTATCATGTAGAGATCGATGCATGTCATGCAGTGGTTGGGAACCGTCACCCAAGCCAGGAGGTAGCCCGTCTCCACTACCACCCTCCAGCTCAGGTAGCTGCCGCTGATATCACTTCTAAGCCCTGCTGACACCACAGCCTTCGCCATCACGAAAAACCACAGCCAGAACGACCCATGCCTACGCATGTCGATTGTTGAACAATCTATCAATGGATTGCAATGCCTATGTGGATGTTGATATAAGAGGGAGAATGGTTGAGGAGGCCACGTGGACCACTATCCAACTAGCCACGTGTCAATAATGTGGGAGATATGATGCCGAGCAGATCCTCTGTTGTACATCAAAGGACTGATGTAATTCGTGAGCACGCACGAGCCGCTCAATCAAGATTGAGCAGATCACACAAATCTTAGCTTTTGTGGGCCTTTACGGTGTAAACCACTCAATATTGATCGAGCGACTCATGTGTGCTCACAGAATACAGCAGTCCTCTGTTGTACAACATAGGATCTATTCTCGATATGATGGTGCTTGCCACCACGATGCTTGGAGAGTGGACTTCAGAGGAGGAGTGGTGATGTCGTCCAACACCATTGGTGATGTCGTTTTGATTAGTGTTTAATTAGTGCTTTCATCAGAACCCTTCTAATGATCTGGTGGTACAAGCAGTGATTCCCACTTCAAAAGAAGCAGGGTTCGAATCCTCCAAACCATCTACCGATAAACAAAAGTTAGTGCTTTCATCCATGTGTTAATGTCATATAAATTATAGCCATTACCGCTAATTCACGTCGATATCAACATATTTGTAATTATGTCGGCATTTAGAATTGTGTCTATACAGTGAAAAAAATATATCGAGAAAATAAAGGTGCAATACATATCTAATTAAAACGGTTTCTTTACCAATCGTTGCTTTGATTTTATTAATTTCAACTCTATAATATATGCGAATTTTTTTTAATAGATCATAATTGATAGAGCGGACGTTACCTTCAGAGCCCGTTCGGTTAGGGGGTTACCCCCAATTTGGGTGGGTTACCCCCAAACCCCACATTCCTGACCCACTAGTGGGGCCCACTCCCTTCCCATCAAAAAAATTATATATTTTACCATCATATCATCTAAAAATCATAACATACTCAACTTCTACTCACCATTCCTAACTTCAATACAATTACATCACAACAACTACCCACTTTTTTAAATTTCAATACGATCATATCATAATAACTACCGACTTTTTCAATTTTCAATACAATCACATCACACAAACCCTCCAAACCCTTAACTCACCAACCAAACACACAAACACAAAAACGAGTTATCCTCTCATGGATAACCCACGAAACAAACGCACCCTCAAAGATGTTCCATTGAATCAACGCACTCACAAACTTCATCACATGGCTTCTACTAATTACATAGGCTTGCAAACACGAGGGGTTGATAACAACACATGGCTTCTACTAATTACATAGGCATGCAAACACGTGTGGCCGATAGCAACACGTGAGAATAGATAATATCCGCAAAGAATTGGAGGGGAAAACATAACAGAAACAAAAGAATATATGCAACTATTGAAAGGAGTCATGACATTGGAAGAAGATTGTCTAAAGAAAGGAAAAGAGATGATTTTAACAGTAAATTTCTACTCATTATAACTACTCAAACCTATTGAAGATCTGTGATTTCTTAGTTTATATTGTTCCTATTAAATGGCCTAAATTATTGAGAACGGTCCATAGACAATTAAGACATACTTAAGCTCTTCAATTCTTTGCCATGTTGACATAGGTCGGGTTGGATTTATTTTCTCACTTATTTGTTTTTACTTAAATCAGCATGTTAACATTCTTTACTACAGAAATAGCTTTCTAGATAGAATTTTTAAATCGATCATTGTGGGAATGCCGAAATCATCATCATCATGACTCCCATTTCCATATTCGATCATTGGCATAGCTATGTTGCTATGTAGCCTCTCCTATCTTTAATCCCACTTGCCGTGATATTGCCTTCCTCCAGCACCGCTACGCTAGCCATTCATTCATGATTAGAAATCGAAAAGGATATAATAAAGAAAGAGCAATTAATTATCAACCAATGGAGGAGACTGTACGTCTTGGGATTCAGAGGAGATTTCTATTGGATGTTGTGGCCAACATGCACGGTGACAAGTTGTTCCACTTGCATATTAAAGGTTGAGTTGATTATGACGATCTTATCAATGGGGATTGGAGTTTAATAATGTCAAACCTCCTTTCAGAATCATATGATAAAAAAATAAAATAACGGGCTGCGTGAAAGCCCATGTTGAGCCCAAGCTTATTGAGGCCCTTGAGCGTTGAGGCTTACCCATTATATAGGTTCGTTTGGAAAGAAGGGAGAGGTATCGGCGCAGGAGATGAAAAGGAATGTGAATATATTCGTATCCGATCCGCTATCGTATTCAATATATATATATATATATATAGAGAGAGAGAGAGAGAGAGAATTTATCCAATGAGCCATGTGCTGATTTGAGTTTCGGTGAGCCCCTCTTTTTAACCCTTTGATCTTAATCCAACCATCATTGTATTACACGTGTATTGCCTTTTTTAAGAACATTTTTTCAATCCCCAAATAGTAGGAACCGTAGTCATAATAGGACGAAAATTAAATTGGAAATTATAAGAAAGTCTAAAAATAGCACGCACTTATAGAAACATATTGTATTGCAACGAGAAGGGATTGATCTGGCGATTTGCAACGTGAGGAGATTGATCTTGTAAACTGAGACGATCGATTTGTCCAATGTAAGGTTTCGTTTTTGAAGATTAAACGTTTATTTCACGTTATTGGTAGAATCTAATCGTTTTTTTTAGTTTTCGATTTCAGTTTTTTACGTGGTGGATTATTTACGATTGTATTTGAATCATGATATCTCAGAAGCAATGGTAAACAATGATTCTTGATTGGATTTGGATCATCAGAATATCATATGAGAAGGATCGACGATGGATGACTTGCAATTGGATTTGTATCATGAAAACACTACTTCAGAAGGATCATGTTCAATTTATATTACTTTTGAATCCTTAAAAATTACTTATATCACATTATGTTACTGGGTCAAATTATAAAAAAGTTACTTAATGCATTTGTCAAAGTTACTGACAATATGACATGTATTACTTTTCTATATATTATTCTTACTGGTTCATTTTTATTCACTAGTTACTTATGTATCTTAAGAAAATATTGTGTATTACTTGTCAGTTTGTCATTCTTACTAAATCTTTTATACTGAATTACTAATGTATTTACTTAATTTACTCATAAGATATTTTATCACTACAAGAGGATGGACTATTTACGGCGGTTAATATACGCCGCAAATAGGCAAAAAACCGCCGCTAATAAGCGCCGCAAATAACCCCGACGCAAATACCTTTTGCGGCGGTTGACAGTAACCGCCGCCTATGCAAACCGCCGCAACAAGTATACCAGCTTATTTGAGGCGGTCATTAAGAACCGCCGCAAATTGTAACCGCCGCAAAAAAAAATCCAGAACAGAACCTCTGCTAGCAGTCTAACAACATAGCAACATAACATATTACAACTCACATAGATCTGCAACATAACATAGTAATTGAGCTTCTCTAAATCTGCAAGCAAGTATATATTACAACATAACATAGATCTACAAGCAAGTCACATCATGCAAGGTTTGAAACAAACAACAAAAACAAGTAAGTCATACACATATTACAACTTTCTACCAAGTTCTTCCGCAAAGGAAATGTTCTCCATAACATATATTTTTACATGATTCTAGATATATAACATAGTAGCTAGCTAATTATGAGGTGCAGCATCACTGTCGCCAGGGGGAGGGCTATCGTTGCTTTCACGATGCGGAACTACATGGTTCGTTCTACTCAGCTCTTCAATCAGCCTTTGCATTTGTTGCATCGTTTGGGTATTCTGTTGCACTAAATCTCGCAGTTGATCTTCCCTCTCGTGTGCCCTATCCAGACCATCTCTCAAGTCCACAACTGTCTCCTTAAGTTTCTCGAACTCCTCCTGCGATGGCCCACCACCCATTCGTCCATACCAACTTGTCTTGGTGGAAGATGCACCCCCAAGTAGAACCCGTCCTGAATGTTGGGCAGCAGGAGGAAAGACGTGGCGAAAAGCATCCTCACCCAATTGTTCTGGAGTCGCATGGTCTGATGAAGGTTGACTCTGTATGAACTCTACCATGAACTCTCCTTATTATTCATCTTTATTCCTACTTATTCCACACCCAACACGCATATTCATTATTCTCCTTATTAAATCACCCAAGTCTTTTACCCATTGGTAAATGTCCTTAATAGTGTAGTGCACAAGTCACGGCTCTCAATCATTATCAATCAAATCATATATTCCATTCTGAATCAAATCATCTTTATTTTCTTTTAATTATAGGGAACCGTTCATCATTATAGGGACCAAGTATAAAGTGTTATTCAACTCCTCTATTAGGTTTGCAACCATCTAAGTTTCTAACCAGAGACAAAAGAGTGCATGTCCATCCCATGTGATGTTTATCTCCATCTACTCACACACCACGAGAAATATCCATGTGCAAGGCAAAGTCTTCGTGGAAAGGGTCATCCATGGGACACAAAACACCAATTGCCAGTGATGTGATAGATATTGGATCTGGATTTGGATGCCACACACATTGCATACTCAAACCTATCATTTCACATTTTACATATTCATTTCGTTCTCTTTAATATCATTTATTCACATTTAAATGGTTGGTACTTGTACTACATCAGACTATTCATGACTCAAATAAGCAATTGATCATGTCATTGAACAATTCCAGTTGGGGATGACAAAGAGACAAATACAATATAGATTCAGCAACTGTAAAAAAATTATTTGAAACAAAAAACATGAAAATGAAATAAAGAGAGGAGGAGGAACCCTGAGGGAGGATCCGAGGAATGGAGCCCGCAACGACAACGGTGGTCTGAGGGCCGCTTCTTGCGCTCAGCAGGGCGGCGGCGGTGGCCGATGGAGGAGGGGTTGTGGAGGGCGGCGGCGGTGGGCGATGGAGGAGGGGCTGTGGAGGGCGGCGGCGCTGGGCGATGGAGGAGGGGCTGTGGAGAAGGCGACGAGGGAGACGAGGGGGACAGAGAGGGTACAGGGGAGGAGGCGGCGTGGGTAGGGTGGGTTGGCGGCGAGGGAAAGCGGGAGGAGGCGGCGGGGAAGGTGAAATCGTGAGGTGAGGGCGAGGGTTTGCGGGGAGAGGTGAATGGGGGGAAGGAGGCGGGCGCTCTGGAAATTTTGATAGAATATCATTTACGGCGGTCTTTAATGACCGCCGCAAATAATGTATATTGTTTATACGACGGTTACAACAACAACCGCCGCAAATGGTAAACTATTAGCGGCGGCTGTAACCAACCGCCGCAAATTCTATGTCGAAAATGGGCAAGACGTTAGTAGTGTATGTTACTATCGTTAACACAATTGTTACTTTTCATGCATTACTTTGAAAATATACTGAGTTACTAATGTTATTACATTGTTTACAGAGATGATATTTTAATTTTACTATTGCCTACATAATTGTTATTGCTCCCTCTTTAGTTCTTACAACTTCCAACTACTGGTTTACTAATTCATTTTTATTTCAGGTATGTCAGATATTGGAATACTTCTGATGTTTTACAACTTGCAACTTCATTCGTGGATAAAAAATATAAAAATGAAACATTGGATCGTGAGAGCATCATATCAGAAGAAACAATGATGAATGACCTGCAATTGGATTTGAATCATGAGAGATATGTATATTTTTACTGAGACAAACGTGAAAGTCACTGAGACAAACGTGAATGTTACTTGCATACATGTATTTTCATTTATACCAAGTTACTGATGCCATTTGCATATGTTACATGCATTTTGTTAAGTGTTACTTGTTCTCCTATCATTCTTATTGAATCAATTATATTCAGAATGTTGTCTTCAAATCAGATTCAGTCAAAATGATATAAAGTTAAGTAACAACAAACAAACAAATGGAATCAGTAATACATATACAATAGTCCAGTAAATGCTTATTGCGAGATTAGTAATACCCAAACAACGATCAGTAATTTACATTCATTTTATTATATAGTTCAAAATTCAGCAATATATATACAGTGGACAAGTAAGTAGTTGTTATGAAATTAGTAAAATCATAATAAATGATCAGTAATTTTCATATGCATCATAAGTAACTAAAAAGATTATACAAGTAAATAAGAGGTGTGTCAGTAACACTCAAAGCATCTAGTAAATATAACATTAGTAACAATCAAAATGAGTTCAGTAAAATGGACATTTGTAATCAGTAATCATTGTATGGACATTAATAGTTTACCTACTTAATTACTGATCTTACAACAATAATTACTTGAGAACTGAATATGTATTACTTGAGTAACATGAATCAATTACTGATCGCTGTACAATGTAATATTACAGATATAAAATACTGACAAATGTTTCAGTATTGCTGATCTCGTAACACATAATTACATGAGTACAATATATAAATTACTAATCAATATACAATGACTATTTCTTCGGTACGAAATAAATAATTTGAATTTATCTTTCCAAAACAGTCTTCCTTTTTTTAAGGACTCGGTATAGTTGGAAATATAAAATGCTCAAACATATTAATATCCTTCCAAAACTGTGCTCCTTCGAAATATGCAAACATTCAAATGAAAATACACGTGGCGCGCCCACGTTTGGTGCTCACCAAAACTCAAATGGGCACAGGGCTCACTGGATAAGCCCTATATATATATATATATATGGTGCACTTGAATTGAGGTGGCACATTTCCTTGATTACAGAAAGGTGCCATCTTAGGCCGTTGGATGACCATTGTACGAGCAAGATTGAAGCCACTAAGTGGTTTTTGTGCCAACTAATATTCTTAATATGTAGGTCGATTAAATTAGTGCTAATTTATTAAAATACACATCACTAATCTTTCTATATTTAGATATATGATGCATGATGTACAGAAATTTACAGAAATATCCGAATGAAAAAGGTTCGTGTTTTGAAATAATTGTTAACAATTTACAAATGATTTAGATATTTTGCAATTTCGTGTTATAAATTACAAAAGCATAACCATTGATGTTCGCAAAAATAACTCAAATCCGATGAAAATTTGATTTTTTTTTGTGTAGATGTGTTTCCTAAAATATAGGGTGCATTGATCATGTGTTAACTAATTGATGTACACGTGGAAAAGATTCCTAAAATGATGGGATTTTTATTACAACTATATTTCCTAATTTATTAGGGGTAAATTGCGAAGACGTTAAATATGTTACATGTCGTATGCATATTAGTTTTAGGAGATATTAAACACACGATGTAGTAAATGAATCCATATTAAATAAATAGTCAATATTTCACATTCATCGAGCATATTTTACATTCCATGCACGAAGTTTACGTCCATCCAATGCCATGTCGATCATTCTAACAAATTGTAGACTTACAATAAATAAATCTATCATTTCATTAACATATGTTACAATTGTAATTCGTATTTTACATTTCCCTCATTCTTTTTACATTCATCTCCTATTTTCCTGCAGTCAATTCCAAATTGATGACATCCGTAAGATCTGGTTGTCTCGATCTTCATCCTTCTTCCTCTCATTGAAAGTTATCCAAGTGACCTACATAATGTAAAAATAGAATAAGATATTGTAAATAGAATATGGAAGCGTGAAATGATTGTAGGAAATATAAAAATAACTGGAATGTATTTGTACAGGTAGTGTAGTAGTCGTTTGAGTGTAAAATACATTATGATATTGTAAAAATGAGACGGAAATATGTAAAATGATCATACATAATATTTCAAGTCTCATCTTTCAGTTCATCAGATTTGTCGACCGTGGATCACAGCTCTGTGCCTTTCTGCTTCGTGGGTCACAGAACTAGGCTTGTAATTAGGTGTAATGCTTTGTAAACGATGTAATCAATACCACTTAACTTAAAACCCGATGCGTACATGTGGATCGTGCAATAAAAAGCATTGAACTTGAAATTAAACAATGAGGACTTGAGACATGGATTGAAAAATGAAAAAGATAATGATGACTATAGATATGGATTGAAATACGAAACAGATGAAGAACAATGATCTCTGATTGACGATGATCGAGGACTGGAATGAGATGGAATCAAATGAAATGTTGAAACATATATCAAATCAAATCAAACTAAGCTGGAACCTTTTTTAATGGATGAATACAAAGAAAATGAAAAAAAATGATTACGAATATGGAGCCTCCATGCGCAACCATCTCCTGTCGCTCCATGCATCGTCTTCTTCGTCGTCACGCACCACCAACACCATTGTCACACACCTCCATCGTCGTCGTCGTCATCCATTCCTCCGCCGAGAACCTTTCAGAGTTACTACATCATGATGTAGCTAACCTTAGCTACATCAGAGGCAATTTCGTCATCTTCTTTTTAATTTTTTTCGAAATTTTCACGATAGATTTTTATAACTATATCCCTCTAATATGTCATTCAAAGTTCATCAGAAATAGAGAGTCCTACAGCATCCATCCAGAACAGGTAAAATACAGCAAATATGTGACCGTTAAAAAATGATTGTCTAGATGGAGGCCGTAGGAATCTCTGTTTCTGACGAAATTTGAATGACATATTAGAGAGATGTAGTTATGAAAATCCATCTTGAAAATTTCGAAAAAAAATTAAAAAAGAGGACGAAATTGTCCTTGATGTAGTTAAGGTTAGCTACATCATGTTTTAGCTTCCCTTTCCTATTATATATATAGAGGAGTGGTCCTATGAGAGCAAAAAGTTGCGAGAGCATGAGAGGAGTGATTCTGGACCACATGATTCACTCAGGAGAGAGAAGATCAGGAGAGAGAAAACAGAATCATGTGGTCCAGAATCATCCCTCTCATGCTCTCACAACTTTTTGCTCTCATAGGATCACTCCTCTCTCTCTCTCTATATATATATAGAGAGAGATGAGTGATCCTATGAGAGCAAAAAGTTGTGAGAGCATGAGAGGGATGATTCTGGACCACATTATTCACCCAGGAGAGAGAAGACTATGAGAGAGAAAACAGAATCATGTGGTCCAGAATCATCCCTCTCATGCTCTGACATTTTTTTGCTCTCATAGGATCACTCCTCTCTTTATATATATATATATATATCGAGAGAGAGAGAGAGATGAGTGGTCCTATGAGAGCAAAAAGTTGTGAGAGCATGAGAGGGATGATTCTGGATCACATGATTCATACAGGAGAAAGAAGACCAGGAGAGAGAAAACAGAATCATGTAGTCTAGAATCAATCCTCTCATGCTCTCACAACTTTTTGCTCTCATAGGATCACTCCTCTCTAGGAGTGATCCTATGAGAGCAAAATGTTGTGAGAGCATGAGAGGGATGACTCTAGACCACATGATTTACCCATGAGAGAGAAGACAAGGAGAGAGAAAATAAAATCATATGGTCCAGGATCATTCCTCTCATGCTCTCACAACTTTTTGCTCTCATAGGATCACTCATATATATATATATATATATATATATATATATATATATATATATTGACATTCATATTCGTATTCATTTTAAAATGAATGCGGATATGGATATCATTTTGACATTCGTTAATATTGGCATTCGTATTCATATATTCATTTCTGTAAATAAGTATAGTGATAAACTTATTTATAACTATACATAATAATATTTTATGATTGCATTCACCATGGTTGATATAATTGTTATGAAATTACTATAAATGTTATCTCTATTTTATATGTAAATCATCCTAAACATGTATATGTTAGTTAATTTATTCAATATCTCTATTATTATTCGTATCCGATTCGTGTTTGTTTTACATTCGTATTCATTTTAAAGATATGATAACATATTTTTCACATCTGTCAATATTCATATCCGCATTCGTATTCATTTTTTAAAATAGATAAAGATATGATTTTACTTATATTTGTATCTCTATCCCACCGTTTTCATCTCTAATCGACATGCATGCTCTCGAAATTAAAGGAACATAACCCAGTGAAACTTTTATTTAAGATTCGAATAAGGAGAGGGGACTTTGCATTGGGAAAACAAGAAAGGGATAGAGTCAAAGGAATATAAAAATATTTTTATACATATCTATCAAACGCATATGCACACACTAACATCTGTTTATATTTTCTCTGTATTATTATTTTTATACATATTTGTCAAATAAAATATAAAAAATCACAAAAAAAATTATTCAACGTATATTATATATTAGTATTTTAATAATGTGTATTGGCTGGAGAGGTCGGACTTGGGCAACCTCGGCCGGAAAAATAACATTGGCTCATATTTAGAGATGCAAACGGTTACGGATATATTCGTATCCGATCCGTCACCGTATCCATTTTATATAAATTTTGATATTCATATTCGTATCTATTTTAAAATAGATACAGATATGGATATCGTTTTGATATCCGCAAACATTTATATCCATATCCGTATATCCATTTTTGTATGTAAATATAGTCATAGAATTATTTTTAATCCTATATAACATAATTCAGTACATTCTTTTACCATATCTATATAGTTTTTAAGATACAAACACATTTAGTAAATTTGTATCCTGTGTTTTCTATTCAATTCATATATATTTAAGCCGATTCTATAAAGTATTTCTAACATTACTGGTATGCGATCAATATCCGCGTTACATCCGTATCCATTTTTCAAGGATATGATAAGCCAGTTTTAATATCTGTCAATATCTGTATCCGCATCCGCATTCATATTAAAAAATGGATAAGGATAAGGTAATGCATATTTCCGTATCCGTATCCGACCGTTTGCATCTCTGAATCATATTTTGACTCAAGCTTGGCCTTAAGATGGTCGACTTTGGTGTCGGACAGAGATTATTTGCAAGAAGAATATCATATATGAGAAGAAAGGGCATTTTTATTGTGAAATTTATTTTTTTCTTTACTAAACAATATATAAATATTGATATTCGAAGAAAATCGCAAGTACATTAATCCGATTTGTCAGAAGAGTTTCATAAATTTCCAAATACAACACTCAATCACGGCGTTTATTTCTAACGATGATTCTAGGGAACAAAGTACATGGGATTAGGTACTTTGAAGATGCGGTCGCCGACATGATCGCCGGTGAGGTCGCTCCACTGATCGCCGACGTTGCCCCTGATGCGATAGCCTTCCTCGGCGAGTCTCTTCCGCACCTCAGACTTGAAGGCCACCGCGCTCATCCCCTTGTGTTCCGGTCCTCTACGCAACAACAAGCAAATTATACCCATGTAGAACTTCCTTCATATACGCTCATGTAGATCATATTTCATGATTCTAGATGCAACGTATACGGATACGGATACGAATGTATAAATTAACGTATAAAGGCGTATACATACGATGCAATACCTCATGATCAACCTATGGAATCCCACGAATCCTTGCAGCCATAAATTCTCCAACGTGGGCTGCATCAGAGGGTCTTCATCTCTGCCGGAGATGAGGAAGACCTTGAAGCCTCTTCCGACCAACTTCCTGAACAACCATTGTATCTCCGGTATCGCGGCAGCCCTCCCCGTCCACGCCCATGCGTCGAACTTCGTCCTGTCAAAGGGGTCTCCCCTGTAGATGATCATAGCAGTCATCCTTTAAGTTCCCAGGTAGAGATGGATAATGTATCAGAAGGACCAATAAAGCTCGATATGAAAGTTAAGGGACTAAATTTGAACGATATGAAGTTTAAGAATTGATCAATAATGTGGGTGACGCTTCCCGTAACCAAGGTTTTAAAAATTGGATCAGACATTGAACCGGTCAGTCTTTGGTTTGGTCTAACTGAATCGGACTGTCTGTCCAAATCGATCGAACCTGTGATGATATCAGCATGAAGTCATCCTTCCTATCGACTCGGAAAAAATCAAACCGGACTTAATTTATTGGTCCGACCGATCGAACCAGTTTGTTGAACCGATAAAACTATATACATATACGTAAATATGTATTTATATATCAATAAAATAATCGTTTAAAATGTCAATCTTTCAATAGAATAACATCACTGTCTATTGTGAGTAAAACTCTACAAAAGGTAGTCACATTTTCTACCATTATATATGAATATAATATTGTAATAATTTATTTATAGTTACTTTTAGAAAATTACTCTAAGGAAGTAGTGGCACAAGTTATATTCCAAAAAAGAGAGGGACATAACTGAAATTATAGAAGCTAAGGAGACGAGTGATAAAAGTCCTATTATTTTATTATTTAAATCTTTATTTTTTGAAAATATATTAAATCATCAAAACTCAGTCAATCCAGGTCAACTTGGTCCAACCACTCGGGTCAACCCGATCCGACCACCGGCTTGGCCCAATTTTTTATTTTCTTTTTTTAAATTAATTACATAAAACTAGCCTAACCGACCGAATCAAGGACCGATTCCCGATCCAACCGGTCCGACCGGCCGGTCAGGTTCGATTTTTAAACCCTGGCCCACAACAACTGAAGCATCGTTTCCAAATTTCTCCTTTGACGGAGACGTTTTCGGGTAAATTACCCGAAATAAAAAACTCTCCTGTGGCAAATGCCTCGTGAACTCTCATCTTTTTTGTTCTTTAAGGGCCCGTTCGGTTCGGGAATAAGCAAAAATAAGGATGGGGAATAAGGATAATAAGGGTCTATTCTTTGTTCGGCTGGAAGATAGGAATAAGAAGAATAAGGTGAAATAAAGGTAGGTAAGGTGTAATAAAGATAGGAATAAGAGTGAAATACGATATAATGAGGAGGAATAATCGTACTACGGAAAACCGTGTCGGAAGGAGAATAGGCCCTTATTCCAGGGCCTATTCTCCAAACGAACAAGCCGCCTCACAGATTACTATTCACCCACTCCAACCCAGCCCAACCCAACCCAGTCCAATCCGGCAACCAAACAGGCCCTTAAAAGTAATCCCTATATTCATATCTCAACTCTTCTCAATGCACTGCTGAAAGTACGTATTGTATACCGTAGACATGTAACGTATAATTCTAGGACTTGCGTACCCAAAGCGCTTCCTCGTATAGTACTGGATGTTGGATAGACACGTGTCATCCACATCCAGCACCCACGCGTCCATGCCGTCCCTGTGAGGGACGATGCTGTTCACGTACTTGTTGATGGCGTCCGCAACCGTCCTCCGGTCTCTCCGGTATTGCTGTCCTATCATGTAGAGCTCGACGTATGTCACGCAATGGTCGGGAACCGTCGCCCAAGCCAGGAGGTTGCCCGTCTCCACCGCCACCCTCCAGCTCAGGCAGCTGCCGCTGACATCACTCTTAAGCTCTGCTGACTCCATAACCGTCGCCATCGCCATCGCCATCGCCGTCGCCATCGCCGCGGAGAAAAACCACAGCCAGAACGGGCCCTGCCTGTGCATGTCGATTGCTGACCAATCTGTCCGACGGCTTGCAATGCCTATGTGGAAGTAGATATAAGAGGGAGAAGGGTGGTGGAGGCCACGTGGACCACTACGCAACTAGCCATGTATGAACAGTGTGGGAGATATGATGGTGCTTGCCACCGCGATGAGAAATTCTCGTCTTTTGATTGGGGCCGGGAGTGGACTTTGGAGGAGGATTGGCGATGTCGTCCAACACCATTGGTGATGTCGTTTTGATTAGTATTCAATTAGTGCTTTCGTCCATGTGTTAATCTCCTGTAAAATATAGTCATTACCGCAAATTCATGTCGATATCACACATATTCGTAATCATGTGGACAATAAGAACTGTGTTTACGAGTGAAAAAATTATATCGAGAAACAGTTTGCCAATCATTGCTTTCATTTTTATTGTTTCACTTATACAACATAGAGTAAATTACACAAAAGTCTCTGAACTATACATTCAATTTCAACTTAGTCCTTCAACTTTCAAACGTAACAAATGAGTATTTAAAGTATTCTTTCGGTCACAGTGCGATCTTTTTTTCAATGGGAGAAGGAGATTGCCGTCAACTCTACTGATGTTTGGACGAAATTATCCCAAGAATGGACTGCTTTAAAATTCCCCAACTTTCTTGGTCGTCCCCAATGGAGGCATAGTAGTGGAGGAAGGAGGAGGAGGGGAGGCGGAGCTTGGGCTGAAGCTTGTAGCAGTAGAGGAAGCGGGAGCCACGGAGCTCGAGGAGAAGGAGGGGGATGGTTGTGAACACCACGAACAGGATGACGATGTTGTGGTAGTAGATGAAGTAGTCGGGCATCGGCATCGTATACTGGAACCACGCCACCTCCGCCAGCGTCAGCGCGCATTGCCATGTGTGGCGGCAGAGGGGGATGGGGTGTCCGAGGGAGCGATGGAGTGGTAGTGAGCGTGTAGTACGTTAGCTGCGCATGGTGTTTACAATAGTGAGGATGTGGTGAAGATGCTTTGGACCTTTGTCCGGATTCCGATTCCACGGTGGGGAGAAGGGTGATGGATCTCACTATGTGTGTGTAACAAAGCTCTCCGCCATCCCCCTCTCCCTACCTCTCCTTGAGCTCGGCGGCTCCCGCTTCCTCGACCGCTACAAGGTCTGCCTCCCCTCTTCCTCCTTCCTCCGATGCTACGCCTCCATTGGGGACGACCAAGAAAGTTGGGAGATTTTAGAGGAGTCCATTCTAGGGGTAGTTTCATCCAAACATCAGTAGAGTTGACAGTCGTCTCCTTCTCCCACTAGAAAAAGATCGCATTGTGACCGAAAGAATACTTTAGATACCCATTAGTTACTTTTCAAAGTTGAGGGACTAAGTTAAAATTTGGTGTATAGTTCAGAAACTTTTGTGTAATTTACTTTATAATATATGAGAATTTTGTTCAATAATTCATAATTTATAGAGCAGACATTACCTTGGAAAAATATTCCATTGAATCAACATACTCGCAAACTTTATCACATGGTTTCTACTAACTATGTAGGCATGCAAACGCTGGAGGTCGATAACAATATATATAGGGTAAAATGGGGCTGCCCCCAGGGAGTAGCCAACTTGGCTACTCCCACCCCTATTTTTCCCTCATTTTTTATTTTTTTGGAAAATAAAAATTTGTATATTCTCACTATATCACTCTCACATTCTACTAAAATTTTGTCAGAAACAGAGACTCCTAAGCCCTCCATCCAGACGTCATTTTTTTAACGGTCGCAGGATTTTTTAAATCGACCATGTTTGGATGGAGGCCGTAGGAGTCTCTGTTTGTGACGAAATTTTAATAGAATGTGAGAGGGATATAATGATGAAAATACAAATTTTTATTTTCCAAAAAAATAAAAAAAATGAGGGGAAAATAGGGGTGGGAGTAGCCGAGTTGGCTACTCCCTGGGGGCAGCCCCATCTACCTCATATATATATATATATATATAGCTTATCCAGTGAGCCCTGTACCCATTAACGTTTCAATGAGCACCCATTCTGGACCATACACGTGTAGTAGCAATAACTATATTTCTAATTATAGGCTACAACGTATTTAAAAAATCCTATATTTCCTATTATACAACGTTCTTAAAAATTGAAAGACGGTTTTGGAAAGAAACGATTCAAATAAATGATTCCACGCGGATGATTAAGGATCCAAACGCTATGATAGTAATAAATATAATTCGGTCAAGTAATTGCTTATTGTGGGATCAGTAATATCAAGACAATGATCAGTAATTTACATCCAAATAGTTACATTGTACAGAATTTAGTAATATGTATAAAATGGTCAAGTAAATGTGTGTTGTGAGATCGGTAATAACATAACAAATGGTTAGTAATACCATTGTGTATGTAATGTGCATTCCATTAACAAATAGTTACTTTCTAGTTGAGCAATGCCCATGACTTACTGACCTCATAGTTGATATTACTTTAGAATCGTACACATATTACTGAACATGAATGTGAATTACTGACTGTTATTTGAATATTTCTGACTTCACAACAAGCACTTACTTGTCCATTATGTATATATTACTGAATTATGCACCATGTAATAAAATGAATGTAAATTACTGACCGTTGTTTGGATATTACTTATCTCGCAACAACCATTTATGTGAGTATTGTCTCTAAATTACTGAATTCTATTCAAAGTAATAATACATATAGAAATTACTGACCATTTGGTATGGTTTTACTGACTTCACAACAAGCACTTATTTGACCATTGTATATATATTACTGAATTCCACACCATATAATAAAATGAATGTAAATTACTGACTGTTGTTTTGGATAATACTGATCTCGCAATAACTATTTACTTGATCATTATATATATTACTGACTTGAGCATTTGGATCTCGATTTTCTGCAAGAAATCATCGATTCGAATGGTTTCTTTCCAAAACGATCTTCTTATTTTTTAGGACGCGATATAATTGGAATATCACTTATTGTTAAATCGCTTTGCATATTAATCTCCTTCCAAAAACAACATCCTTCGAAATAAGTAACCACTCAATTGGTAATACACGTGTGTGGCCTACAAATGGTGCTCACCGAAATGCTAATGAGCCATGTGCGCATTGGATAAAAATCCTATATATATATATATATATACATATATACATATATACAGACACACACACACGAGGAAAGGGATCCTACTCCATAGTAACTTACCTACTCCACTTTCTTTTTTTTCAATTTTTTTTATTTATTTTTTTGAAAATGCTTCCATGGATTTTCATAATATATCCCTCTAATATGTCATTCAAATTTCGTCAGACAGAGACTCCTACGGCCTCCATCCAGAATGTGAAAAATACAACAAATCTGAGACTGTTAAAAAATGGCTGTCTGGATGGAGGCCGTAGAAGTATATGTTTTTGGTGAAATTTGAATGACATATTAGAGAAATAAAGTTATGAAAATCCATGGAAGCATTTTTCAAAAAAAGTAAGAAAATTTTGAAAAAAAAAGTGGAGTAGGTAAGTTACCTACTCTATGGATAAGGATCCATCCCCCCTCTCTTTATATATATATAGGAAAAAATGGGGCTGCCCCCGCCCCATTTTTCGGCATTTTTTTTATTTTTTTTTTTGAAAAATAAAACTATGTATATTCACCCCTATATCCCTCCTATATGCCATTCGAAGTTCGTCAGAAACAGAGACTCCTACGGCCTCCATCGAGATGATGTCGATTCAAAAAATTCTGTTAGTGTTAAAAAATGACTGTCTAGATGGAGGCCGTAGGAGTCTCTGTTTCTGACGAAATTCGAATGGTATATAGGAGGGATATAGGGATGAATATACATGGTGTTATTTTTCAAAAAAAATAAAAAAATTAACAAAATAAGGTGGGGGCAGCCACATATGACCCATATATATATATATATATATATATCCAATAAGGTACACCTTTTCTGTGTGGAAGGAAAGCCCGCGATCTTGACCATCCTCAATCAATCTGATGGTTATCATTAATAGCTCTTATCTATATATTTTTTAATTTTGAAAAACTTATTATGGTCATTTTAGAATATTCTATATTTAGAATGCAACAAATATCTCGACAAAATTATCCTCTCTCTCCCTATCCCCCCCACCTCTCTATCTCTCTCGATGGAAACATGTTGGTAGAATGCGCATGACATACGGGGAGGGGAGGGCGGCGGTGCTCGAGCCTCCGGTGCCAATCCTCACTACTCGTCCCCCTATTATGTCGCCACCACACACCCTCCATGGAGATTCGCAGCCATGGCAGAGTGGATAAAAAAAGAAATGGAGAGCATCCATGTTGGAGAAACCCTCCCTGCATGTGAGAAGTGGGCATGAAGAGGTCAACCATTCTTCATATATGTGTATATATGTATGTATGTATGTATGTATATATATACACACACATATATATAATATCCTCACAGAATCAGTATGGAAATCAAAACAGAAACAAAAAGGATATATGATTGTCTAAAGAGGAAAGAAAAAACCATGGTTGCTATAATGGCTCAAGAAAGATATGGTTTTAACAACAAATTTATATTCATTATAATTGATCAAACCTATTGAGGATATGTGACTTCTTAATTTATATTGCTCTTTTTAAATGGCTTAAACAGAGATTGATTATATGAAAATAAAAGCATAATGGTGAATATCACGAACATGATGCATTGTGTAAAATTATTGGGACGTACAACATGATGGAGATATTGAACTCATAAATTTACCATGTTCTAGGTCAAAAAATATATTCATGCGATTTTGAGTGCATTTCGATAACTGTTGCAAAAGGGAGGGTACCCTTGCAAAAGTCACTACAACAAAATTGAGTTATAGTGATGGTTTTCTCAAAATCCGTCACTAAATTAGCCGTTATTAAATATATAATGATGATATTATTAATTGGAAATGAGTTTTCATACTCGAAATTAGCAACGAATATCATATCTGTTGTTATATCATTAGCAACGGTCCATATAAGGACGCTTATTGATGACGCGAAAAAACCCGAGCAACTAAGGATGAAAAAATATAAACAAAGGTCGTTGCGACCTCAGTCGCTCAAGAGCCTCTCGGTCGATCAAGAAAAAGTAAAGTAGACCACCAAACAGAGAAAAGAATCAATCAAATACGATAGCGGTCCTGGCTATTAGATTAGCCTGGTATAGCGACCAGGGTCGGACTCAGGGAGCACGTAATGGCCTTGCGGCCTACGAAGTAGTCAAAAATATAGAAAAAAATAAAAGACAACTATTTTTTTGGTGGATTTTAAATTTTTATAATTTTTTTGGATTTTGAATTATTTAAGAAAATAAAGAAACAAGTAAATCAAGCCAACTTCAAGCAATTATTTAATGCATCAAAAATCAATCAAAAATTCAAGTAAAAATGTTTTTGTGTATTTTATGATTTTTAATGTTTTTAGTGAATTTTTGGGATTTTTCTGATTTTTATTTTCTTTTCTAAAAATCAAACAATGCAAGAAAACAGTAGCAATGTCCAGTCAGGAGTAAAAGGCCAATTTAAAATGCAAAAAGGCATATTTAGCTCCTGAAGTCAATTCTCCTATAAACTAGAAAGTTTAAGGAAAATTTGGGCACCGGAATTATTATTTTTGGATTTTTAACATAATTATTAGATTTTTTATAAGTTTTTATGTGTTTTCAATTTTTATGAGTTTTATATGATGAAAAATGACCAAATTTGGTCAGAAAATCAAGCAAGACAAAACACACAGTAGAGATTTTTTTATAATTTTTGGATGAGTTTTAATATTTTTTGTGAATTTTTAAATCAGACAGTAAAGAAAATGCATGTTTTTGAATTTTTAAAAATATTAAATGAAATAAAAATTGTCCCCAGAAATTCTAGAAAATTTTACAACATGGCAGGAGCCATGTATCCAATTTTCATGGAAATTGGAGTGAGTTTGCTATTTTATTAAAATCAAACACAAGGGCACAGTACACAGGGACCTAAATGCAATTAAAACAAGTTCCAAGGGGTCCGGTGCAAAATTCCCAAGGATCCACGTGCGAGGCGCGTGACCTGGGGCACTCAGGGACCTATTTGCAAGAAAAATAAGGTTCCTGGACTAATTAGTAACACGTACTAAAAGTCGAGGGGCCTTTGCGCAAAATACCCACGAATTTCAACACATGTTCTAAAAATCAACGCACAGGGGTATAAATGCAATTCTCTAAACATTTTCATTCATTAATTAACATCCCAGAACAACAAGGGCATCAGTGCAAATATCCCACAAAAATCACGTGTCGAAGCACGTGTCCACAACACACAGGGGTATAAAAGTAAATACCATAAAAGACGAGGTCCACTATGTAAATTACCCTAATGAAATAAACGTTTTGAAATATTTACAGGACTAGATAGTAAATGCGAAAACTAGAGGGCCCTAATAGCAATTACCCCTTTATTAATTGTCGACGGCTGGATAAACGCCACGTCAATGATCGGACGGTGGAGAGACGATGGCGCTTTAACTCTGGAACGCAAGCCGGATCGAATGGCCGAGGGTCCACCACGTGGCAGATCTGACGGTCCTCGAGCGCTGTGGAGAAACCCTTGGTGAATCGACGGCCGAGAAGATGACGCGTGGAGATCGGACGGTTGTGAATCACGAGCGCCTCTTCATCTGATCGTGCGGCTCAGATCTATCCTCAGAGGGATCGGACGGTGACGAAGCTCCTCGGATGGATGGATCAGATCTAAACTGGAGCGCGGAGAATGATCTGACGGTCGGCGAAGGTCCTGGAAGAACTGTCGGCCGGCGAACTTCGCTGGCCCTATGCATGCACGGTGGACCTCCCCTGCTGCTCCTGAAGTGCGGAAAGGCTCCGTCGTGAAGGTCCGCAGCTGATGCGATGCTCCGATGAAGGCGGGGAGCTCTGGAGAGCTCCGGCGACGCGGAAGACCTGGAGCTCCTGTGCCTGAGCTTTTGGCCTCCAGATGAGGCTCTTTAGAGGATGAGACCTGCACATGAAGAAAGATGGGTCGAGGGCAAACTGCCTCGACCCGTCAGAGCACGCGAATGGTGAAAGGTGAGGCGATATGGCGGTTCTCCGGCGAGCGACGGAGGGGGAGAACCGATATCCCTACTCCAGGGCGAGCCAGGGGGGATGGAAGGTCGGAGAAGGTGGAGAGGAGTCTGGTGAAGGTGGTGGAGGTGTCGGATGGGCTAATGGGTAGACGGAGACGAAGGGCGGAGCTGGCGGAGCTACGGCTACCGGAAAAGGAAAAATCGAAACTAAGCTAATCTACGGGCTAAGAAGGGTACCTGGCGGGTGCTGTCGACTGGGCTGGAGCTCGGGGAGCTCCTGGGTCATTGCCTGCAAGGGGGCGTCGTCTCCCCGAGGCTTGGCGCGCTCGCGGCAGCGTACGACGGCGATAGCTGCCGGATCAGTGGCTCCCGGCTTCCCGGGCCTCGCTGCTACTCCGGCAGGCATGGCTGTCACTCAGGCTCACCAGAGGAGGTCACAAGCGACGAGGGGGAGATCCAAAGATGCGTGAAATGGTTGCCGGAGGCGAGGCTTTATATGATTAGGGGTCCGAGAAGACGATGGTCGGGCGAGCAGCTCACAACTCGGATCCCCAAAACCTACCCCGGGCGAGGGTCTCGGATCTACAGGGAATCCATGGAGCCTGGGGTTCGAGGGAATGGTGATCGGATCGAGCGGGAAAGAAGACGAGAAATCGGGTCGTCGCTTGGATCCGCAAGGGAAGAGGGGCCGCGGGGGAAGTTGACCGGGGTCAACAAACCCCCGTGGACCAATCAGAATCCACCACGTAAGAATTATTTGATTAATTATTTTAACATAGTAAATGATCGAATTAAGAAAAACATAAAACATGAAAAATATTTATTTTATTTTTTTCTATTTTTTTGTGATTTTTAATTAATTTTACAAAATAAAAATAAGGTATTTACATATATAGCTATATATAGGTATATATACAATATGTCTTTTTAATTTTTGATTTTTAATTTGTTATTTTTGTGCATTTTTATTCATATTTTATATTTTATTTATTTATAGTATAAAATTAGGAATAAAAGGGTATTTTTATTTTATTTTTATTATTTATATACAATAGTGAAATAAATAGGTATATACATCTATCTACATGGTATATTCACAATATTATTTTTTATTTTTAGTTTTGTTCTTTTTAGTTTGTTTTTGTTGTTTTTATTTTATTTATTTACATCATAAAAGATAGAATATTTACAAAATTTTTGGAAATTAATTTTATTTATTTATAAGGTGAAATAAATATAGAGATAAATGAGCTATGTACATGGTGACTATGTACAAGTGATCTATTTTTATTTTCTTTTTGATTTTTTTTATTTTTATCTTGATTTTATATTTATAAATATATACAATATATACAAACCACTTTTATTCTATTTTTTAGAGGAAAATATATTTATTTTATTTACAGGTATATTTACACACATCAGCCCCTATCTCCCTCTACTTTGCCTTTTATGCGGTCAGGCCCATGCTGAGCCCTCCCTTGGGATTAGGTCGCTCAATATTTATTCTAAATATTTCCCTCTTTTTCTTTTTGTCTCTTTATTCTTTTATTTTAGCACAAAAACATGCTAATTCCTAGTTTTTATACAATGCATGCCTTTTGCTAATTATTTATATTTACACCTATCTACATGTATTTGCAAAGGTTTTTGTAGCTAAAATATAAGAATAAAGAGTGATGAATGGGTATTCATCACCCCCCTATACTTAACTTTGCTAGTCCCTTAGCAAACACTTATTTGAAAAAGAAGTGAAAAAGAAAGAAAGAAAAAGAAAAAGAGGAGAATGTACATGGATCAAGGTTGAATATTAAACTTTCCCTCATTAAATTGAATTATGGAGCTCGATCGGATCTTTGGATTATTAATGTGTCGGAACCTTATTTGGACTTAAGCTTAAAACTCAACAGCCTCTAAGTTCCACCAATCTATGGACTCCTTAATAAACCAGATCAGAACAAGTCTACATACACAAACTCTAATGTCCATGAATCTTTCCATGCAGTGTAAGTGATATGTAGCTCCCCACCTCAGAAGTAACAAAGAAACAATCTCCCCCAACCTGGTAACTCTAATGCTTCGGTCTAGCAACTCTTTCCTCGAGAAGCGGGGTATTCCCTTCTAAGTTCAAGTGCGACCGGCTCAAGAAGAGGGGGAATAAGAGGTATAGACTTTTGGGAGCTCAACCAGTGTAGCTAAGTCTCACGCTGCAAGCTTCATGAGATGTAACATGGATACCATAAGCTTTTGCTTTATTTGGCTATATACACTCCGGTGGGGTTATTAAATTTTCAATCCGACCCACCACTTTTTTGGAGTTCTTTTTGCATTTTTTTAAGTGCATCTGTACAACATATCTACATGGTGCAGCATATATACAAGAAATTTTCCTCTTGAGCCAGTAGACTATCCCTCTTTTGAAGCTTTATTGCAACCCACGGCTTCTGTCTTTAGACTTCATCACCACTAGACCAAGTTGAGATGCACTTCCTTCACTAGAAGAAGAAGAGAGGTTCCGCCTAGAAGTACTACCCTCATATGCTACCCCAAGCCAAAGGAAACTGCCTCCTCACCACCTCATCCGTGGAGAGCTATGTGTAAAGTGCTGGTGCAAGTCAAGCCATTGTCTCTAAGAGTCATGCGTGTGTTGTTAAGTGCTCTACTTAGGCTCATCAAGATGACATATGCTCATAGCCTAGTGGACTCAAAGAATTAAGTCCTTATGGACCTGAAAAGCCTTAACCCTAAGCCCTATAAGGTTCCTCTTAGAATTAGGTGGATTAAGATCTTAATCAAGCTCCATTTCTCAATTTAATTCCAGGCTTAAGTTTAAATGTCAACTATCATCCAGGAAAACTATATGCATATATACAAAGATGCTATTTACACATATTTACAATCGTGCAAAATTTTTGAAAAATGTTTTGAAATCATGGATGGATGAATGCATGAAGTGCAAGTTTTGCAAAAGTATTTATACCCATTTACACAAAATTTTTGCAAACTTCTGATTTTCAAAAAAAATGGGAAAAATTTTGCACTATATACATAATTTTGATAAGAAAATATTTACACAAGCTTTACACAAAAGATTTTGTAAAACATTTTTACAAAAATAATTTGTACACTAGCCATGTATGTGCAATAAAAGAATGATTATTTACAGGAATTTTTTTTTTAATTTTTGTGATTTTTAGGGTTTTTAGCCATTTTTATTTATTTACACACTCACACAAAGTACGAGTTATGGCTAAAGTATATATGAAATATATACACCCCCCCCCTATACTTAGCTCGAACGATGTCCTCAGAGTGATCAAGAGCGATGAAGAAGACATAACTCGTGCTTAGTATAGGGAAGTGAAAAGGAATGGCTATATACAGAGATGAATGAATAGAATATCAAGAGACTCTCGGCTTTCCCCCCTATACTTAGGATCAAGTAATCCTAAGTATAGTAGGCTGTACACAAAGGGGAAAACCGAGTGGAGAATGTACAGGGTCTACCCCCCCCCCCCCATACTTAGGGTGAAATATCCCTAAGTATAGGCAGCAAAACAGGGGTAGAAAGACACGAAGAAAATTACGAATATATACAAGAAGGAGGACATCACTTCCCCCTATACTTAAGGTGAAGAACCTTAAGTATGGGCAACAACAGAAGTGATGAAACAGAACGAAGAGCAACCCGGTGTTTCCACCCCCCTATACTTAGGATGAGCAATATCCTAAGTATAGCAAAGATAATCCTAAGTGAGACCTGGGGTAAAAACAAGAACGAAAGAAAGAAATATCAAAGTAAGACGAAACATGTATATACAAAAGAGTACAATGTTGAGGTGCCTCTCAACAAGCGCTAGTTTTTACGCCCTAACTGGACGCAAAGGCTAGGATAAGGCAGTATGCAGATTCAGAATGGCATCGGTAAGGCGAATGCCGTACTGTCGTCGCAGTCTCGATATGGAAACAACGACGAACTCAACAGTGTGAAGTAAGACACCCAGGTATGCAATCAAACGGGTGTCTGCTACCGGCCAGTGATATGGAAATAAGTGATCGGGATCCGGTAGCACAAAAGAAATCAGCGGCTCTAGGTCAGATTGGAGTGAGAGTGTGGAGCCGAAGAAATCAAACGTGGAGAAGGATGGATCGGTAATAGAATCCTCCACGTCAATCAGTGTCTCAAAGAGGTGTGGACAATCAAGATCAGGAGACTCTCTAAGCAGACTGATATCCGATGCATGAAATAGAATCAGATCAGGCAAATCATCGAATATCTCCAGAATGGGCTCATCCTCGCGGGGGTCGTCGAGGTGAGAAGACTCAGAATCAATGTGATCTAAAGACTCGGTTTCGTGCTCCGCCAGATCGGAAACACACTCAGTAGGTGAAACCGAGTACTCATCGAGTGTGGCATCCTCCCGCAGATAACTCTCGGGGAGAGATGCATGATCAAAAATGAGAAGAAGAGGATCAAGATCTAGATGGGCATCTGCACTGCTATCAAGTATCCACTCGGTGCACCAGGCTGCATCATCATCGGAAGTGTAGCTCTCGGCAATCTGGAAGCAGGAGAAGGTACTAGTCAACACTGCGGAAGCCGGGAAAGTGTCTGTGGCCGATCCTCGCTCTGCGACTATGCTGGTTGTCAACTGGTCCTCAGAAAATGTATCTGTCTCGTCAGAGTGGAGGACAAAAGGCTCGAAGACGGGACTCTCTGTGTCTGTACTCTCAAAGTGGTGTCCCTCATCGAGCTGTGGCTGCTGAGCTGAGTCCTGGTAGTTGTCCGCATCCCAGAAGTGTCTCTGTAGGAAGGAAACTGACTCCTCCGGGACTGGATTCTGAAGTGTCTGAATCAATGGCTGCAACAGCGGTGGCTGCTCCGATTTTTGGAGTATCAGAAGGTCTGATATCCAAGACTCGTCTACTGGAAACTCTGGGGCTAACTCGAACTCCAGCTGAAAAATCAACGGGAACTCAAGTAGACTCTGGGTCCGAACCTCTGCTATCGCAGTCATCTCCTCTGTCAGTGGTGATGTCTGGTCCAAGTCCTCGGGCTGGTGTGTAGAAGCTGACTCATCATGTAAAGTAACACACCGCACTGGTACTACGTCGTCCGCATGTGTTGTTCCGACCAAGGCATCTCGTGAAGAAGAGCTCTGCGAAAGAAGTCTCGAGATGGTATCCAGTAGGTGAATGTCGAAACTGCGGTGTGAACCGCCACATGTGATAATCACCAGTGCTATCTGCTCTACGGTCATCCCCCACATGGAGATCCCAATCAAGTCTGTCAGTGGAAGTCCATGGTCTGGAAATCTCCTCAAGAGGTCAAGAAACCTCGGCCATGCCTCGTGTAATGGCTCCTAGGGGTCTACTGAGAAGTCGGAGATCAAAGACCGCATGAAATCTGCTCTACGTGGAGGGAAGTATCTATGTAGAAACTCTCGGCGTAGCTCTCCCCACGTCTCGAATGTTCTCCCCAATCGGCGATGCCATCTCATGGCTCTGTCGTGAAGTGTGAATGGGAAGGTCCTCGTCATCAGCTCCTCTATGGTAATATCTGAATATCTCTGTGCTCTACAAAACTCCTCGAATGCGGACATGTGAAGATACGGCTCCTCGTGCGCCTCTCCTGCAAATGTTGGCAGTCGCTGAATGTAATCCAAATCCAAGACGAATGGACCAAGTGTAGAAGCTGACTCAGCTCCCTGGGCTCTGTGCTCCTCCATCCTTTTGGAGTAGGATATGTCTGCTGCTCTCCACTGCTCTCTCTGGTCACCAATGGAGTGCGCTCTCAACTCAGCAACCGCATCGTCCGGGTCTCGCATCTGCTCTATCTGGTATCCTCGGACGTCTCGCACAGCATGCTCAGGGTGATGAGATGAAAGGGAGGGAGGGAGCGGGAGGTTGGTCGGAGATCCGACCTCCCTAGAAGGTGGATTGGACTGATGGTCAGAAGATGGAGAAGAAGCCGTAAGAGTCGGCTCGAAGTGAGGGGGATCCATCATCCAGGGGTAAAGGAGAAGAAGAGAAGAAGAGTGAAGGGAGGGAGGGTGAGGAACAGATGGATAGAAAGGAGGATCGAAGGGATCTGGAAATCACACAAGATGAATAAGAAAACCCCCAATTCACCTACGTACACAGAGCTGAAGACCGAAGGGACCGGTCAATTATCTTGTCGATTTTTTTAGGTGATCATCCAGTTCTATCAGAGCGATTACGTGAGGTAATAGGAATCCGATATCTCTCAACCGACTGTCCCGTACCACAGAGCCGGTAATCAGTCGAGAAAGATCGGATGGCTCTATCCTAAGGTGTGGATCACTCTCTCGCTCACCCAAACCAAACAAGGAGGGGGTTGCTCTTCCCAAGACAGATTTTCAACGAAGTGTCTTTTAGGTCAAGTGTGATTAGCAATCCCAATTTTATTGTTTTTATTTTTAGATATTTTTTAATAAAAAGAAATGCCCAACGAATTTTTCGGTTCTCCTGGTTATTAAGTCAAAAATAGGGAGGAGAAGACGAAAAAGCCGATGCGCGAAAATTAATGATGCATGCAGAGATAGAAATGTGTACCTGACTCCAGCAGTCTACATGCAAGATGATCCGCGCAGAATTTAAAGACATAAATAAAACTACCTATATGGTGCAGCAGAAAACCGAGTCCTAAGCAGGCAACTTCTACTCGAAAGCACCGTCTAGCATGTCACTCGCCCTCGATCCAAAGAGTCCGGTCTAGACCCACCCCTCCTCTTCCCGACAGGTCGAGTTCAGGAGTAGCGCTTGACGGGGCAGGCTCGCGGCGCGTAGGCTCTCAGGAAAGCGACTCAGCTATTTTTATTAATGAATTATTAGTAGGTCCAATTACGATCTATAGGTACGAGCAATCTATTAGGTGTGTGGATCCTACTGAGTACGGCACAATCAATCAGAAATTCCTAAGGCTAGGGGCTCGATAAAAACCGTGTAAAGCCGTAAAAGGCAGCGAAAAATCTAAAAGCCGCGAAAAAGCCGTGAAAAATCTAAGCTAGCTAAGGGTCCCCCGAGCACACCGGTGCTCGGCGAAACAGACCCGAAGAAGAAAGTCCAAGTCTCTAAGTACCTGTATTATTACAGCAGTTCAAATATTGCTGAAATAAAACCTAATCTAAACTAAACTACTCCGTGGCTATTTCGCGGCTCCCGCTCTCGTGCTCGCTCCTCGCGTCCTCCTGCGGCTTTGTGAAGAAAAGAGCCGCCTCCGGTCCTCGGCCCCGCGCAAGAAAACAAACACAAGAGTGATCAGACCAAATTATTTTATAAACAATGTCAGAAGAAATATATCTACAAAAATCTATACAAAAAGCCACGAAACGAAAACCGCGGGAAAAATAAATCGACTACTAAGCCGTGCTCCCCGGCAACGGCGCCATTCTGATGACGCGAAAAACCCGAGCAACTAAGGATGGAAAAATATAAACAAAGGTCGTTGCGACCTTGATGAAACTCGATTTCATCATCTTTATTTCTCATTTTTAACCCCCTTGCTTAAGCTGAGTGACAATAAAACCCAGATAATGTCATGTAATTATCAGAGTCCTAAATAAATTAAAAATCACAAAAAATAGCAAAATAAAAATGCGTGGTATTTTTAGACTTAAAAATACCCTCAAAAATATTTTGGGTCTTTGTTTGATTTCATCTCACGTTTTGGTCAACATGAAACTTGTAGATCTCATCAAGATCTACAACTTTCATGTTTTGAGTTTTCTCAAATTCGGCCTTTATAACCTTCAAAAACCAAAAAAAACAAAGAAAAACCTGATTAGGCCACGTGGTCCATTCTGGGGGCGCCACGTGGCCCGGCCCCTTTGTCTCATCCGCCTCATCTTCCAGCCGTTGGATCTCCTCCTGAGATCCAACGACTCCAGGCTTTCCAGCACGACCCTTTACCTCGGCCGTCAGATCATCTCCCGCCTCCATCATCACCGCACGCTTGCGCCTCACCAGGAGCACACCACGTGGCCCCTGCTGAACCCTCCGATCACGCCTCGGCCTTCTTATCTGAGCCAACCAATCCGCCCTTTGGCCTTTACCGTCAGATCTCCCCCTATCTCTCATCTCCACCACCCGTTCGCACCGCTCCCTTAGTCTGCCACGTGGCTGCTTTACAGCCCTTCGATCACAGCGCATCGGATCTAATCCTATCCTTTCTTTCGCGCTTAGATCTCCACCGTTGGATCTCCAGATCCAATGGTTAGAGGTCTTCGTCAACCTCCAGCCTCCTCCTCTCTCTCCCATGATCCTGCTCGACGACCACTCCCCCTTTCCATTTTCACCGCCACTCCCATGGACTTCTTCCTTCGCCAACCGTCCCACGGTCTTCCCATGTCATCCACCTCCTCCGCGCATCACTCCACTACCCACGACCACCTTCCAGTCGACCCATTTCGCCCTCGAAACCCACGACCATCACCTCCTGCACCGCCGGCTTCCCCTTTAAAAACCTCGCCTCCCCCTCCATTCCAGGCTGTCCACCTTTACGAGGGAGGGGGCCCGGCCCTCCTCCGCCTCCCTGTGACAGAGGGAGGCGGCGCGATTGAGCGATGACGACCCAGCCTCCCCGGTGTCGACCCGTCACCAAACACAGCGTCGTCGCGGCGCTCTGAGCCCGCCAAGCTGCTCCCAACGGCTGGGGGAGTTCATCGATGACCTCGAGCTCCTCCTCGGAGCTCGAGCCCAAGCCATTCACGCCGCCATCGCTCAGGTAAGTCTCCGATCTCTTCTCTGATTTTTTATCTTCCTTGCTCGATTTAATTAGGCCTCTCGGGCCGCTGTCACCTTCCATTGATCACCGCTTAAGCTCCACCCTCGATCCCTCTTTCTCGCACGACTCTCCGCTCACCTCCTCCTTCCTCCAGACCCCATAGCGCCTCCGACCCATCTCCTCCGCCATCCACGGCGGAGGAGCAACCGAGCTCCCATCCTCTTCGCTCACTGAGCTTCTGTTCCATTCACACACGCGTCCCACTCTTGCTTCGGCTATGTACTGACAATGCAGGTCTTCAAACTCGCACTGGCCGGATCTATCTTCGTCACAGTCGCCTTCGACTTCAGCGTTCCAATGGCATGAGCCGAGACGCCAGACCCCTTCCCCGAGCTCCGATCTTCTTCGACGACAATTAATGGAGCTTCGGGGAGGTCGCCAGCAGCCGAGGGAGCGCGGCGGAGCTGGAGCTCCCTCGTCGGAGCTCCAAACTCGCCGCCAACCTTCGGTGGAGGAGAAAGTACAGGAGCCATACGATCGCTGGGATCGGATGGTTCAGACGCAGCCACGTCGATACTTATCCATGGAGTAGGCACCGTTGGATCTTCAGTATCCAACAGCTCAGAGAAGACCACACCATCGGCGTTAGCTTCCGTTGGATCTTCTAGATCCAACGACCTACATTCCGCCACGTGGCAATATCCGAGCTTCTCTGAACCTCCGTGCCCAAGCCACAAGGAGTGGAGGTCCCGAACCACATCCGAGCCTTCGGCGAGCCCGAACCTACGTCCAAGCCGAGCCGAAGCTCCATCGAGCCTCTGCCGACTCCGAGCCTCCAGGTTTGGACGTCTGAACCACCTCCGAGCATGCAGTGAGTCCGAGCCAACATACGAGCCAAGCCGAAGCAACTCCCGAGCCGCGCCTCTGCCAAGCCTCCTTCTGAGCTTAGATAGCACGTGTATTGCACGTGCTACTTTGGGACATTTGCAGAGATGCCCACGGATTTCTTCAAATTTGCAAAAAGGTCCTCGCGCGTCTGGTAAAATTACAGGGAAGGACTTGCGCCTTGTTTTTATTACTTTTTAGTCCCTCTCAGGGACCTTTTTGTAGTTATCCTTTCATGTTTTTATTCAGTTATGCCCTTAGCTTCTTTATTGCATATCTTGAGCTACATATCTCCAATCGAGTTGATTTCAGTTTCATTTTGAAGCTCTTCTCGTCCTCTTTATTATGGCATGCTTTAATTTCAGATTTGACACTATGAACCGTGGTGTATTATTTTAGTATCTAAGTGTCCTAAGTTACTTGTTTGCCATGCCTACTTGCTTAATGAATGTAGAATGCTTCTTTATTCCAACTCAGTTTGACTCGTATTATTTTTTTATGGCTCGAGTGACTATCATTTTTGGGCATATCATTCGCTTTGCATGTCCATTTATTTGCATGATAAAAATTGATAAAAATGCATGTTTATTTTTAATGCATTGTCTTGTTTTGTTTCTGCATGATTTTGACCTATATGCCTTTAATTCAACACTTAATTAAATAGACTTAAATCCGATTAATACGAGAGAGGCTCGTGTCCCTGAGTTTGACCTTGGTTTCTTGCCAAGTAAAATAAAAATTTATGACCATCGCATTCTTATTTGACATATATCAATGAGATGGTCTCTTTGATGACCAAAATCGTCCCGACTGCATCGACATGTTGAAGTGCTAATTCCGCACTATTAAAGGGCCGATTTTGCGGCTCATCAAATGGCGCCGTTGCTGGGGACACGGCTCATTTCTTATATTTTTTGGATTTTTGTGTGTTTAATTTAATGTTCCTTTTTATAGGTCAAATGATCACATATTTTGCATATAAAATTTTTTCTTTCTTATTTGATATCTAATCATTGTTTTTGTGGCAGGGCCCTTGATGGATCAAGGAGGCGAGGAGCAGGACGCTCCCCGCTGTGAGGAGCCGCAGGAGCATGCGTGGAGCCTATAAGGAAGAAAAGAAAAAAAAATATGTGTCGCATTTTATTGTAATAATTCGTCTTTTACAACGGTCTTCGATTGAAGACTCGTGAGTGTAATCGAACGAATGTGGTTGTGTGGGGATCGTCCCCACTTGAGTGTTGACCTAGGACTAGGCACGCGGCTCTCCGAGCTCATTTTATTTTTCATATTCTTATGTGCTGGATCGTAGGTTAGGACACACTTTAAATTATAGAAGCACATAATCTTGCATCACTTAGCTAAAATTAATGAAAATCAATCACCGCTAATAGATGTATTAATAGGTGTGGCTTTTTCGACTTGCATACATGTTGGATTTCGTTTTCAAAACAGCCCCAGTTTTTCACGTGTTTTTGTCAAATCATTGCATGATTTCTCGCTTAGCCTAGATCGCGGTTTTTATCGAATACATGTTTTTCTCGGTTTCGTTTTCCTAGCTTGATCACCTAGGTTAAATGGAAAAAGGAAATGAACGGTAGACGATGACTTCTTGATTTTGTGCTAACCATAATCAGTGAAAACCTAAAATAAAATTGGGACTGTTAATTGCAAGTCAACCAAGAATGGAGTAAAATTCGGTTTTGGGAGAGCAATACCCTCGCTTACGCAATGATTTTCACCTCACTTCTTTTCTTTGCATAAAAATCAAACGTTTTATCACCAATAAAACAGACAAGATAATAAACCAACCTTGGTTGGTTTCATGTGTGAGTTGGTGAAACTAAGGGTTTGCTTGCTTGATTGAGCCTTGTTTGATGCGACACGCACCCCAAAACCGAAGACACTCCATTTCATCTCCGAAGATTCAACCGCTCACTTGTATATCCATCCTTCTTCTTCGTTCACCTTGGGTCTCTTCCAACATCAAATTCCATCTTTATACTTAGGCTAATCTCAGCCTAAGTATAGGGGGGACCCGAGTCCCTGTGATTTCTCTACTCCTCTTTTCTTGCCTTTATACTTAGGTTATTTCTAACCTAAGTATAGGGGGAGCCCCTCTTAGCTCCTGTATATTTCACTATACTTAAATGGACCTTTGTACTTGTAACATCTAGTGCTATGAGGACATAGCAAAGTTTAAGTATAGGGGGGTATACCGTATATACCGTATATTTACTTTAGCTATAAACCGAAGAAAATTGAAAAATTTTAAACTTTTTGGCTAAAGTAAAATTCTTTGGACTAAGAGAGCTCAAATGATTTCACGGCTTTTTCATACTATGTTACACTATTTTCGATAAAAATATTTTTTGAGAATGATTTTAAAAATGAGATTTTCTTGTTTTGAAAAATCTTTTTGAAAATATTTTGAAAATCTTTCGTTTGTGTGACATGGTTTTGAAAATCTTTTATCAAGGAAAGTTGAGTTTAACCTGTGTTTTAACTTTAAAAATTAAAATCCATAAAAATGAGAAAAATTCAAAAAAAATATGTTTTTGAATAAAGGAGTTGGATTAAACCTCTACACTTACACTTTCACCCAGGATCTAAAATGTTCAAGGAAGCTTGATTTTTTTGAGGTCTTTGAGATTTACGGTTAACCAGCCTTAGCCATGAGGGTCTTAGACTTAATCATCCACATCCCCCTAGGTCTCTAGATTTGCATGCTATATCCCATGCTTAATCTCAGACATAAAGAATATGATCAGCACATCACATGCACGACTGCGGTTTTTGATGAGATGAGTTGATTTTTCACCTGAGCGATTGGGATGAGGAAGTCAATTTTGGATTTTGATCTAATGATGCTCGAGGATGGGATAAAATCTTTGAAGGCTTCAGGAATCCTGAGTGTCAGCAATATTAGCCAGTATGAGAACTTGGTTCTTATACTAATCTCTTGACATTGACCTAAGTGCCAGGGTGTGAAATAATTAAAAAAATGTTGATCAGTGTGCGCCAACTTTTGGTAAAAGCAATGGAGCTAGCCACAAAAGTATACAAGTCAATGAAATTCAAAGAAAAGCTCTCATTCCACAAAGTCAAATATCAAAGAGCTTCCACCAAAGGCGAGCGCTCCCAAACTTTTCAAAGTGTCCACTTGGACCACCGCTATTAGGACCAGGAGTCGGGCTTGCACCAAAAAAGGGCTCTGCATCGTAAATGCTACAAGTCTGGGTGTCGAAGGTACGATAGGTACTCAAAAGAGACACACCCCGGTGTACTCCCAGGAAAACAAGTGCAGACGGCTCCAACTTCTCTTGACGGACGCACTGATCAACACCAAAAAAATGTGTTGCGTAAAAGGCACAAGAGAGGATCCTTGTTCCAATGAGAGGGACAAAAGAAATGACACAATCCCATACCCTCCATTACTGTCCTGCCATCTACATTTTTAAAGTCTGACAACTAAAGAGACGGTGGAGTGAATGCAAGATTTGATTTATTCCCTAGTACTGAGGATTGGGTCCTTAGGAGATTTTCTCGGACCAAGATTTTGGGTGACGAATTGACTCTACTCTCAGAATTGCAGTCAACACTAAACTTCATATCCTTTAGTTATATGTACATCAGAGAGAGTCTAGAGAAGTAGAGGAATTGGAAGCCTCTTGACTAAGGCTGGGTTGAACTCTAGAATTTTGGATCTTTAAAGTCAAGTCAACTTGATCAGATTGGATCCTGTATTCACATGCACAAGGGGGTTAATCCAACTTAGTCATTCTTTTTGATGCTCGAGGACGAGCATAGTTTAAGTATAGGGGGGTGATGAAACTCGATTTCATCATCTTTATTTCTCATTTTTAACCCCCTTGCTAAAGTTGAGTGATAATAAAACCCAGATAATGTCCTGTAATTATTAGAGTCCTAAATAAATTAAAAATCACAAAAAATGGAAAAATAAAAATGCGTGGTATTTTTAGACTTAAAAATACCCTCAAAAATATTTTGGGTCTTTGTTTGATTTCATCTCACGTTTTGGTCAACATAAAACTTGTAGATCTCATCAAGATCTACAACTTTCATGTTTTGAGTTTTCTCAAATTCGGCCTTTATAACCTTCAAAAACCAAAAAAACCAAAGAAAAACCTAATTGGGCCACGTGGCCCGGCCCCTTTGTCTCATCCGCCTCATCTTCCTGCCGTTGGATCTCCTCCTGAGATCCAACGACTCCAGGCTTTCCATGCACGACCCTTTACCTCGGCCGTCAGATCATCTCCCGCCTCCATCATTACCGCACGCTTGCGCCTCACCAGGAGCACACCACGTGGCCCCTGCTGAACCCTCCGATCACGCCTCGGCCTTCTGATCTGAGCGACCCAATCCGCCCTTTGGCCTTTACCGTCAGATCTCCCCCTATCTCTCATCTCCACCACCCGTTCGCACCGCTCCCTTAGTCTGCCACGTGGCTGCTTTACAGCCCTTCGATCACAGCGCATCGGATCTAATCCTATCCTTTCTTTCGCGCTTAGATCTCCACTGTTGGATCTCCAGATCCAACGGTTAGAGGTCTTCGTCAACCTCTAGCCTCCTCCTCTCTCTCCCACGATCCTGCTCGACGACCACTCCCCCTTTCCATTTTCACCGCCACTCCCGTGGACTTCTTCCTTCGCCAACCGTCCCACGGTCTTTCCCTGTCATCCACCTCCTCCGCGCATCACTCCACTACCCACGACCACCTTCCAGTCGACCCATTTCGCCCTCGAAACCCACGACCATCACCTCCTGCACCGCCGGCTTCCCTTTAAAAACCTCGCCTCCCCCTCCATTCCAGGCTGTCCACCTTTACGAGGGAGGGGGCCCAGCCCTCCTCCGCCTCCCTGTGACAGAGGGAGGCGGCGCGATTGAGCGATGACGACCCAGCCTCCCTGGTGTCGACCCGTCGCCAAACACGGCGTCGTCGCGGCGCTCCGAGCCCGCCAAGCTGCTCCCAACGGCTGGGGGAGTTCAGCGATGACCCCGAGCTCCTCCTCGGAGCTCGAGCCCAAGCCATTCACGCCGCCATCGCTCAGGTAAGTCTCCGATCTCTTCTCTGATTTTTTATCTTTCTCGCTCGATTTAATTAGGCCTCTCGGGCTGCTGTCACCTTCCATTGATCACCGCTTAAGCTCCACCCTCGATCCCTCTTTCTCGCACGACCCTCCGCTCACCTCCTCCTTCCTCCAGAGCCCATAGAGCCTCCGACCCATCTCCTCAGCCATCCACGGCGGAGGAGCAACCGAGCTCCCATCCTCTTCGCTCACTGAGCTTCCGTTCCATTCACACACGCGTCCCACTCTTGCTTCGGCTATGTACTAACAATGCAAGTCTTCAAACTCGCACTGGTCGAAGCTTCGCCGGATCTATCTTCGTCGCAGTCGCCTTCGACTTCAGCGTTCCGATGGCATGAGCCGAGACGCCAGACTCCTTCCCCGAGCTCCGATCTTCTTCGACGACAATTAATGGAGCTTCGGGGAGGTCGCCAGCAGCCGAGGGAGCGCGGCGGAGCTGGAGCTCCCTCGCCGGAGCTCCAAACTCGCCGCCAACCTTCGGTGGAGGAGAAAGTACAGGAGCCATACGATCGCTGGGATCGGATGGTTCAGACGCAGCCACGTCGATACTTATCCATGGAGTAGGCACCGTTGGATCTTCAGTATCCAACGGCTCAGAGAAGACCACACCATCGACATTAGCTTCCGTTGGATCTTCTAGATCCAACGACCTACATTCCGCCACATGGCAATATCCGAGCTTCTCTGAACCTCCGTGCCCAAGCCACGAGGAGTGGAGGTCCCGAACCACATCCGAGCCTTCGGCGAGCCCGAACCTACGTCCAAGCCGAGCCGAAGCTCCATCGAGCCTCTGCCGACTCCGAGCCTCCAGGTTTGGACGTCCGAACCACCTCCGAGCCTGCAGTGAGTCCGAGCCAACATACGAGCCAAGCCGAAGCAACTCCCGAGCCGCGCCTCTGCCAAGCCTCCTTCCGAGCCTAGATAGCACGTGCATCGCACGTGCTACTCTGGGACATTTGCAGAGATGCCCACGGATTTCTTCAAATTTGCAAAAAGGTCCCCACGCGTTTGGTAAAATTATAGGGAAGGACTTGCGCCTTGTTTTTATTACATTTTAGTCCCTCTCAGGGACCTTTTTGTAGTTATCCTTTCATGTTTTATTTCAGTTATGCCCTTAGCTTCTTTGTTGCATATCTTGAGCTACATATCTCCAATCGAGTTGATTTCAGTTTCATTTTGAAGCTCTTCTCGTCCTCTTTATTATGGCATGCTTTAATTTCAGATTCGACACTATGAACCGTGGTGTATTATTTTAGTATCTAAGTGTCCTAAGTTACTTGTTTGCCATGCCTACTTGCTTAATGAATGTAGAATGCTTCTTTATTCCAACTTAGTTTGACTCGTATTATTTTTTTATGGATCGAATGACTATCATTTTGGGTATCATTCGCTTTGCATGTCCATTTATTCCCATGATAAAAATTGATAAAAAAATGCATGTTTATTTTTAATGCATTGTCTTGTTTTGTCTCTGCATGATTTTGACCTATATGCCTTTAATTCAACACTTAATTAAATAGACTTAAATCCGATTAATACGAGAGAGGCTCGTGTCCCTGAGTTCGACCTTGGTTTCTTGCCAAGTAAAATAAAAATTTATGACCATCGCATTCTTATTTGACATATATCAATGAGATGGTCTCTTTGATGACCAAAATCGGCCCGACTGCATCGACATGTTGAAGTGCTAATTCCGCACTATTAAAGGGCCGATTTTGCGGCTCATCAGACCTTAGTCGCTCAAGAGCCTCTCGGTCGATCAAGAAAAAGTAAAGTAGACCACCAAACAGAGAAAAGAATCAATCAAATACGATAGCGGTCCTGGCTATTAGATTAGCCTGGTATAGCGACCAGGGTCGGACTCAGGGAGCACGTAATGGCCTTGCGGCCTACGAAGTAGTCCAAAATATAAAAAAAATAAAAGACAACTATTTTTTGGTGGATTTTAAATTTTTATCATTTTTTTGATTTTGAATTATTTAAGAAAATAAAGAAACAAGTAAATCAAGCCAACTTCAAGCAATTATTTAATGCATCAAAAATCAATCAAAAATTCAAGTAAAAATGTTTTTGTGTATTATATGATTTTAACTGTTTTTAGTGAATTTTTGGGATTTTCTGATTTTTATTTTCTTTTCTAAAAATCAAACAATGTAAGAAAATAGTAGCAATGTCCAGTCAGGAGTAAAAGGCCAATTTAAAATGCAAAAAGACCTATTTAGCTCCTAGAGTCAATTTTCCTATAAACTAGAAAGTTTAAGGAAAATTTGGGCACTGGAATTATTGTTTTTGGATTTTTAACATAATTATTAGAATTTGTATAAGTTTTTAGGTGTTTTTCAATTTTTATGAGTTTTATTTTATGAAAAATGACCAAATTTGGTCAGAAAATCAAGCAAGAAAAAACACACAGTAGAGATTTTTTTATAATTTTTATATGAGTTTTAATATTTTTTGTGAATTTTTAAATCAGACAGTAAAGAAAATGCATGCTTTTGAATTTTTAAAAAGAGTAAATGAAATAAAAAATGTCCCCTAAAATTCTAGAAAATTTTACAACATGGTAGGAGCCATGTATCCAATTTTCATGGAATTTGGAGTGAGTTTGCTATTTTATTAAAATCAAACACAAGGGCACGGTACATAGGGACCTAAATGCAATTAAAACAAGTTCCAGGGGGTCCGGTGCAAAATTCCCAAGGATCCACGTGCGAGGCGCGTGACCTGGGGCACTCAGGGACCTATTTGCAAGAAAAATAAGGTTCCTGGACTAATTAGTAACACGTACTAAAAGTCCAGGGGCCTTTGCGCAAAATACCCACGAATTTCAACACATGTTCTAAAAATCAACGCACAGGGGTATAAATGCAATTCTCTAAACGTTTTCATTCGTTAATTAACATCCCAGAACAACAAGGGCATCAGTGCAAATATCCCACAAAAATCACGTGTCGAAGCACGTGTCCACAACACACAGGGGTATAAAAGTAAATACCATAAAAGACGAGGTCCACTATGTAAATTACCCTACTGAAATAAACGTTTTGAAATATTTACAGGACTAGATAGTAGATGCGAAAACTAGAGGGGCCTAAGAGCAATTACCCCTTTATTAATTATCGACGGTTGGATGAACGCCACGTCAATGATCGGACGATGGAGAGACGATGGCGCTTTAACTCTGGAACGCAAGCCGGATCAAATGGTCGAGGGTCCACCACGTGACAGATCTGACGGTCCTGGAGCGCTGTGGAGAAACCCGTGTGAATCGACGGCCGAGAAGATGACGCGTGGAGATCGGACGGCTGTGAATCACGAGCGCCACTTCATTTGATCGTGCGGCTCAGATCTATCCTCAGAGGGATCGGACGGTGACGAAGCTCCTCGGATGGATGGATCAGATCTAAACTGGAGTGCGGAGGATGATCTGACGGTCGGCGAAGGTCCTGGAAGAACTGTCGGCCGGCGAACTTCGCCGGCCCTATGCATGCACGGTGGACCTCCCCTGCTGCACCTGAAGTGCGGAAAGGCTCCGCCGTGAAGGTCCGCAGCTGATGCGATGCTCCGATGAAGGCGGGGAGCTCTGGAGAGCTCCGGCGACGCGGAAGACCTGGAGCTCCTGTGCCTGAGCTTCTGGCCTCCAGATGAGGCTCTTCGGACGATGAGACCTGCACAGGAAGAAAGATGGGTCGAGGGCAAACTGCCTCGACCCGTCAGAGCACGCGAATGGTGAAAGGTGAGGCGATATGGCGGTTCTCCGGCGACGGCGGAGGGGGAGAACCGATATCCCTGCTCCGGGGCGAGCCAGGGGGGATGGAAGGTCGGAGAAGGTGGAGAGGAGTCTGGTGAAGGTGGTGGAGGTGTCGGATGGGCTAATGGGTAGACGGAGACGAAGGGCGGAGCTGGCGGAGCTACATCTACCGGAAAAGGAAAAATCGAAACTAAGCTAATCTACGGGCTAAGATGGGTACCTGGCGGGTGCTGTCGACTGGGCTGGAGCTCGGGGAGCTCCTGGGTCATTGCCTACAAGGGGGCGTCGTCTCCCCGAGGCTTGGCACGCTCGCGGCGGCGTACGGCGGCGATAACTGCCGGATCAGGGGCTCCCGGCTTCCCGGGCCTCGCTGCTACTCCGGCAGGCACGGCTATCACTCAGGCTCACCAGAGGAGGTCATAGGCGACGAGGGGGATATCCAAAGATGCGTGAAATGGTTGCCGGAGGCGAGGCTTTATATGATTAGGGGTCCGAGAAGACGATGGTCGGGCGAGCAGCTCACAACTCGGATCCCCAAAACCTACCCCGGGCGAGGGTCTCGGATCTACATGGAATCCATGGAGCCCGGGGTTCGAGGGAATGGTGATCGGATCGAGCGGGAAAGAAGACGAGAAATCGGGTCGCCGCTTGGATCCGCAAGGGAAGAGGGTCCGCGGGGGAAGTTGACCGGGGTCAACAAACCCCCGTGGATCAATCAGAATCCACCACGTCAGAATTATTTGATTAATTATTTTAACATAGTAAATAACCGAATTAAGAAAAACTTAAAACATGAAAATATTTATTTTATTTTTTTCTATTTTTTGTGATTTTTAATTAATTTTTCAAAATAAAAATAAAGTATTTACATATATAGCTATATATAGGTATATATACAATATGTCTTTTTAATTTTTGATTTTTAATTTGTTATTTTTGTACATTTTTATTCATATTTTATATTTATTTATTTATAGTATAAAATTAGGAATAACATAGTATTTTTATTTTATTTTTAATATTTATATACAATAGTGAAATAAATAGGTATATACATCTATGTACATGGTATATTCACAATATTATTTTTTATTTTTAATTTTGTTCTTTTTATTTTGTTTTTATTGTTTTTATTTTATTTATTTACACCATAAAAGATAGAATATTTACAAAATTTTTGGAAATTAATTTTATTTATTTATAAGGTGAAATAAATATAGAGATAAATGAGCTATATACATGGTGACTATGTACAAGTGATCTTTTTTTATTTTCTTTTTGATTTTTTTTATTTTTATCTTGATTTTATATTTATAAATATATACAATATATACAAACCACTTTTATTCTATTTTTTAGAGGAAAATATATTTATTTTATTTACAGGTATATTTACACACATGAGCCCCTATCTCCCTCTACTTTGCCTTTTATGCGGTCAGGCCCATACTGAGCCCTCCCTTGGGATTAGGTCGCTCAATATTTATTCTAAATATTTCCCTCCTTTTCTTTTTGTCTCTTTATTCTTTTATTTTAGCACAAAAACATGCTAATTCTTAGTTTTTATACAATGCATGCCTTTTGCTAATTATTTATATTTACACCTATCTACATGTATTTGTAAAGGTTTTTGTAGCTAAAATATAAGAATAAAGAGTGATGAATGGGTATTCATCACTTATCCGGTGCTATTTTTCAAAATATCAACTAATCGTCACTATTTTTAATTCAAAATTTAGCGACAATAGTTCATTTTTTTTGTAATGAGTCATCGTCACATGCCATGTTCGTTTGAGGGATAACATGCTTATATCTCTTTATCCCTCAATATTTCTATCCTTTTTGAGAAAAGGTCACTGTATTTTTTTGTAATGAGTCATCGTCATATGCCATGTTCGTTTGAGGGATAACATGCTTATATCTCTTTATCCCTCAATATTTCTATCCTTTTTGAAAAAAGGTCAATGTTTGGACCATGGAGTCAATATAAGGGATAGGGTTTGACCCCCTCTATCCCTTCATCATCAACTTCTCCCGTCAAAAAATACAAATAACTACCATTTGTCTAACAACTTTATTTAATATAACCAACATCTATCACGTATTTCTCTATATTTGTATGAATGAATAATAGCAAATAACTACCATTTATCCCTCTTTATCTTACAAAATCATATCTTTGTAAATGGACAGAAAGATAGATACAACAATTTAATCCCTCCTTATTTGGTATCATGTATCCCACTATCGAACGACTCTGTAGGGTTTTGGCTCAAAACCCAATTCTCCTCTCATGAAAAATCAATTATTTAGTCTCACATGTGCATGTCATCATTACAAATCATCATCATCATTCTTCCCTCACTGAGCACAAACACTTTCTTTCTCTTTAATTTACATTACACATCACCTAAAAATAATATGATTTAATATATTAAAGTTATTTCAAATAAAAATATAATTATATATCTTCTTTTAATTCAATTTAAGAAATACTAAAAATAATAATCATTCTCCCAAACTTTCACAAAAATCACTACAACAAATTCTCCTAACAACAAGCTCATTAATTAAATATTAAAATAATAAATAGCTAATCCACTTGCTTACCCTACTAAAAAGAGTTATCCTACTATCGTGTTATCCATTCATCCATATGCACTAAGGATGTAAACAGTTACGGATATATTCATATCTGATCAGTGTCCGTTTATACAGATTTTGACACACACACGCGCGCGCACACACACACACACACACACACACACACACACACATATATATATATATATATATGTTTTAAAATGGATACGGATATGAATATCATTTTGATATCCGTAAAAATCCATATCTGTATATCCGTTTTCGTATATAAATATAATCGTATATTTATTTTTAACCCTATATAAGATAATTCTATACCTTTTTTAACATATTTGTAAAATTTTTATGATACAAACACATTTAGTAAATTTATACAATGTATTTTCCATCCAATTCGTATATATATTTAAATCGATTCTATAGAGTATTTCTAACATTACTCGTTTGCGATCGGTATCCGTTTTACACATGTATCTGTTTTTTAAGGATATGGTAAGATAGTTTTAATATATGTCAATATCTGTATCCGTATCTATATTCGTATTCAAAAACAGATGAGGATACGTACAGTAACACCTACATCTGTATATGTATCCGTTCATTTGCATCCCTAATATGCATCCGAGTGGACTCTCAAGAATATAGAATCATCCATGATGTTGAATCAGGGATAGACTTCATTAAGGATATCTAATAAATGGACTTATATGTTACATATTTAAATCTACACTTACTATCTCCAACATGAAAACGAAAATATCTCGTATTATATATGCTTGACTATTAGGATCCTCTAGTATTTTCTATCTCGAATGTATCAAATATCTTGTAACATTGAAGGATTACTCGAGAATGGTTTGGGTATACTCGTGATGAATCACAAGAGTGAGGCATTTATAATTTTCATACAGTGGAAGATAATACTAAAAATCAGACATAAAAGAATGTCAATCGCCTACATGTAACATTGTCTTAGAGTTTTATTTCTTCAAATGTCGATGAGATTTACAAGGAGGAGGGTACTATAAGATATTATAATATTATTTTTATACCATAATAGAATGAACTTATAAAATGAATTAATAAAATGATTCTGGAGAGAGCAATGGGCATCCTTTTTAAGGTGACCTTGGTAGGGTATTCTAAACTAAGATTGTGAGTACAACTTGATTTGAAATGAATAAGAGTCATGTATTAGATATCAACTAAAAGTTGGCATGCATCTTTTGAGGTATTATCATGTAATCATGGTGATTATTTTATTTTATAATGTATTTGATATCCTATATAAAACTATGATAGCAAAAGAGAAAATTAGAGCCAAGAGCAAAGAAAGAGATATTTACATGTTATGATGCTAAAGGCAATTTACAATGGAGGTTATGCTCTCTAGTTATAGCCATATGGTTTAAAAGGTATTTAGATAGAGGAATGGTTGTTGGGAGGGTTTGTTATGATGTGACTTTATTGAAATTTGAGAAAATGATTGGATTTGGATTATTATATAATTATTAAAATGGATGATATGATAGTATATTATTTTTTATTTGTTGAGGAGATAGATATATTGTTTTTTGGGGTATGAGTGAGAGAGCTGATGTGAGTTGATTAAAAGAAGGATGAGAAATTATGTGAGTTGAATGGAAAGAGAGAATTACAAGTAGGGTTGGCTTGCCTCATCCCTCTTAATAAATGAGGGTTGAATCCTTGTCGATCAATCTCATGCAGAGATGCCTCCTTTTTAGAGATATTATTTTTAGAAAATAATTGTGTTTTTTTTTAGTAAAATAATTGTATTTATCCTATAGGTTGCTAAGGAATAAGGAAGGATGTCTTTCCTTATTCCTCCAATTTCTTATCCCTCCATAAATGGTTAACGCTTTCTTCTTGGAGCCAAGACGATGGATAAGATTTTCCTCACTATCCCTTGATCATCGGCATATCTTGTCAAGGAAAAAATACAAATAACTACCACTCATCTAACAATCTTATCTACCGCAACCTCTTTCTCCCTCCAAATCCTCTCTCCTACTATACAAAGAGTAACAAATAAGGAATAAGGATGTCTCTCCTTATTCCTTTCCCTTATTTCTCTACTGAACAGTCCCTCCAAGTAGTCTACTTACACTACAAGAAAAAATGAGTTGTGGCCACGAAATGTGGTTACGGAAACTTGTGGCCACGATAATTGCATGCCACTAGTTTCTTGTAGCTACAATTCTGTGGCCAAAGTCTTCAAATATATAAGGAGGATATTCACGCATGAGCTGCGACCACGATGAGTTTTGTGGTTACTTGTAGTGGCCACGGCATATTCATGGTTAGAGAATCTCGCAACGAGATTTGTCCCTATGACTGCTACCCACAATGTGTTGTGGCCAGAGCTCAATTCTGTGACCACAAGCCCCACATCCATGAGCGTAATTCTGTAGCCACAACTTATTTTCCTTGTAGTTTTAGGTGATTGTAATCGGAGCACTTGATTTTTGCGATAAATGAAAAGGTGTTTTCCTCAATAAGGCTCGACATAAGGAAGCGATGGAAATGGTGCAAACCCTTTCTACTAACGGTTCTTTCCTTTTTAGTAGGGATGACAATGGCGAGTGGCAGCAATCATAACATCCATTTTCTGTCTTCCATTTGCTCGTTTGTCATTGAGAGCAGAAATCACCCATCATCATCATCATGACTCCAATTTTCGTATTCGATCATCGACGATATCTATGTACCCTCCCCTATCTTTCTTCCCACTTTGCCGTGATATTGCTTTCCTTCAGCACCACTATCCATTCGTTCATGATGAGAAATCGAAAAAAGATATAATAAAGAAAGAGTAATTAATTATCAAGCAATGGAGGAGACTGTACGTGTGGGGATTTAGAGTAGATTTCTATTGCATGTCGTGGTGACAAGTTGTTCCAGTTGCATATTAAAAGGTTGAGTTCATTATGATCTTATTAATGGGTGTTGGTGCTTAATAATCTTAAACTTCGTTGGAGAAATAAATGAGAAGAAAAAGTAAAATAACGGGATACGTTCAAGCCCAAAGCTCGCTAGGAATATATGGGCTTAGTGGGTCAAGTCAATTGTTTAATGATTCAGATTTTCAACCCAAGCTCGATTTAATATAAATCAAGCTTGAATTTAAACCGGGCTCGTGGGTCGATTTCTTCAGCCGGATCGAGTCGGCCCAATCCAATGTAACATTTCAAAGGGCATGAGACATTTCCATTTTTGGTGGCTGAAACGTATCTAAAGTCACAGTTTCATGCGCTACTGTGATATTTCCCCAATCTCTCTCGAAAGTAGGGTGTGATTCACAAAAAACCACACACCTTACGAATATGGCATCACAAGCCAATCAACCAATCAAATACTACCACTAGATCTGGCCACAGGCGAGAGGTTGAAAAATCTATGTCCAAAACTTGCTTGTGGGCATGTTCATGGCCTATTTTGCTCTTTATCTATTGAAATTTCTAATGATATTTAATATATAGAAATGAATTTATTAAGAGGGGAGGGAGGTTATTTTGAGTAATAGCCAAGTTGGTTGTTGCACAAGGCAGTTTTCCTCCTTTTTTATTTTTTTCTAGAATAAAATTATGTATATATAGAGAGAGGAAAGGGAAGCTGCTCCACGGGGCAGTTCCTCCCCCCCCCTCCCCCCCACTTTTTATTTTTTTTTAATTTTTTTCATGTATGTTCATCTATATATCCCTCCTACATGTCATTCAAATTTCGTTAGAAACAGAAACTCATATACCCTCGATCCTAGAAGAAGTAATTTTTAGCAGTCTGGAATTTGCTGTAAAGTCTTTGTTCTAGCGTTTCTCACAAATTTTGAATGATGTATGTAGGAGGCATATATAAATGAACATACATGAAAAAAATTCAAAAAAAAATAAAAGGGGGGGGGGGGCGAACTGCCCCGTGGAGCAGCCAGCTTAGCTGCTCCATGGAGCAGCTTCCCCGTCCTCATACATATTTATATATATATATATATATATATATATATATAGAGAGAGAGAGAGAGAGGAGTGATCATATGAGAGCAAAAAGTTTTGATATCATTAGAGGAATGATTCTGGACCACATGATTCACCAAGGAGAGAGAAAACAGAATCATGTGGTCCAGAATGTATGCTCTCATGCTCTCATATTTTTCCTCTCTTTCTATATATATATATATATAGAGAGAGAGAGAGAGGAGTGATCCTATGAGAGCTAAAAAATGTGAGAGCATGCATTCTGGCCCGCACGATTCTATTTTCTCTCTCCTGGTTGGATCATGTGGTCCAGAATAAATTCTCTCATGCTCTCACAGGTTTTGGTTCTCATAGGATCACTCATATATATATATATATAGAGAGAGAGAGAGAGAGAGAGAAGAGTGATCCTATGAGAGCAAAAAATTATGAGAGCATGAGAGGAGTGATTCTGGAACACATGATTCACCCAGGAGAGAGAAGATTAGGAGAGAGAAAACAGAATCATGTGGTCCAGAATCATTGAGAGCATGAGAGGAATGATTCTGGACCACATGATTCACCCAGGAGAGAGAAGATTGGGAGAGAGAAAACAGAATCATTCCTTTCATACTCTCACAACTTTTTGCTCTCATAGGATCACTCTTATATATATATATATAGGGTAAAATGGGGCTGCCCCCAGGGAGTAGCCAACTTGGCTACTCCCACCCCTATTTTTTCCTCATTTTTTTATTTTTTTGGAAAATAAAATTTTGTGTATTCATCATTATATCCCTCTTACATTCTACTAAAATTTCGTCAGAAACAGAGACTCCTAAGCCCTCTATCCAAGCATCAACTTTTTAACGGTCGCAGGATTTTTTAAATCGACCATGTTTGGATGGAGGCCGTAGGAGTCTCTGTTTCTGGCGAAATTTTAATAGAATGTGAGAGGGATATAATGATGAATATATAAATTTTTATTTTCTAAAAAAATAAAAAATGAGGGAAAAATAGGGGTGGGAGTAGCCAAGTTGGCTACTCCCTGGGGGCAGCCCCATTTACCTCATATATATATATATATATATATATATATATATATAGAGGAAAGGGAGCCTAATTTGTGAAGTAGGTAACTTACCTACTTCACATTTCACCTTTTCCAAAATTTTTTATTTTTTTTGAAAAATGCCACCATGGGTTTTCATAATTATATCCCTCTAACATGTCATTCAAATTTCATCAGAAACGGAGACTCCTACGGCCTCCATCCAGACAGTCATTTTTTAACGGTCACAGATTTGTTGTATTTTACATGTTCTGGATGAAGGACGTGTGAACCTCTATTTCTGATGAAATTTGAATGACATATTAGAGGGATATAATTATAAAAATCCACGGTGACATTTTTCAAAAAAATAAAAAAATTTGAAGAAAATGAAATGTGAAGTAGGTAAGTTACCTACTTCACAAAGTAGGCTCCCTTTCCTCTCTCTCTCTCTCTCTCTCTCTCTCTCTCTATATATATATATATATATATATGGGTAAAATGGGGCTGCCTGCATGGGGGGGCTAACTTGGCTCCCCCCGTGTCATTTCGTCCGGTTTTTTATTTTTTTGAAAATTTCTTCCGTGAATATTCATCACTATATCCCTATATTATGCTATTAAAATTTCGTGCGAAACAGAGACTCCTACGACCTCGATCCAGACAGTCATTTTTTAACGGTAACAGAATTGCTAAAAACGACTCTTCTGGATGGAGGCCGTAGGAGCCTCTATTTCGCGCGAAACGAATGACATAATATAGGGATATATTGATGAAAATCCACGGAAGAAATTTAGAAAAAAAAAGGAATAAAAAGGAGGTGAAATGACACGGGGGAGCCAAGTTAGCTCCCCCCATGGGGCCAGCCCCATTTTTTCCTCTCTCTCTCTCTATATATATATATAGAGAGAGAGAGAGAGGGAAAGTGAGCCTACTTTGTGAAGTAGGTAACCTTACCTAATTCACATTCCACTGTTGGTAAAATTTTTATTTTTTTTTGAAAAATATCACCGTAGATTTTCATAATTATATCCCTCTAATATGTCATTCAAATTTTGTCAAAAACAAAGACTCCTACGGCCTCCATCCAGAATAGGTAAAATATAGCAAATCTGTAACCGTTAAAAAATGACTGTCTGGATGGAGGTCATAGGAGTTTCTATTTCTGACGAAATTTGAATGACATATTAAAGGGATATAGTATAAAAATCCACGATGGTATTTTTCAAAAAAATAAAAAATTTACCAAAAATAGAATGTGTAGTAGTTAAGGTTACCTACTTCACAAAGTAGGCTCCATTTCCCCATATATATATATATATATATATATATATATATATATATGAGGATGGGGAGCTTGCACCAAGATGCATGTAACTTTACATGCACTGACGCTTATATCTTCCACGTTTTTTTACTTTTTTGAAAAATACCACTATGTATATTCATCCATATATCCCTTCAATATGTCATTCGAATTTCGTCAGAAACAGATACTCCTAAGACCTCCATCCAGAACAGGTAATTTTAACGGTCTTAGAATTGTTGTAATCGACCTATTCTGGATGGAGGTCATAGGAATCTCTGTTTCTGACGAAATTCGAATGACATATTGGAGGGATATATAGATGAATATACATGATGGTATTTTTTAAAAAAGTAAAAAAATGTGGAAGATATAAGCACCAGTGCATGTAAAGTTACATGCACCATGGTGCAAGCTCCCCATCATACATATATATATATATAGGAAATATTTCCAGTAAGGTGCACCTTTTCAGGGTGCATGGAAAGCCCACAATCTCATCCGTATAAAATTAATCCAGTGGATCCGATTAACACCTCTTTATCATTATTTCTTATAATATTGAAAACCCATTTTAGTCATTTTATCTCATTTAAAAAATAGAAGGTGACAACCCACATTCTATTTTCGGATTCTTCTTTGTGAGAATCCTTGTTAGGGTTTTCACTTGTCAAATCTAGCAACGAAGACTGCAACAATGCTCGAAGGCGGCTGTGGCAATGCTCTCGCAAACCTTAAGATGACGGCTGCAACGATACTCGATGGTGGCTGCGGCAATGCTCGATGGCGGTTGTGGCAACAGTGTTGGATTTTTAGGTCTTCAATCTCTTTTTTATTGTCATTTCGATTCGGTGGTTCTGTCCAGGATGGAAAATTTCCATCACTGCTTTTCCGTTCAAATATTTGATAAAAATGTAGGATTCGATCAATTCAAATCCTCACGTCCTTTGACACCATCAGTAAATTTCAATTTAGAATTTCGTATGGAGCAGACGTGCCTTCGCCTTCACCCGTTAGTTCTGCTTTGATGATAGCTTGCCATAGCTATCACCATTAACCTTAACATACAGGGATGGCGTCGGATATCATGAGCTTTCCATGACGAACGAGCCATTTGTTGAACAGAAGCACGGAAAGGAAGATAGAGATTTAGCAGGAACTATAACTTTGTTTATGGCAAAAATAGATTTGATTTACATCAATTCCGCAGGGATTATCCCTGCAATTGGGTATATCTACCAAAAAATGAAGATTATCGAATATTATCTCTTTTTTTAAACAACGACCTGTGGTTGCTAAGACTATCTCTTTTCTCCGGATTTTTTTCTTTCGCATCAAATTTGATAATCTCAAGTTGCATATCTATGTAGTTGAATTTGGTTTATTATTGTCATTAACTAAATAAAATTTGATCACAACAGGATGTGAATGCGCAAAGCACTAAGAAAGGACTGAGGCCCTGCAAGAGACCTGCATGAATTATCAATGTACCTACAAGAGACCCGCATTTTACTTTGATTCATTGATTATTCAATATACTGCAAATTGATTATTCGATTTTACAAATAGATGTCTAAATTTTACAATAAATGAGCTGATTTTTACAATTTTACTCATCAATTTTTCTATTCCATTCACTTGCTTTACATTCAATTTTTATAGTCACGATTTTTTACAATACTTGTTACTTTGCTATAAATCACAGTGCATTTTCTACATCGTCATATTGTTTTTTGCATTTATTTCAAATCTCTATGAAGGTTTTTCATTTTCATGTATTTTTTCTACATGAGATTGTAATTTACAAATCCAAAAATATGTTTACAATATCATTTTTTCCATTTGTCATCTCTTTTATCATTTTATAACAATTTCATATTATTTGGAAAAATCTCAATTTGGTTTTTACAATCTCAGATCACATTTTACAACTATCAAGAAGTTTCCTACAAATCTGAGATTGATTTTTACAAAGGCATTACCAAATTTACAATTACCACAATAATTGTAATACTAATTGTGGTCTTATTTTACAATGCAAGATGCGAATTTACAATGTGGACACGAATTTTACAAAGATGTTTGCCGTTCTGGCAAAATCTCAATTTGGTTTTGCAATCTCAGATCACATTTTACAAATATCAAGATGTTTCCTACAAATCTGAGACTGATTTTTACAAAGGCATTACCAAATTTACAATTACCATAATAATTGTAATACTAATTATGTCTTATTTTACAATGCAGGATGCGAATTTACAATGTTGTCATGAATTTTACAAAGATGTTTGCCATTCTGCATGGCGCGAAAATGATGGAATCTTATTGAATAAATAGCAATACAAAATTGCCAAACTAGACAGTCTAAAATTGGCAAAATAAAAAAAAATAAATTAAATACAAATTCAAAGAGAAAACTCAATGACGAAAATACCCTTTTGAATAAAAAACCATTAGATTGACATCTAACGGATCTCGTGATGGGCTTTCCATTGATCCAGGAAAGGTGCACTTCATTGGAATGGGTTGCCCCCATGGGGGGAGCTAACTTAGCTCCCCCACCCTATTTTGGACGATTTGAAAATTTCTTCCGTGGATTCTCATCAATAAATCCCTGTATTATGTCATTAAAATTTCGTGCGAAATAAAGATTCCTACGACCTCGATCTAGACGGGTTGTTTTTAGCAATTCTGTTACCGTTAAAAATGATTGTCTGGATGGAGGCTTAGGAGTCTTTGTTTCACACGAAATTTTAATGACATAATATAGGGATATAGTAATGAAATTTCATGGAAGAAATTTAAAAAAAATCGGGCGAAATGAGGTGGGGGAGCCAAGTTAGCTCCCCCTAAGGGGCATCCCCATTTAACCATATATATATATATAATTCAAATTTCGTGAGAAACAGGGACTCCTATCCCCTCCATCTATAACAGGTCGATTACAACAGATTTCAGACCGTTAAAAATTAACTGTTCTAGATGAAGGGTATAAGAGTCTCCGTTTCTCACGAAATTCGAATGACATATAGGAGGGATATATAGAAACTGCTTTGTGTAACAACCAAGTTGGTTGTTACTCAAAACAGCTTCCTTTTCCTCTTTTATTAATACCATTTATATTTTATATAAATAATATAAGTAATTTACATCTTATTTGAAATATAACTATTAAATTTTTTAAAAAATTAGTGTTATATATGAAAATTTTGATGTGTATGACATTAATACATGTAATTTTAATTTATATTTATATATTTTTTATTTTTTACGAACGGAATCCAACTGATGAACCCATAAGCGGGCTGGAGGACGGGCCCCTAACCCACGCCTAACTGCCACGTCCACGCCTTTTACTCTTTTCAATTTTGCTGAAGCAGCAACCGATCAACGTGGCAGGTCCACCTTCACCGCTTCTTCCCGTGATGACCAAACCGCCCTTCCTGCCACATGTCTTAATCCAACGACTCTCGACACCTTTGATTCTCAAACGCTCTGTCGTGGCAACATCGAAACCGTCCGGTCGCATGAGAACCGGGAGTCATTAACGTCTTTTCGCTCCCGACGCTGAAATCTTGGGTTCCAGGTTTCAACCATTCGAGCTCTACTGTCAGCGCTGTTCTTCACACAATCACAACGAAATGCAGGTTCTTTCTCCATGCAACCCCCAATTCCCAATCTTCCAATCCCAATCCCGAAATCTTAACATCCTCAAGACCCAATCCTTCCTCCGGATTCCTCTGGGAGCCTCGGCATCGTCTCTCCGGAAACAGGAAGACGAGGCTCTTGACGAGCTTCTCGTGGTCCGGAGGCCTGTGAAGGATACAGCTCTCGGAGAAGAATTCGGATCCCTTTGAGAATCGGATCAAAACGAGGATGACAGGGGAGGAGATGAGGATCACTCGTGAGGAATCATGGTGGGTCTCAACAAATTCGCGAAGAAGATGCCTATGTTCAAGCCGGAGCCGCTCGAGCGCATAGGGGTGGGTCCGGACTGTAGGCCGCTGGGGGTGAACTTGGAGCTGGGGCTGTACCAGGCAAAGGTGCTCGCACGGCGGTTCCAGTTCCCGAACTTGGGTTGTCTGCTGTAACCGCTCGATCTCAAGCATGATCGAGCAGCTGTAGTGCATTACAGCACTGCAGCAGAGGATCCGCACTCCTAGTTCGTGCGGGCCGAGAAGATCCTACGCAAGGTACGTAAAACTGTCTTTTTTTAAATACTTAGTGGCCGTTCGGTTGGCGGGTTATCCAGGGGTGGATAACCCGTTTTTTTTGGAGTGTGTTTGGTTGGTGGGTTAAGGGTTGGGAGGATTTGTGTGATGTGATTGTATTGAAATTTGAAAAAGTTGATACTTATTATAGTATGATTGTATTGATATTTGAAAAAGTGGGTGGTTATTGTGATGTGATTGTATTGAAGTTTGGAATAGTGAGTAAAAGTTGAGTATTTTATGATTTGTAGATGATATGATGGTATAATATATATATATATATATATATATTTATGGGAAGGGAGTAGGCCCCACTAGTGGGTTAAAAGGGAGGGTTTTGGGGGGGTTACCCACCCAAAGTGGGGGGTAACCCCCCAACCGAATATGGCCTTAGGGTTCGTTTGGTTGCAGGGTTGGGCAGGGTTGGGTTTGGTTGGGTACTATTCACAGGGGTACTCCCTCCTCATAGTTTACTATTCACCCAGCCATGTGAATAGTACCCAACCCTGCCCAACCCTGCAACCAAACGAACCCTTAGGATGGTAGCCGATATGTTTAATCACCGGACGATTTAAGTATGTTCCGATTAGAGCTGTTATACATTATGAATATGCATTCAAGTCGTGGATGCATATAAAAAGTTGTACAGAGATAATGATGAGAGACGAGCTGTATCGTCAATACTTTTTAGATGGCAAATCCAATTCTTTGAAACACAACATTCACGGTTTGAAATTTCAAGACCACATTTTACGAGACATTGTGATACATGGTATGGATTCTGACTTTTTATACGCTTTGGATGCGTACGTACCACATTTCCATCTCTTGATCTTGCATGTTTTGTTAACAGTGATACTATCCCCCTTAAAGACCAGAATGTTAACAGTGATACTATCACCCTTAAAGACCAGAATGTTTTGGCGAGTTCTCTTTTTAGCAAAATTGTTGAAGAAATGGAAATTAAGTTTGACATGATTATTAGGCAAAAAGCAATTTTTCGTTGTTTACAGGCTGACCATGCTCAGACTTCCTCCTTGCTATTCCTATTGAGGACCTTGGGATGCATATCACGTATTGAGTATCATTTTGTTCTCAAGTATTGTCTTATGATTCCCCTTTTTGTAGCTGATGAGTCTTGCCCAATGTGCCACAAATCATTATTGGACGTTTTTGGGTGGCATACAATTCATTATCGTGAACTCCTAGGTTTTAAATATAGACATGATTTTGCAAGGGGATGTCCTTTATGATGTACTCAGACATACTGGAGTTGCTTCAAAAAAAGAAGCACCTGTGAATTTTTTTACGGATCCATAAGAGGGGAGATCGACACTGAGACCAACAGATGTTTTAATATTTAGATGGGCGGGATGGAAGCATGCATGTGTTACTTTGACTGAAGTTTCTCCGTTGGTGGGTCTGATAAAGAGTGATTTTATTGCGGGATATGCTACGCAGAAAGCTGCCTCAACTAAAGTTGTTAAGCATGAGAAGGCTTGTATTGGCTTTTGGTTTTGACACCTTCGAATTCTTGGCTACTGAAATAGTTGGGCTCCTCAAAAGGGTCTAAAGAATTATGATAGCAATGTTATGGTTCTCATATCCATATAGGGTGGAGCATTGGGCCGGGCCGGCCCTGACCCGACCCTGACCCGACCAGCAAAAGCCCGGACCCGACCCGAACCCGACATACAAATGGGCCGGGCCCGGATCCTCATTTTTCAAAAATATTATACTTGGGCCGGACCGGGCCCGAACCCGAAGTACAAGTGGGCCGGGCCCGGGCCCTCATATTTCAAAATGTCGTATTAGAACTAAATAAGGGGATAAAGATTTATAGTCATAATACATCCAATATTTCCTTCATACATCAATAGTAATATTATATTGTAACATACATCCAATATTCATGTGTTATGGACGAATTATATCCATAACAATAAATTGGAATCAAAGTGCAACTTCATGGAATCAAAATATGTGCGGGTTGAGCCCGGCCCGAGCCCGAACCCGACCCGAACCCGAACCCGAACATGCGGGCCTTGGGCCGGGCCCGGGTCCTCAGTTTGCTGAAAAAAGCGGGCATCGACCCGACCCAAGGCCCACGGAAAGTTGATGGGCTCGGGCCGGGCTTTCCCGGGTTGGGCCGGGTCTAGATGTTGTATTTCAAAGAATTAGGATTTGTCATCCAAAAGAGAATAACAACGCAGCTTGTTGCCCGTCTACCATTAATCTCTCTGTAATAGTTTTTTATAGGTGCTTTAATAAAGACCTTAGTATTCAAGTGAGAAATAAGTGATTATAAGATGATGAACAAGCTTCTCCACAACTAAGCAACAGGCTCGCCATTATGAACAGACAATTTCGAGACAAATATACGAGACTAAATTCCTAGACACTTCAACATATCTTGTTTTTATTATTGATTCGATACTATTATATTTCCTTAACGGCATTTACCATATTATTCTCCGTCACGTTTTCTGGAAGAAAAATAAAGTTCATACTTGGAATTTTTTTTCTCCATTGTAATACTCGTGACAATATACTATCCAACTTACAATAACCAGTTAAGCTGAGTGTATTCTCCTGAAACGGAAAACCCAGTTCTTGAGTACACAACCGGTTCCGGTTCACAGTCTTGAACTAACCGAGAATCCTGTCTGGTTTATAGAGAATGGAAAAAAAATCGAACTTTTCTTTAATTCATTGTCAAATGATGTATATTAGATGATGTATATTGTTGATATGTCTCGAATCGTAACCATCTAATCAAAATTGAAGAATCATTTTATGCATCCTCTCATGGCGTATCATGCCCCAACAAGACGAGGGTCTTGCTAGGATCCATTTGTATTTAGGATCCGTCTGTACAGGAGTACTATATAAACTCCCCTAGGTTTAGGGCTTTCAGTATACTCTGTACTTTCTTCTTTCTCCGCATAGCAAGAATCAATCGCCACAGTCCAAGGACATAGCCCAATTACGAGTGAATCTTGTAAATCTGTGTTTGTGTCTTTCTTGATCGGTCTTGTGCATGTTTGCTTCAACGATTCGCAACATATATTGATTATGGGATTTGTGATGGTGGTGTTGTCGCAATGTATATTTTATTGGCCGGAGGAAGGGATGGCATATGTGGCTCTGGGGAAGATCATGAACAAGCAAAGTGTAACTGCAGAAGCGAGGCTAGTATATGAACGAGTATGCCAAACAACTCAGGGAGAGAGTCCTTGTATTTGGCAGGTATGTATGTATGCCTGAATTCGATCATCCAGCCAGTTTCAATTGGATGATTAATAAAGTTTGTTTAACTCTTTGTCAATACGTTGGGTCAAATGTAATCTAGTTGTTCAGGAAAAGATTGGTTTGATCATTGATCTTAACTGTGGCTAAACAGTGTTGGGCTATCTTGGAAAAAAAATGGGAACATCATGAGTTTAGGATTGTTGAGATAATTACTATTTTTAGCTTTATCTCTTGTAATTCTCTATTTATCTTTTCCTCTTTTTGTATTTTATCCAATGGATTATTCTCCTATATAAGAGAACCCTTGGGCCCTTCATAATGCATCCAAGTTTATCCCAGTATATTCCTATAACATGGTATCAGAGCAAGGTCTTTTTAGACCGAAGTTCTCGTATCATCCCTAACCCTTCCCTACCCCGACACATGTCCCCCTTTCCCCAACCCATGCAACTATCGCCCTTCGCGACTCCCAGCGCCTCCCCGCCTCCCGACGACTCTCAGCACCACCCCCCCCACCTCCTAGCACTACCCCCCGCCTCCCAACGCCACCCCCCGCCTCCCCGACATCCCAGCTCGCCTAGGCACCCAGGAGACTCCCAGCGACTCCCAGCGTCTCCCCGACGTCTCAGTTCGCCTGCGCTCCAGGCACCCCATCGCCCAGGCCACCCTGTGCTTCACGTGCCCAGCGATCTCGTACCCCACTGCCCAGGCGCCCCACCGCCAAGGCGCTCCACCGCTCAGCGCCCTCGGGATCTCGGGATCTCCACGTCCATTGCCTCAACACACAGACGCCATAAGTACCAGGACCTTACCGCACCCACGTGCCCTTGCATCAGACTCCTTCGCGCCCTCGCGCCAGGCCCCTCCGCGTCCTGTGCGACCAGGTCCTTGCTTCTTGGACTGTTGGCTGTGAGTCAGTTTCTTTTACGGATAGTTCTGAACAGATTTGGCATCGTTAAATCACATTTGTCGGCAAGCATCGCGAATTAGTAAGGATGGTTGTTTGCATGTACAATTAATCCTTCCTATGATTCTGTAAAATTATTTATAACAGTCTACTCCCCAGTTAGAGTCTGTTATTTGGCTAGTTTATCATCATGTCTGACAATAAGAGTGACATCTTCTCGTCCGGAGCCTTTAAGGGCCCGGCTCCCGTCGTTAAGATGGATGAGATCAATTATGAGTTATGGTCCATGCAGTTTCTCGCCCTCATGCAGTGCAACAACAAGGAGCACATCTTGATAGATCCAGAGCCAACAACCAAGACTGGGGCAAATGCTTCTTGGAAGAAAGATGATGCGTATGCATGAGTTTGGCTTTGTGAAACTCTTGCTACAGAAATAGCAAATGATATTCTGACTCAGCCCACTACCAATGCAATGTGGGATACTTTGGCATCCACCTATGCACAAGCGAAGAATGAGACCAAGATCCTTCAATTACAATTTGATATCTTCAATACCAAGCAGAATGGCCGCCCTCTGCATGTTTACTACTCTTCACTGCGTGGCATGTTTGAAAAGTTTCATAGCTACATGCCCATTACGACGTCTACTGAGCAGCAGAAGATATATAGGAACTCCACGATGGTTGGAGTTTTCATGGCTAGACTTGATACAGAATATGATGCTAAACGTACTCATCTTCTTACTGGAGTAATCATTCCTCCTATAGAGGAAGCCTGTAGCCGTTTCAGCCGACTCATCATCCCTTTGACAACTACGTCTTCGCACTCCTCAGTGATGGCCGCTTCTCGTGGTCAAGGTGGGGCGATCCACTTTAGAGGTCGCACACCTCGAGGAAGAGGCGGTGGGCACCAACGTGGTCCCTGCACCTATTGCTGCAAGTCTGGACATGCAGAGGATACATGCTATCAAAAGCACGGGTATCCGATTTCTGGTCGAGCAGCAGAGCAGATTGCATCTTTAGAGAATTCAACTCCCCAGACCGATTCTTTCCTGGATGATATTGTATCTCGTATTCGAGAGATCATGACTCCTAGTGCTGACACCACAACAGATACTGCTGCAACAGCCAGAGCCTCTTCGAGCTCCTCAGGTATCACCTATGCCTTTACTGGTAGTACGAATGCAACCATGACAGAATGGATTGTGGACTCTAGTGCGTCTCACCACTTATGTGGAGACAGAACACAAATAAAGTCCTACAGGGCTATACCACATGGCAGATGCGTCGTCATTGCTAATAGTGACCACTTACCCGTTAAGGACCGAGGGAGGTGCAGTTGACACCGTCCATGCGCCTGAAGAATGTTTGATATGCTCCTGCATTTCAGACGAATTTACTTTCTATTAGTCAGATCACTAAGGATCTGCATTGTCGTGCCATCTTTGACCCTCAATCTCTTGTGTTTCAAGACATACTCACGGGCAGGATGGTTGGAAGTGGCCGTGAGCAGCGGGGACTTTACAGACTAGTCCAACCTCCTCATGCTAGTGTTTCTATTATACCTACTGGACATGTCTCTCCTTATTTGCGGCACCTTAGGTTTGGACATCTTCCTCTGCAGAAGCTATGTCATGTTCTTCCTTAGATTTATACGAGATCCTCCTTTCAGTGTGAAGCATGTCAACTTGGGAAGCATCACCGTTCATCTTTTCCATCCCGTCAGAGTCGGAGCAGCTCTCAGCAATTTGAGCTCCTTTACTTATACATTTGGGGTCCTAGTCGTGTTCCTGATCTCCAAGGACATCGTTTTTATCTTGTAGCGATCGATGATTTTTCTAGACTTTCCCGGGTCTTCTTATTGAAGAATAAGTTTGAGGCTGGATCCACTATCAAGTATTTTATTAATGAAATAAAAAAAATATTTTTTCTGCCAATGTCAAGTATATTCGTTTTGATAATGCCTTGGAAATTGCACCTTACATCTTTCTGAGTTCCTTAGATCCCATGGCATTGTTCATCAGACCTCATGTGCCTACACTTCCCAGCAGAACGGTGTTGTCGAACGCAAATACCGTCACTTACTTGATGTAACCAGAACATTGTTGATACAGAGTCATGCTCCTCATTCTTACTGGGGTGATGTTGCCCTTACTGCTTGCTATCTGGTAGACTGTATGCCCTCATCTGTGTTCGGAGAAAAGATTCCTTACTTGATTGCGTTTCCCAAGAAGGATCTCTTCTCTCTTACATCTCGTGTGTTTGGATATATTGCCTTTGTTCATGATGTCTCTCCAGGGCGTGACAAGCTCACTCCTAGAGCTGTCAAGTGTGTGTCTGTTGGCTACTCTCGTACCCAAAAGGGATATCACTGCTCTGATCCACTAAGCCAAAAATATTTTGTTAGTGCTGACGGTATTTTCCTTGAATCGCTCATGTATTTTTCCCCTACAAGTGACAGACTTACTCCATCTGACTCTAATGATGAGATATGCATGCCACCACCTCCTATAGTTGGTTCCTCACCTTCACCTCCTCCACCATCTCCACCACCTCCTCCACCACCTCCACCACCTCTGTTGGTTCAGTTCTTACCTCATGGTGTTCCTCGCGGATCTCACTCTATCCACCATGCTCACAAGCCTTGCCCATCATCCAGCACGCCTCAGGTATGTAATAAGCATATTATTTCTACTGATGGTACTACTGGATTAACTGTACAACAGGAGGAGCAGATACCCTCTCAAGAGGGAAATATACAGGCCCGGGCCTTGGAGATGATCTTGACGTACCGATTGCTCTGCGAAAATAGAAACGGTTTGTGCTACTTACCCTATTGCAGCCCAAATTTCTTTGAGCAGGTTATCAGAGGATTTCAGGAGATTTACATTAGCATTATCAACCGTGCAGATACCAAAGACGTATCAGGACGCTCTCAAAGATAGTCAGTGGAGGTTAACCATGGAAAAGGAGATGCATGCGCTACAGTCACGTGGTACGTGGAGTCTTGTTTCTGCTCCTATTGATACATCAGTTGTGGGATGCAAATGGGTGTTTACTGTGAAACACCGTGCGGATGGCAGTGTGGATCGCTATAAGGTAAGACTTGTAGCACGAGGATTTACCCAGACATATGGGGTGGACTACCACGATACTTTCTCCCCAGTTGCCAGACATTCTACTCTACGAATTCTTCTTGTTGTTGCTATGACACGAGATTGGCCTCTTTATCAGCTTGATGTGAAGAATGCATTTCTCTATGGTGACCTACAAGAGGAGGTTTACATGCAGCAGCCACCTGGGTTTGCTGCTGAGGGGGAGTGGCAGAAGGTTTGCATGTTACACAAGGCTATCTATGGCCTCAAGCAGAGTCCAAGAGCATGGTTCCAAAAGCTCTCGAACTTGATAGAGCAGCAGGGGTTTGTAAGATCAATTGTTGATCACTCGTTGTTCATACAGAAGACCCAGAGAGGTACTACAATCATTCTTGTTTATGTTGATGACATTATTATTATAGGGGATGACGAGCATGGTATTCAGGGTGCCAAGGACTTCCTAGGTCAGCAGTTTGTGACAAAGAACCTTGGACATTTACGTTACTTCCTTGGAATAGAGTTTTCCAGGAATCAACGAGGTCTTGTAATGACCCAAAGGAAGTATGTTATAGATCTTCTATCTAAAACAGGCATGACAGATTGCAGACCTGCCACTACTCCACTTGACGCAAGAATGAAGTTCTATGATGATAATACTGAGGAGGTCGACAAGAGGAGATACAGAGAGCTTGTTGGCAAGCTACCATACGTAACTATTACCAGGCCCGACATAGTGTTTGATGTGAGCAAAGTGAGTCAGTTTATGGAGCAGCCCAGATAGGTACATATGGATGCAGTCCATATGATTCTAAGATACTTGAAGACTTCACCTGGTACTGGACTTCTTTTCAGCAGAGGCACACCTCTATCAGTGACAGCATACGCAGATGCAGATTATACTAGGCGTCTAAAGGATAGAAAGCCTACGACTGGATTTGATGTGTTCATAGGAAATTCTCTTGTTTCATGGAAAAGTAAGAAGCGGACAGTGCTTGCTAGATCAAGTGATGAATCGGAATAAAGGGCCATGGCATAGGCTAGTACAGAGATGATGTGGGTCAGATTTGTTCTTATTGACCTGACTATAGAAGTACCTCTTCCCATGCACCTCCAATGTGATAATCAAGTTGCTCTCTTCATTGCAAATAACCCAGCCTTTCATGAAAGGACGAAGCACATAGAGGTGGATTGTCACTACACTCGTGACATGATACAGAAGGGTATTATCTCTACTACACATGTTAGCTCGGGAGATCAGACATCAGATATACTTATAAAGGCTCTAGCAAGAGGACCTTATCAGAAATGTTGTTCCAAGCTGAGTCTTATTGATATCTACGCTCCAGCTTGAGGGGTGTTGAGATAATACTATTTTTAGCTTTATCTCTTGTAATTCTCTATTTATCTTTTCCTCTTTTAGTATTTTATCCAATGGGTTCTTCTCGTATATAAGAGAACCCTTGGGCCCTTCATAATGCATCCAAGTTTATCCCAGTATGTTCCTATAACAAGGAACGTCAAGATACGTCGCTGAAGACCATCCTATGCAGAGAACGAGAGAGAATGAGAGAAGGGGGCGGGATAGATAATGAGAGAGGACTCACTGTGGTGAGGTGGTTCTTGCATGGGTTTCTCCTCCCCGTGGAGGTTGATATTTATAGGGGTGTGAACATCCCCTCACCAAGTCTGCCCTCTCCCCACGCCCACGGTTTGGGTCCTCCGCGAGACCCGATCTCCGCAACCGTCGGCCGCGCAAGCGCCTCTGACAGTTCTTGACCACACCGGTCACTTGACCATTCTACACTGAGGGCAAGGGAGCTCTTTGATGCAGCTCCAGTGACCGATAACAAGCACGTAGCAGCATGGCACGTATGGGCGGTCCTTGAGATCAAATAAGGTAACATCAAGAAGACCACGAATCTGCTCGACCAGAGCCTCAAGTATTGTGGAGGAAACGAGTACATATACCAGACACTCGCATTGCTGGAAGCCAAAAGAAAACGTACCGATCAGGCACGCTACCTCTTCCAGAGGGCAACTTCTTGCAATCCCAAGAGCTGCACAAGTTGGATTGTGAGTTCATATCTATTCCCTTATGACAATCAGATTGATAACAAGCCAAATGATGCATATTTCGTTTCGACATAGGCATGGGTGCAACTGGAGATGCAGGAAGAGAATCACCAGTTCTCCTTTTTATGGAAGTTCTTTGATTGCTCCATTGGATTGGATTTTCATGGTTGTGTTTAAATTCAGAAAGCGGTTCAGTCGAGTCCGAAGAACAGGATCGCATGGCACGTATGGGCGATGTTCGAGGCTAGTCAGGGTGACATGGATAGATCAAGGAAGCTGCTCAAGATAGGACACAACCTCAACCCGAGAGATTCGGTTCTTCTTCAGTCTATGGCTTTGCTGAGTACAGCATTCCTCCGCGAACCTCGCGCGGATGTTGTTCAGGAAAGTATCCGCGATCGACCCAAGCACCGGTCGATATGGATGGTGAGGACAGTATTTTTGTTAATGAGATGATTGATGCTCTTCAACTTGATTTAGAACAGAACCTGATATTGTACACCACCATAATTACCTATACATGTATTGTATGAATCAACAGAGTGAGAATCCTGAGGAAACCAACATAAATTCTAAGTATTTGTTCTCAGTATTGCTGCATAACTAGATTTTATCTACATTGATAATAAACTGAAACCATGTTGAACAGAATTGGGGGTGGATGGAGTGAAAAGAAGGGAACATATCCGCAGCGAGAAAGCTCTACCGCAAAGCCCCGTCGATCGATTCAACGACGGACACCGCAGTCCACTGCCTTCAGGCATGGGGTGTCCTTGAGCAGAGGCTGAACAATCTTAGAGCTGCCAGGGGATTGTTCAGATCTTCCCTAAACATAAACTCCCACAGTTATATAACATGGATGACATGGGCATCACTGGAGGAAGAGCAAGGGAACGCCCTTGGCCCCGAAGAAATCCGCAATCTATACTTCCAGGAGGGGAAAGGATCCTCTGCTGCACAGTGATCCCAGCAGAGTCTGCTGTATCCAAGATCGAGCGGTTCACGTGATTTTGCACTTTTTGTAGGCTCGTACCGTGCAAAATCATGTGAACCGCTCGATCAAGATCGAACGGCTCAAATGGATACAGCAGATTCTGCTGGTTGCCCATTGCAGCAGACGATCCAAATCCCTTCCAGAAGGTCGATGGTCTCGGATGCGCTGAACAACCTATCAAAGCCACAATCTATCCTTAACTTCTACAATATCATCAATGCTCCTTTCTTTTTTACAATATTACAAAATTGACATTTCGACCCTTCCGTTTAAGTAAAGTAGAGGCATAACTAATATTACAAAAGGACGGAGCTGCAAATTTGTAAGGATATAAGATTACAACTGATATTACAAAAAAAGAAAGGAGCATAACTGATATTGCAAAAGTTAAGAAGGGCACATGTAATAAATTTCAACAAACGTGATTAGTACATAAGGTGGAATAGGTACGTTAAAAGAAAGGGATTTTATCACTTATGCCCCTCCGAGATCTCGCAATTTCAGTTATGCCCCTATGTTTTTGGTAATATCAGTTGTACCCCTCACTTCTTGCTATTTTATCACATGTGCCCCTCGGGTTAGTGACCGTCCATCCACAGTACAAACGGACGTTAACTTTGAGGACATAATCGGTATTAATTTTTTTAAAAAGGTTATGTGGTCATTTCCTCATCCTCTTCTTCGTCCTCCTCTTCCCCATCCTCTTCCTCTTCCTCCAACCTCCTCCTCCTCCCTCTCCGCCCCTGCCCCGCGCCGCCCAGCTCCGCCCCGAGCTCCCCGCACCTCCTCCCCTCCCCGGCGCCGCCCCTTGCTCCCCCACCCCCTGGGCGACACCCCCTCCCAGCCCCGCACCTCCTCCCCTACCCGAAGCTTCCCCCTGCATCCCCTCCCCCTGGGCGGCACCCCCTCCCATCCCCGTACCTCCTCCCCTCCCCGACGCCGCCCCTGCATCCCCTCCCCCTGGGCGGCACCCCCTCCCAGCCCCAAACCTCCTCCCCTCCCCGACGCTTCCCCCTGCATCCCCTCCTCCTGGGTGGCACCCCCTCCCAGCCCCGTACCTCCTCCCCTCCCCGCCGCCACCCCCTGCATCCCCTCCTCCTGGGCGAGCTCCCGAAGGATGCAAACACGACAGAAGGAGGGTTCAGCGAGGTCGAAGGAGGCCCTGAGCGTGGGCCTGAGGTACGGTAGGGGTCCATGGCTGGAGGGAGTCGTAGAGGAGGAGGTCGGGACGGAGGGCGTCGAGGACATCACCGAAGGAGGGTTCAGCGAGGTCGAAGGCGGCCCTGAGGGTGGGCCTGAGGTGCGGAGGGAGGCATTTGGTGGTGTGGAGGTTGGCGGTGAGGTTAGAGAGCTGCGGGAGTTGGAGTTCTACGGGGTCGACGGGGAGGTCGCAACGGCTGATGGAGAGGAGGTTGATGCACGTGGAGCAGTGGGTGAAGTGGAAGGCGTTCCTGGAAGATAGGCGCTTAGCCAGCTCGATGAACGGCGAGATGTGCCCGTGCGCCAGCCCCTTCCAGCCTCGAGTTCTGTCAAGAGATCCTCCTCTGCCCCTCTTCCCCAGCCCATGCTCTGCTCCATTCTCCCCCGATCAACTCCTAATTTATTCTGACCATAATACCCTTTTAACCACACCATGGTTTGAATAAACCATGATTATTTTAATTTTTTGACGGTCAATCTGACGGAAGGGCACAATTGATAACGGAGCAAGAAGTGAGGAGCACAACTGATATTACTAAAAAGATAGGGGCATAACTGATATTGCGATATCTCGGAGGGGCACAAGTGATAAAATCCCTAAAAGAAAATGTATAACACGGAATTCGATTTGTATCCATAAATCTGAATCGTCAAAAAAAAGACTCATTAACTATCGTCATCACACATGCATCCATGCAAGTGTTGCTATAAGAAAAGAAATATTTATATACCTTATCCTCACATTCTTCCACCATTTCAACACACAACTCCATTGATAGCCTATTTGAATAAATTGTTTAACATGGTGTTAAGGTTATCCCATTCAAACAGTGTGGTCACTGTGGTGTGCCTCTAATAGAGTCGGTATTCACAATTACATGATTCATCAAGTCAATACATAAGGATAATGACCTAAGGATTATGATTGGGAAATTAGAATCCTAATATGGTATAGTTGGATTCTATGTAATCCTTGAAGTTTATTTGATATTGATCAAACCTCATTAGGATCTTGATTGATTCAGTTGGGATTCATTTGCTTCTGTGATGTTCGATCTATGATTCTTCCCCAACCACTGGTATCAGAGAAAGGTTCAATGTCAATGAGAGGACATGATGCAACAAGTGTGCATTCTTCAGATTGGGAGCACAAGGAGTTAAATCGAGAAGATCAAGGAGTCCAAATGTGATTTTTACACACTCCTTCGAATTGAAAGGATTTTGCTTCGATTTTTCAGAGCTTGCAAAGCAGTGTCGATTTCATTGTTTTCAAGGTAATCGGTGGAGATCCAATCCAATAGCAATGATGGATGTCTCATGGTAAAGGAAAGCCATAGTAGACTATGTACATTTGATGGTGAACATGTATGATGATGCAGGGAATGAAGATGATAAACAAGGTAGATATGCTTGAGGGAAAGCTCGTGATAGGTGATGGACCTCCAGTTATTCTCGCGATGAGTAGTACGAGAAGAGAGCACCAGGTTATGAGCATTTGTGTTGTAAAAGCATACAATAAGGAGAAGTAAGTGTGTTTCACCTTGCCAAAAGACGATGACCTGCTATATAGTCGCAAGAGATGCGAGATGTGGCTAAACTCATATTGCATTTACCTCATACATAAAAATTGAGCTAAAGTCCTTAACAAACACCTACATGCATGCATGAACATAGCATTCTTGTAAATACGTGTTTAAGAATAAGAAGCATAATTAAAACCCAAATATCAAAAATGTCAAAAATAGAAAACATGAAAGGAAGGATGCAGTTGTGCATACTAACCAATAAAATAGCTACTCCTATTTATTTCACCTAACCCCAAAGTCTCATGGGCACTGATCAGGTTGACAAAATAAAAGAAGAAAGCAACAAGAAATTAAGAATAGAGTCTTCTCTATGCATATATTCACCTATATGTATACTATACTATACAAACTTCACAAATTTCTAATTAGTGCATATCAACTCCAACGGACCTGAAATTGAGAGTGCCTATAGGATCAAAATACTACTTAAGGGGGAGAGGATGAATAATGGTATCCACTAAATTACGGTAGTTAAAATAATTTGTGGAATTGAAAGATAAGTAGAACAATCAAACCATATGTTTTAATCATGATGCACAAATTGTTAATATGCATATCCAAGCATATCCAACTGTATGAAAACCATGACCCTAGTATGTGCCTGAGGATTCCTGATCAACCATGTCGATCAAGCTTCATTATATGAGTTATTTAGTGAATATAAATCGATCGACTACAAAGCTTTGGATAAAAAACTGATACACTTTACAATCTAGATTGAACACTAAAGTTCTGACTCTAAATCAGATACCAAAGTCTTCACTTGTAGATCAAATACATTTAAGACACCAAGGTACCTTCGAGGATTGATCAGGCTCTGAATTTCCTTAAACCTTCCTAGATAAAACGTCATGAAATGTTATATGGAAACAACAATATATTTTTTTTGTATTATCACTAGTAGATATATATTACTAAACATGTATATAGAAATATGAGCAAGTGTTAGAGCATATGTTTAGATGGGAACTAGATCCCTCCAGGATCTCATCACCACATGCACTAGTAGTCCCACATCATGTATTAGTGGGACTTGGTCATAATAGTGGGGCTATATAAGTAGCCCTAAACCAATTGTATTCCTTGAGAGAATTTCAATATACAAATGAGCCATGTGTGGCGGTTCTCTTGTGGTTTTATCCATCTCTTTATGGAGTAGAGTTCTACGTAAATATATGTGTTCTTCATTGTTATTTATCGTAATTATATTTTCTTATGGTTCTACAAATGAATCTGTTGGGATTTATCTGAAAGAAAGGAGGAATTGCTTGAGTATGTGAGAATTGCTTGAGTATGTGAAATAGGCTATTGACTTGTTGGAATGAATAATGCTTAAAGCACAAGATATATGTTGGAGTCAATACGAGATTGATTTTGTGTAAGGGTGACACAGTCCGCGCTAGCTCTCATGATCTCTCTTTGATAATCTGATAGAAGTTGCTATTTGATTTGTTTATTTATTTTAACAACTATTAGAATATTACTTGTTAGCAAGATTTGTTTGGAAGAAAAGGTCACACTTCAATTGGACCCTAGATTAGACCTTGCTCTAAGAAGGTTTTTTTGCTTCAAAATAGTTAGCCTGCTAGCTATTTTTATTTCTGATTCGAAGGAAGAAACAAGGGCAAGTCGAAAGGTAGTGGGAACAACTTGCCATTTTTAAATAGTAATAGAGAAGGTTCGATTCTAGGGTTTATTCTTGAATTTTTTTATTACGATCACGTCTGAGATCGGTTCAAATGTCTAAAGAATTTGAAGATCTATTCAAAGTTCTATCTCCACACATTTTGTTTCAAATTTGGGAATATCATATCATCGTCAAGTTTAGCACAAATCTAGGGTTCCTGAGGGAACCCTAATTTTGCATGGCGGCAACGACCAGGGTTATTATGAAATCCTAATCCTTATGAATCCAATCCTATCCATACAATATCCATATCTCTCCATGCATAACAAAACTACAACACCGCCTCACTGTGCATGGGGGCACTCCAAAATGACATATCGATGAAATCACTCTCAAAACCATGCAACTAGATATGCGAAATGCAAGGGAGGTTGGGAGAAAATTGCCATTTCACTGTCATTTCGGTGGCTTGCTGAAACCGAAATGTTTAAAAAATGGACGAATTTCACCGACATTTCGATCCATGCAGGCTCCAAGCGATTCCAATGGGTAGCAACAAATCACCCTCCAAGCGAATCCGTAGCCTCCATCTCCAGCCCTCATGCAAGCCCTCAATTCCAATCCAGGTAGCGAATCACGATCTGCAACATAGGAGGCCCCAGCACCAACCATCGTCTATGGCACCACCAAGAGAACACAACAACATATCATCTACAAGTAGAGCCCCAACTTCCATCTCCATGTTGTGAAGATCCAAACCCCTCTAGACATCTTCTCCAAAAAGCCCATCTCTATCCACCAGATGATGAATCTCGTATTCATCATGCTAAAATCCACATATTAAACCCCTGTCTTAATCAATCCAATAAAATTCTCCATTAATTCCTTATTTTTATCTTGTAATATATTGTGTATAATTAACCTTAATTAATTGTATTAAATTTCCTTTATTTTTCTTGCAATTATTTTCTCATCAAAACCCATAAAAATTAGGTTGAAGAATTGTCCATAACATCACTAACCCTTAAAAAGACTAAAAATACAAAAACAAATCAAAAGATAAAATTCGGTGTTTTTAGCCCCTTAAAAATACCCTCAAAAATACTTTTTGTACAAATGACTGTAGATCTTGTCGAGGCAAGCAACATTCATGTTTTGACTTTTTCCTAATTTTGCCCCTGACTATTTCTTTTGTATTTTTCTTTGTTTTTGCAGTTTCGAATTTTCTGATTGGGCCACGTGGCGCTCTCTGGATCCGCCATGTGGCCGCTCCTCCTTCCGCCACCCGGTGGCCTCCTGGGCCGTCAGATCCGCTCTTCCTCGCCTCTATCTCAACCGTCCATCTCCGCCCCATCGCCCACCGTCTGATCCTGCCCCGGATCTGATTCCATCCGCTCCTTTCCGCCATCACCTCAGCCGCCCGATCCCATTCATATCCTACGGTCTACCACGCTCCACGTCATCCCTTCATCCTAGACCGTTGGATCTTCCTCATTCCGCCAATCTCCGCTGTTCACCTGCACCTTAACCCCAGCCGTTTGATCAGATCCTAAGGATATGATCACAACCCTCCACTAGCGCCTTCCTCCAAGCCGTTGGATCACTAGATCCAACGGCTGATGCTCATCATCTACCTCCGAGCTCAGTTGTTACCCTCTCCGACGCGTCGCCCCTTCCAATTTTCGAAGGCACCACAAGCCTCCCCTTCCACATCGAAACGCTCCTCCATGTAGCCCACTCGCGTAACCCCCAACCCTCCCCGCCATTACTCTCAGCCTTCACTACCTCCATTCAAACACCCCTCCCCCGCCACGTAACCGTCGGATGTCCTACGCCTATTAAAGACTTTGTCCGCCTTCTGTACCCTTATCCACCAATCCATGGGCTGAGGCCATCCTCCGTCATCCCTCCGGTGACAGCGGAGGGTGACATTAGATCTGACGATGGCCTCTCCACCCCGATGTCGACCCACAGTCAACGTGGCCGTGCTGTGGCGGCTCCTCCACTGCCAAGTTCCTCGGAGTGGCTTCCCGAGTTAGAGCGAAGATCTCGAGGCTCGACTGAGCCTCAGCCCAAGCTGCTACATCCGCCGGGTTCCCCTCTCCGATGAGGTACCTTCCTCCTCTTCTTTTCTTTGAATTTTCCCGATTCAAATACTCGCCGCGCTTGCCATCCGACCATCCCACGAGCTTAACAACTCAACCATCTTCTTCACAAACCCCCTCTGACATCACCTTCCCTTCTCCACGACCTCAACTACCTCGGCCAACCTCACCTCCCTCTCGCCGGAGGTGAAGATCCTGGTCCCCCGCTCCGATCACCTTCCCGGGACCCCATTCCATTCACTTCGCACGCACGACACGCTTCGGCTATGACTAACTCTTGCAAGATCTTGATTGATCGGAGATGGCGACGGAGCTCCTTCGAGCTATTCTCTTCCGGTGAGGCTCCACCGATCTCCCCCTTCGACCGGCTTCGGAGCTTCGCGGCACCTCCAGGAGCTTCGCCGGCCTACCAGCAGTCTTCCCCAACATCCAGATATTGATCCAGATCACGGAGGAGTTATAGAGGGAACGCCGAGCCCCGCCTCCTCCGGCAGCCTGCGGAGGAGCACAAAGGTACATGTGCCATCCGATCATCTGGATCGGACGGCAGTGACGATGTCACGTGGACGCCCAAGCCTCACTCCGATCCCGAAGCCTCGGGTCCACCAATCCATAACCCGAGACACTACTTCACACCACGTGTCCCGAACCAGAGGCATCTCCTGAGCCTAAGCTCCTCACGTGCGACGTACGTGGGGACTTGGGTAAATTGCACGAAAGACCCCGGATGATTTGGTATTTACACATTGGTCCCCAGCTACGCACTGGGTATTTTACAGAGAGGCCCTCAAAGTTTCTGGAATTTGGAAAAAGTCCCCTACGCGCATGGAAAAATTACGGAGGACCCCAGGCAGTTTTTGGTATTTACATTTAGGTCCCTCCAAGGACCTAAATGTAATATTTATCCTTTAATTTTCTTGCATTTTTATTACAATTATGCCATGCATTGTTTTTAGCATAACTTGACCATCGTAGGTCCAAATTGCATGATTTTATTATTGTTTTGATCCTTGCTCCCTCGTCTACATCATAGTATATTAATTTTCTCATTAGACATCATTTTAAATGAAGTGAATTTTTGTGTTAGATAAAGACCCTGCTCTACTTATCCCTGTCCTGATTTGATTTTAATGTTGTGATCAAATTGACCCTGATTTCAATCTCTATTATGTTGCTCAGTTTCAATGATATTTTTAGGGTATATCTGTAATCTTTTGTTCTGCATATAAGTTCCCTTGCATTATTCTCATGCATCATCCTATAATTGCATAAAAATCAACTAAAAATTGCATGATCCATTTTATTGCATTATAATTAGCATAGTACTTCATGCATACTCATGGAAATCTGAATCTAGAAATAATTCACATATGTGTGGAATTGATGGAAATTCGATAAATAGATGGAGTGACTCGTGTCCCTGTGATCGAGCTTGGTAGACTTGCCAAGTATAAATACTCCACAGCATTCAAAGATTGTGGTTTTTGCTGACCGAATTTGCCTCCTATACTACGATAATTTTAGATAATTAACGAGGCAAAATTTGACGTTCATCACCAGGTGATGCACTGATTCAAGATGCCTCCGCCCCCATCTCCCACAATAACAAATCTCCTCCCTCCAACTATGATTCATCGGCATCTCTGCAATAACTTGAAAACCCAGGTGCTTCTCCATCTCTACCACTTGCGGAGAACTAACCATGAGCATCAGTTCTGTCGCATTTCCAGGCATGACCACTCAGCGATGCCACATCCTCCTTGTGGCGCATGTGCCCTCAAAGCACAGTGCACCGGTGGTGCTCTTCTCTCCCATATAAACGAAGATGGCATGGTGAAGAACAACGCGATTCGCCCCATCGAAGAACCTCTGGTGGATCTCTCTACTCCTTGACTTTCAGTAAGGTATGGGCTTCCTTAGTTAGGTTTTCCTTTCGCTTTTCATTCCAGCATCGTATCTTAATATTTAGTTCTTGCAATTAGGTTGTAGGTTACTGTAATTTTTAAGATCTTTGTTTGTTGGAATTTCGATCCCCATCCTCGATTCATCATGAACCCCCTCCTATTTCGACCCACAAATCACATCATATCCATCCTCAGTCATTTCTCCATCAAAATCCCATATGTTCCCCCTTGATCCTATAAGGATCATGTGAATTGAAGCTCCAATTCCTCCATATCCAGGAGCTTGTCTGGAAGCCACTTTCCCGTAGTTGTAAGCTTCATTCTTGGGTCGAGGGAGTTTTCATCGAGCCCTTGAAACTTTTGTCGTGGGTCGGAGCCCTTGACGGATCCCTTGGAAGTGAATTTGATCAAGACCTTGGACTCCAAGGTCGTTGAAACTTGAAGACCCTCCGGGTCCTCATCACTAGGACATGGATGCATCTGAAGGCTCGAGCAGGAGCGATGGGACACCAAGAGGCTGTTGAGCTTCTTTGCTTCGAAGAAGACTGTAGGAGCACGAAGATCTAGGAGCTCGAAGGTCGGGGAAGAAGGAGTTGTTCCTTGTTCTTCATGACCTCTCCATAACCACTAAATCACGAGTGGGGCCAGATCTAATATGGGACCTTGATTCCAAGTGAAACATTGTGCTTCTTCAGTCGTTAGATCAGTATAAGTTGGTAACATGGTGCCTCCTGCATCGCTGGATGGCACCCTTTTAAGGGGTAAATATCAAACCTTCCTATGCTCTTTTCTAATAATTAATTAGCCCCATAAATATTTATATAGTGTTAATTTTATTGTAAAAATTACAAAGGGACCCTTGAACTTTGTGATATTTACACTTTGGTCCCTTGCTAGCATGAGATGTTAGGCTTTTTACACCTAAGCCCTTACAGTTGTAGGTATTTATGTTTAGTCCTATAAATTGTATAAATAGGATTAACTTTCTGGAAAGATTGTACACATAACCCTATCTTTTTATTAAATTGTATTTATACCCATGCTAGGAGCATACTAAATGTGGATTTAATTGGTTAAATTGTTGTGATTCCACTAGACTTTCTTTAGCATGTTATTTAATGCATTTAAAACTTTATTTAAATTACAAATAGGTCCCTACCAGTTCTAGACTTTTAATTTTTGTATGTTTATTATTAAAAATAGCATTTTATTTTTAAAAATTACATGAAAAATACCAAAGATGCCTACTACATAGATTTATCATATATATTTTTTAGGCATTTTAAGTAATTTTTTATTTATAAAAAATAGGTATTATTTCCCTGTATAATTATTAAAATAAAAAATATATATAACCACTTTTAAAAATTCCAAAAAATCAGAGTATATATTATTATATAATCTATATTTATATTAAAAATCATAAAAAGAAAAAAAAAGGAAATTTTAAAAATTATAAAATCCTATAAAAATCAAAAAATTTCATTTAAAAACTGAAAATATTGTATGATATACATTTTTTTATTATATATAGTATATATTAGAAAATAGTTTTCGGAATTTTTGAGGCTACTATCTATTTTTAAAACCCAAAATAATTTAGCCTACTTATTTTCTCATTGTACATTTTATTACTTACAAAATTAGCAACAATTGTATAAAAAATACCAAAAATGGAGAAAAATATCAAAAGACAAAAAAAATTATTTTATTAATTTTAAGAACATTTAGGTATATTTAAAAATATAAAATACTATATGTCCTATATATACTTTATATTACTCATATTAGCTATGTTATTATTATTATTATATATATATATATATATATATTACATCTTAAAAATAAAAAAGAAGCTAAAAAATTACACCAATTTTAATTAAAAAATAAAAACATAAAAAACATAAACATAAAATAAAAATAATAAAAAATACATAAAAATTAAATATAATAAAAACCCCACGAAAATGTCGAAAAAGATAAAAAGTACAAAATAGTTATTAGTAATTATTAGTAACTATTAATAATTATACCTATCCACCGTGCTCTCAGTGACTCGACCCTTACACTTGCGCACTATACACATGTTTTATAGGGTATAATAAATTTCACCTCACCTTGTCCTTATTGCATACATTATTATGGTTTGGTTGTTTCTCTGATTTGATTTATCATGCGTTGAGAGCCAAGAGAGGGCCGATACAGCGATTGCCAGATCTGACTTCTTGGACATTGCAGGCTCCTCCAAGACCATATGTTAGGCACCCCTGATCGATCACTTCAACAACATGGTAAATTTTATGCTTACAAAGTTACATATCTTTAAGATTTTAAAATATTTTGCCATCACTAAAAAGGGGTTGATTGTTAGTTATTTGTTTTTCCATGTTGATTTTTAAGATTGCGAACATATACTATATGTTCGCTTGTATACTTGTTTACATGACTGTATGATATTTCAACAAAAGAATCTCTATGAAGTGAACTTCAGTGTCAAGTTATAAAATCTTAAAGTTGTTTTTATTATTTCAACATTGTTGTTACATTATTTACATTGAATTCAACAAAGTTATAACCTCAGTTGCATCTTTAAAACTTTCAAAATTAAGATAAGTCAAGGAACTAGACATTGGATGATCAACCTTGTAAACTGATCGATTAGCCTTGATGGACCAACTAATTTTATTGATCGATCACCTATGATAGAGTAAAACTCTTTCATGACTGATCAAATTTAGAATTCAAGCTTTTCCAACAGTTATCAATTGATTGACCAATACTTTGACATGATCGATTATTTTGATATGATCAATCATTGATTGATCCGACTTGTAAATGTAAATATTCATTGATTTCTTACTTAATTTGTTTCTAACAAACATAATTTCTGTACCCCTATATAAGGAACCTCATACCCATCTTATAAGACACACAATCATTCTCACTTTCCATAGTGAAGCAAAGAAAATCTATCCGAATAATATTCTATTATTCTCTCTCATGTTCTTCGAGTTCTTCAATGTTTTGAGGATAATATTTTATGGAGATATCTATGTGCAAGAAATTAATTAAGAAAGCATCATTTGATCACCTCCAAGCGTTCAAGTTTTTCCAAGTCAAAAAAGATGGACTTTAGCCTCTGAACTGGTAGCCAAGTCCTTTCTATAATCATAGGCAAATTGATGCAATGGATCATATGGATCAATTTTGGATTAGGGTTATGAGATGGAAGTTGGGCATGAGACTCCTCAATGCAACTTTACATGCTCTGCAAAAAACCTAGTTGTCAATCAATCTATGTCGAACTCACCACTCTAAGCATAAGTGATATGTGATGGTTTCCGAAGTTGTAGAGGTCCTTGTTTGTATCCCACATCACTTATAAATATTGAAGTAGTGCATGATCTATGGTAGACGTGGCAGGTTGGCTCATCTTCATTAACTTCATCCTATGTGTCAGAAATAGAAGAGGATGACCTTCATAGATACAATGATTAGAAGGTCAATGAGATCTAGAAAGATGGGACAAGCAAACACAAATCAAGCTCGACTATTTGGCACATGTAGTCAACATAGAGAACAATTTTTTTCTTTTTTTTCTTTTTAATAAACAATACAAATAACATGAGTTATACAACCTAAAAGCACACTAATTGTGGTAGTATGTGATCTGGATAATATTCATCTCCCTCCTGCAAATTCCACATATGAGGTATACTTCACTACTTAGGTAACTTGTGTGGTGACTACAAAGAGAAATGACACATGACCATTATCACTACGATGTTATAATGATTTGGATATGTGCAGCATAGCCAAAGTATACATAAAAGGGCAATTTTGAGACAAATAAAAAAATAAGAAATGAAATTTGTAGAGAATTGAAATGATTATCAGTTAAAACAAATATATCATAAAACTAATGAAAATTGCACCTAGGATTGTTTTTTTGAAAATGACAAGCTCATTGTGCTTTTTGGGGTTCATGAAGAAAGGGTGGAAGACCATGTTTATGTAGAAGGATATGAGATTTGGTTACATGTTAGGTCTAGGATGAGAGTTTTGATCATGTTGTATAAATGTGTCCTAAAAATCGATTTTTGAAATGTGTAATTCGTACATAAACTAAATGCAATCTATTACATTCATAGAACTGATTAAATTTTGGTAGAGAATCGTGTAAAAACTGATGAACTACGCTCACAAGTAACAGTATATGTGTATGTTAACACAATAAATCAAAGATTTATTAGTGATCGACTCACAAATATCAACATTGCCCTCGTGATGCCTGATGTATGTGGAATCCATAGACCATATCCTCTTCGCCTACTCCTTTTCAAAACAAGTTCTAGAAGACTATTGAACAAAGCTGAAGTTAAACCAATCAATTAAACATCTACCATGATATACCATACTAGATCAAATCAACACTCGGTAACTATTCAAATCATGGGAAGAAGCTCATGACATCACTAGCAACTACGGTCCATTGTTTCTCGCAAAAATATATGATATACCACAAAAATAACTTGCTCACCTCGACAAGTCATAACTCTCACTATCCAAGATACAAAGCTTACATAAACAAAGGTTCTTTTTTTATAGCAAGCAAGAGAAATTCATGAAACATTGAGGGCAAAGTTCACTAATTAAGTACAAAAGGGAGGTCGTATTCCCAACATGCAACCTAACAAACCAAGATGCGGATGAAGAGGAACAAAAATACAACAACTTCCAAACAAAGTTAGTTACAAAAACCCATATGTCTAGGAGACACGAGCAACAACAAGATCAGCAAAACCTCTCTATCAATTGGGAGAGACAATCGCAAAATCGACGGACCTACCACCAATCATCACTCGCCACAAGATCTCAAGTTGATCAAATTCATTTTTAGAGATAAACGTGAAAAAGACAGGTAAAGTAAAGCCAATAAATTGGAAATTGTTAGGAGGAGATAGAGCGTCCAAATCTTATTAAAAAAGAGTTTATAGCCACGTGCATGATGCATTCTAAAGTCGATTACATGTTCCTTCCAACCAATCTGAAAGCACATCAACAGGGAGCCACAGGTGAGAGGCGATTCTCTTCTCACCAACTATTTACCCTTGAAAAATGTTCTCGATCCAAACCAAAGTATGTGCACAAATAGAAGACAAAATAGACGCAAAGAAAGTACAATATGATGAAGTATAGGACAAAGTCATCTCCATACAACAGAAAGGACATCATGTGGCCAAGTGAGTACCTATATGTCTTGTTTCAACGGTTATAAATGGTAAGACAATGGATTAATATGAATGGCAAATAACTGTAAAATGCAACTATGATATATAAACGACGAATAAAATAAAAAAAATAAATAGAGATATCTAAAAAAATCTCTAATTATTATCAGGTCTCTTTACAGGGGAATGATCTTTCGATGATCCTACGACAAAGTCTTTAATTGTAGTACAATTTGATCATTCTAAATATGTCTGGCTGGTGACATGGGATGTGATTGATCGGACTGAAAAGCATATGTGCCAAAGAGTGGCAGAGAAACTTATTTAAAAAAATTATCGACAATCAATGAGTCAAGGAAGCCAACAAAAACCAACCCTTCTGGAGATGAGTGAAGCGAAACAAATCGATTGGTAGTTGGCGTACATGAACATCATCTGATTTCCTACACAATATTCTAAGTCAAAAAGCATTCTTAAGCGAGAGGTATAGGGAAATATAGAAAAGGACAAAAGAGTTATTGTGTGGTATTAAGCAGATCAGTCGAATGAGAAGATGCCCTAGAGGAGGGTGGTTAAAGATGGGCTTGCTATGTAACCAACGTGATTTTGCTAATACACGTCAGAAAAGCAATCGGTTTTTGTTGGAGAGAAATTTAAGAACCAAACAAATTTTTTGATATGTCAATTGATACTTGAATAGATAAAAATATTTGGTAAGACCGCATTATACATTCCATGTTGTTATCGTCAAAATTGTAGATCCTTTTTTTACTTTATCGAGTTGGAATCTAACTTTAGTTTAAGAATCGTGTTAATTTTTAGTGTTAATTTGTGTACAAGCGAGTTAATTCATATTTTTATATGACAAATTTGGTAGGCTAGTTTTATGAAGTTTCTTATTCTAATACAAAGGAAAGAGTTTCTATGATTAGATAGTAACAACAATTTATTCAACTCAAAATTCACTGCTCTCCTCAATGTTGTGTCAATGGAAAGCCTATTTTTATGTATAAATGTACTTACCATTCAAAAAAAACTGTTGAGTTGTAGGTTCTCCAAGGCGCGTGCTTGACTAGTGGATGATTGATGTATAGACATTTCCCTCTAGGAAGAGCTCTGCTGTAGAGGGTATTGCAGCAGAGGTGCTGGAACTCAAATAATTTTTGTTTGTGATTAATTCTAAAATCCAACCTTATAGATTGAATCTTAGATTAATGCTCTATGCATACTACAAATTTCGTTTAAATCCGACATTATTTGCTATTTTATCTTAATGGTCAAACAACAAGATCTAAGCAAATTGAACTCCATTTAAAAAAGATCTGAATCTTGATGTATTAAGATAAAATAGCAAATAATGTCAGATTTAAGCAAAATTTGAAGGATACATAGAGCATTAACCTAAGATTAAATCTATAAGGTTAGATTTTAGAACTAAATCTCAAAAAAATTTATTCGGATTTACAGCATCTCTACTGCAATGCCCTATCCAGCAGAGGATCCTCTTCCTTTCCTTCTGTACTCAAACAAACAGCATCAGCAGCCCACAGCAGCAGCAGCAATGCTCTCCTCCACCTTCTCCCCCCTCCCCATCCGCCACCCCCGCCTCCGCATCCGCGCGGTGGACGCGGCGCAGAGCTACGACTACGAGACCCGCCTCTCTGCGGTGCAGCCCGAGAGCCCCAAGCTGAAGATCGCGGTGGTGGGGTTCGGCAACTTCGGGCAGTTCCTCGCCCGCGCCTTCGCCCTCCAGGGCCACGCCGTCCTCGCCCATTCCCGCTCCGACTATTCCTCCGCCGCCTCCGCCATCGGCGCCACCTTCTTCCCCGACGCCCACGACCTCTGCGAGGCCCACCCCGACGTCCTCCTACTCTCCACCTCCATCCTCTCCACCTCCGCCGTCCTCCGTTCCCTCCCCCTCAACAGCCTCCGCCGCAGCACCCTCGTCGTCGACGTCCTCTCCGTCAAGGAGTTCCCCCGCGCCCTCCTCCTCCAACACCTCCCCCGCTGCTTCGACATCCTCTGCACCCACCCCATGTTCGGCCCCGAGAGCGCCCGCCTCGGCTGGTCCGGCCTCCCCTTCGTCTACGACCAGGTCCGCGTAGGCGACTCCCCCCACCGCCGACTCCGCTGCGAAGCTTTCCTCGATATCTTCCGCCGAGAGGGCTGCAAGATGGTGGAGATGTCCTGCGCCGAGCACGACCAGCACGCCGCCGCGTCGCAGTTCGTCACGCACACTGTTGGCCGCGTGCTCGCACGGATGGGCCTCGAGGAGACCCCCATCAGCACCCGCGGGTACGAGAGGTTGCTCCAGCTCGTGGAGAACACCTGCAAGGATAGCTTCGAACTTTACTATGGCTTGTTCATGTACAACAAGAATTCCACCGAGCTTCTAGATAAGCTCGAGGAAGCATTCGACGCCGTCAAGAAGGAGCTCCTCGGGAAGCTCCACGACATTGTGAGGAAGCAGCTGTTCGATAGTATGCCGGAGGATAGGTTGAATTGAATCCATTATGGTGATACCCTTTTTCTACTATGGTATGATTTCAAAGTTTCCTTTTGGTTGCCCATTAGTTTCTTCTTTTCGATTTAGTTTTAGTTTTATGTGGAAATAATAAGCTCCGGATATGGCCTAGATCTCGCCAAGTAATGAACCGCCATTGGTTGAATTTATGCTGCCTCACATGACTCTCTTTGGAGACTAAGTTACGTTAATATGTTAGTCATGTGTGTTTGTTCTATGTAGATAAAGCATAAAGATGGGCTTGAAAGAATGGTTCTGTTATTGTTATAAAATAAACATGCGGAAGGGAACATGGAAAAAGATAAAGAACAAAATAAGAACGCGGGATTTATGTGGAACCCTACTCCGTGAGGAGCGGGATGAAACCACGGGAGAAGCCCTCAAAGGGGCATGCTATGCATTGCTCTTTCTCAATGAGTACAGGAGGTCTGGGGCTCCTTATATAGCCTTCCCAGAGCCTCCAAGTCCCACTATTGGGAGGTATGGGACTAAACACAGGATGGGGTAAATGGATCTTCTCCAGGATCCATTTACCCTGCTACAACTCAATAGGTGCACTACCAAATACTCCAACACTCCCCCTCAAGCTGGAGCATGCAATGCTCAGCTTGGACAAACAAACAGAAAGAAACTCAACTCACGCTACAGGACACTACGGACAATATCAACCCAACGCGCACATGCTGCACTCGAGGACGTTGCTTCTCATGCCGTGCAGGTGAGGAGGACGAACGGGCTGGAGTGTGAGTCAACTGAAGACTCAGAATCTGACCATCGAGTCTGAAACTGCACCTGAAGTCTCCTCGTCGGAGAACTTGGTCTCTCCCATCTGGATCAGAGAATGGTGCACTGCTCTGGTGTACCTATGATACCACATGAAAACCCTTGCCCACATGGCATAGGGAATGGTCCTCTGCTCTGGAGTCCCTATGGTTCACATGAAAACTCTGGACGACAAAACCACAAGAATGATGGGGACCTCTGACAATGATGGCAACATATGCTCATCTGAGAATGACCGCAAACTCGTGCGTGTCTGCAACTGGAGACTCGGAACTATTTGATGTCGAGTCTGAAACTGGATCTGAACCGTAGAGTCTGAAATCTGATCGGTCTGGAAATCTGAATCTGCATCTGGAATACAAGACCTGTGACTCTACATATGTACTCCCCCTTTCTCCCATACTTGTCGGAAAACATGGATGTCGACAAAGTTGGGAGAAGACAACAATGATGGGGAAAACAACGTGAACATTCAAAACTTGCGGCTTTTGTCATTTTTTTAAATAGCCGCCATGATTTTTTTTAACATAAGCCGATCAATTTTTTATACGGCTTTTCTTGCATTTTTTTTTCTCTTTTTTTCTCTTTTTTTAAATGCATACGGCTTTTTTTTCAAATGTACGCGCCTCCTTTTTTTGTAAACAAACATCAAACATACAACCCACTTGGCTTTTAACTCTCCTCTTTCTCTCTCTTTTTTTTTAAAACACATCTCACACAGTACCTCTCATATATTTTTCTTTTCTCAGAGACCCCCAAATAAATAACCCATTTTTTTATAATAAGAATGCAATCAACCTCCTTCATTTCCAAAGAGCACGCGCCTAGGGTTCCCAAACTGGAAACCCATCTTTCGACCGCCGCCGAGATGGAGAAAAGAGCACGCGTCGCCTACGCCGTTGCGCGATGAGATGGCGCACGATCTGGAGGATCGAAGGGAAGTCTCGTGAGGGCTGTAGGCATGACCATCGCACGGGGAGGCAAGAGGTGCGCTGGGGGTGCGTCGCATGGTGCCATCGCGGAAGAGGAGGGCGCAACTGTGCGTCCTTTGGAGCCCGACAGGGATCGCGTATCGTCATCGGCCTGGAGATGGGTTGCGCGCCGCCAGGAGGTGCTAATGAAGGGGGGCGGCACCGAGCAAAGCTCCGCCTTGGAGAAGGGGAATCGCACCTTCGCTGGGAGCATGCACTGGGAGCGCGAGGGGCCCTGGATGAGTAGCCCTTGGGCTTCGTTGCTCGGATGGAGTACGCGTGACTCGTGCAGGAGATCTGAGGGGCGCCGCCTGCAGTCGAGAGGGAGCAGCGCAAGCAGCCTGTATCTACGCCGCCAACATCGGAGGGAGGAAACTGGATCTGTGGCACCGCCGCCGCCAGTTGGGATCTGCGGCGCTCGGGAGGGCAATCTCGCTGACAGGAGATCTAGGGTTTGTTGCCGATGGTGGCTCTTTGGGTTTGTTGCCTCTTGCACGACAGAGAAGCGGCATGGACCCTTGAATTCTAGGGTTTCAGAAAACCCTCAAACATGAACATGAACAAATCTCCGTCGATCTGAATGAAGACCGAGATTTCCAGAACTGAACAACAGATCTTCAACTTAAAACAAAACAACGAATCTCGGAAAAAAAATATCTGAAATCTTCGAGAATCGACCTGCTCTGTAACCATGTTATAAAATAAACATGCGGAAGGGAACATGGAAAAAGATAAAGAACAAAATAAGAACGCGGGATTTATGTGGAACCCTACTCCGTGAGGAGCGGGATGAAACCACGGGAGAAGCCCTCAAAGGGGCATGCTATGCATTGCTCTTTCTCAATGAGTACATGAGGTCTGGGGCTCCTTATATAGCCTTCCCAGAGCCTCCAAGTCCCACCATTGGGAGGTATGGGACTAAACACAGGATGGGGTAAATGGATTTACCCTGCTACAACTCAATAGGTGCACTACCAAATACTCCAACAGTTATCATTTGGAAAATGCTTGCATTTAAAGATGGATTTGGGTTGAAGGAACGATTTTATGGTATCTGTGAAGATGGACGATGGTGTTAACATGGAAAGAAAGATTATGTTTAATTGGGAGAAAAATGTCATGTGGGTAGAGATGTGTTGATTATTGGATACTAGTAGCAATGTACATGTAGCACTTGTTGTTGCAAAGTTGTACTGGAATAATAGGGATTTCTGCCAGCTGGTTGTTGTGCAACATTAACAATCCAACTATCTGGGAAAACCCTGATATACGTGACACCCTTAAAAAAGTCAAAAGAATCAAATGAGAAACAATTCAACCAAGACTGCCTGATGCTTATTAAAATCCCGTTACAGGAGAGGTTAAGCGAAAACATAGATGATCAACATCGTCTAACCTACACCAAGGAGGGTGAATGGGCGGATTTTTCTTTTGCGATATTTCCTTCATGACCTCTCATCAAAGTAGAAGGAATGCATACAAATTGATTTTATTGATTTGGAGAAGGCTTATGATTCTGTCCCACGTGAGATATTGTGGAGAGTTTTGGAGAAGAGACAAGTACATATCCTATACATTAACTTCATAAAGGATACATATGATAGGGCTTTATCTTATGTAAGGATCCAGTCTGGGGAGACTGACTATTTTGATATCAACATTGGTTTTCATCAAGTTTCAACTTTGAGTCCATTTCTTTTTACTTTGATTATGGATGAGTTGACAAGTCACATTCAGGATGAGATACATTGGTGTATGTTATTTGTTGATGATATTGTGTTGATTGATGAGACTAGAAATGGAGTAAATGAGAAGGTTGAGGTCTGTCGACATGCATTGGATATTAAAGGATTTCGTATAAGTAGGACTAAGACTGAATATATGGAGTGCACTTTTAATGTAAGCAATGATGAAGGAAACAAGGTGAAGATTGGTGATGATAACATTCAGAACAGAGATTCTTTTAGATACCTAGGATCTATTTTGCAACATGATGGGGAAATTGATGGAAATGTTACTAATAGAATAAATATAAGTTGGCTAAAGTGGAGAGGAGCCTCTGATGTTTTATGTGGTAAGAAAATTCCTTTGAAAATCAAAGGAAAGTTCTACAAAGCAGCCATGAGACATGTTATGCTCTATGGATGTGAATGTTGGGCTATGAACCATAGACATGTGCAGAGAATGACAGTAGCAAGCAGAAATGAAAATGTTAAAGTGGATGTGTGGACACACACACACACACACACACACACGTAAATATCAGATTCGGAATGATGCAATCAGAATGAAAGTTGGTATAGCTACGATCGAGGATAAGATGTAAGAAAACCGCTTAAGGTGGTTTTGACATTTGCAAAGGAGGTCAACTGATGCATACCGATTAGGAGATGCGAGTTTTGAGACGTTGAGCCGGCTAAGAGAGGGCATGGTTTGAAAAAACGTGCCTCGAGGCGTTCGAGGCGTACGCCTCGAGGCAGAGCGGACAAAAAATGTTCTGAGGCCAACGCCTCAACTAGCTTTCGTGAGGCGTTGTGAGGCGAGGCGGCCTGGCGAGGCGTTTTGAGGATTAGTGGGTCACGTGCGAAGCACATGACCCACTTATAACATATTTTTCAGGAACTCGTCGCCTCCCATCGAGCCTTCCAGGGAACCCGTTCATTCGAGCTTCCAGGGACAAACCCTAGCCGAACTCGCCGCCTCCATCGCCGACTTGCCGGTGCTTCCAAGGTATTTGCATCTCTTCTCCGACGTCGCGCAACGCACAAAAAGCACTGTTTCGCCTCCAGCTGCTTGAAAACTCCACCGCAAGGCTGTTGCACCTCCGCCAACAGTAAGATTTTTTCGTTTTTTATTTTTTTAATCAACTTTATGAAATAGATTCGAGGGTTTTTTGAATCTATACCTATGATACGGTTTAAAAAAAGAAAAAACTACTAGAATATCTTGTTTATTGAAGTGGATTTCATGTCATGATGCTATGAATGAACTTTAAAAGCTTAGGTTTTGTTAAAGAAAATTTGTAATTATGCAGATGTTTTACTAAATGTTTCTAGGTTAAGAAACTTTTAAAGCTTAGGTTTTGTTAAAGAAATAGGTTCGAGGGATTTCATGTCATGTTGTTTTAAAAGCTTATGAATTTCTAGGTTAAATGAACTTATTAATGTTTTACTAAATAGTATGCAAATGTTATCTACTTGATTTTATTTGTTACTCGAAATTATAGAGATGCGGAAGTCAAGCAATGGTCAAAAGAATTTCGAAGGAGGTCGGAATGATCCCGCATGGAAATATTATGTTCAACTTGAGATGGAGGAGGCTCAAAAATCTAAAGGATATGTGTATGTCCAATGCAATTTTTGTGGGAAGAGGATCATCTCGCAAAGACCGGAAAAAATGTGAAAGGTTGTGCACAAGTTCCTACTGAAGTGTTGAATGAAATGAAGGCTATATTATCGCCCAACGAAGAGAAAAATAGAAGAGCAATGATGGAGATGGAAGAATTGTGCAAAGCGGGTAGCTTTGACATGCAAAGTCCATTTGGTGGTGACAATCAAATAGTCTCTCCATCTGGATCTAGTAACATGAAGAGGGTAATAGGTCCCATGGACTTCTTTGTTGATGGCCCATCACTGGGAAGTCCAAGTCCTACGACTACGATTGGGGTGAGTGGCCATCAAACTACATTGAATGAGACTTGGAAGAAAGAGGAGAGAAGTCGTGTATGTCGTACCATTGGTAGATTCTTCTTTGAGAATGGGTTGGCATTTAACTGTGCAAGTAGCCCTTCCTTTTCATCTATGCTCCATGCTGTCGGCTCCTTTGGGAGGGGATTGAAGCCTCCATCTGCTTATGAGCTAAGGGGCTGGATTTTGAAAGAAGAAGAAAAGAGTATTGGGGACATTATGAGTGAGGCGAGGGCTTCTTGGGCAGAAACTGGATGCAGCATAATGTCAGATGGTTGGACAGATGTAAAGGGTCGTTCTTTAATTAACTTCTTGGTGAACAATCCGAAAGGCACCTGGTTCTTGAAGTCCGTAGATGCATCCGACAAAGTGAAGAATGCAACCTTGCTATTTAACCTGTTGGATGAGATTGTAGAGGAGGTCGGCGAAGGCAACGTTATACAGGTTATTACAGACAATGCCTCAAATTACAAGGCGGCTGGACAAATGTTGATGGAGAAAAGGAAGCACCTTTACTGGACTCCGTGTGCAGCCCACTGCATAGACTTGATGTTGGAAGATATCTTGAAATTGTCGTTACCTGCCTCGGTGTTCAAGAAAGCGAAAAGGATTATTAATTACATCTATGCGCATGGATGGGTTTTGGCCATGGTAAGGAAGCAAATAGGAGGAGATTTGGTACGACCAGCGGTCACATGTTTTGCTACGACTTTTCTCACACTACAGAAGTTGATGAGCATGAAGGATCCTTTAAAATCATTTTTTACTTCCAGCAAATGGAAGAAGAGTCCCTATGCTTCTAAGCCTCAAGGGAAAAGTGTAAGTCAAACAATTTTGAGAAGCAACACTTTTTGGCCTGGTGTTGCCTACGTGATACAAACGACGAAACCGTTAGTTTTGGTTTTGCGGATGGTGGATTCTGAAAAATACCCACCAATGGATTTCATCTATGAGGACATGGATAGAGCTAAGGAAGAAATGGCGAAGGCATTGGGCAATGATGAAACAAAATATCGAACATTGTGGGATATTGTGGATGATAGATGGGATCGTCAACTCCATACCAACTTACATGTGGCAGCATACTTTCTCAATCCCCAATGTACATACGAGTCGTCATTTTCCAAACATTTTGAGATTAAAAAAGGCTTGTTTGATTGCATCATGGGGATGGTAGATGATCGATCTGCAAGGGAAAAATTGATTTACAGATTGATGCTTTCAAGCACGCAAGAGGTTTTTTTGGATGGGAAAGCGCAATAAGTACGCGCAAGAAGAGGAGTCCTGGTTAGTATGTATTTTATTTTATTATATTATTTCTTTCAATTGATAACTATCTATGATTTACCATGATTGTGAAATATAACATTTTCAGCGGATTGGTGGTCTCAATTTAGGGACGAATGTCCTGAGTTGCGAAAATTTGCCATCCGAGTTTTGAGTTTGACTTGTAGTGCATCGGGGTGCGAGCGCAACTAGAGTTCTTTTAATCGGTTAATATTAACAATTACATTCTATTAAGATTTATAATACAATATTTATTGATATTGGAAATCTGGCACTAGGTCCACACAAAGAGAAGGAATGGACTTACACAAGCCAAATTGAATGATTTGGTCTACGTGGTGTTCAACCTAAAGTTGAAGCATAGAGAGATTAGGAGAAAGACCATGGAGGATCCTCTATGCTTGGATGACGTCGATTCTGGTGATGAATGGGTGTCGGAGCTCCAAAGTTGTGACTTCGAAGAGTTTCAAGAACTTGATGCGAACACTCCCATTGAGGATGACGTTGTATAAGTCGAGGATGAAGCCGATGGACAAGGAAATTCACGTCAGAAGAGGAGGAAGGACAAAGGTAATGACTACTTATTATTATGATTCATGAACATACTATGTTATTTTAAACACAACAAAAGTAAGTTAAGTAATATTGGTATTATCTAATTTAGATAAAGCAGTGGTGGACGTTGATGAGGAGGAGTTTCAGGATGACGAAGTTAGCAATGAAGGGGAAGATGAAGCAAGGTTGAAGTATATGGATGACTCATTTGATGATCCAACAAGTAGTAGTTCTTCTGATGCTGATCTTTTTGCAGAAGTTGTAGTTGGAGTCAATGTCAATGAGCAGGAGAATCCAGAACGTCCAGAACCTTGATTAGGAATTTAGGATATGGCGAAGCTACCTCTCTTAATACTCCTTTGGGTTTTTTGAACTATTGGTCATGTATTAGAAGTAGAATATTCGAACTTATATCATGTTTTGTAACCATTTTAATCTTTTGTCTTAAACTTTTAGACTTTTACATTAACACACACAATCTAGCGACGATGTTTGTTATTGTTGGTTTTGAGAAGTTACTTGAAATATGCTTTAATTTCTTTAGAACGTTGAAATCTTATTAGATAATATTGTCTTACTAATATTATTACAATATTCTCTATCAAATTACATATTTTGGGTGGTAATACTAAGGCTTACGCCTCGACCACCTCGAGGCTACACCTCGCCTCAATTCCAGGATAACCGCCTCGTTCCGCTTTTCGTTTTTTCAAACCTTGAGAGAGGGCGAGGAAGGTTCGAGAATTGTTGGAGTGAGACTAACAATTCTCATTCCGACAATTCTAAGCTCGAGAATGACCCAAGATAGATCTGAATGGAGGCAAAGAATCCATGTAGCCGACCCTACTTGATGTGGGAAAAGGCTTTGTTGTTGTTGTAGTTTTGGAGGAGAATAGAATGTAGAGAGGGTTGGAGGTGGATGATGGACAATGATTTGTGGTAGGGAGAGCTGCTAGTATGGAGTCAAGATTTGCACATGATACGATTGACTTTCAATGTAGTGGCATGGATCGGTTCACTAAAGAACATTTTGACCCTACTGTCAATTGTATTCATAGGGAATTCAACCATTGTATATCCAGTTTCTTGGGACACGGAGTTCTGGGAAGACTTTTCCAATATGAGATCGGCATCCTTGTTGGTGAAGGAGATCCATGGCTGCTTGTCAGGCTTGAAAGAGACAGTGCATGTCTCCACGGATTTTACCTGTTGGTCACCTCCTTGAACTCTTCCAATTTGATCAAAAGTTTCTCTTCTTGAGAGGCATTAATAGTAAGAAATCATTGATGCTGCAAGGAATGAGTGTTGCAGTTTATGGCAATAGTATCATATAACCTGAACAAGTTGCAATGTCTGTTGATGGTGGATAGGGCGGCCTCGGCTCTGATGGAAATCTCCACTTTGCATGAGATTCTTGAGGTTGTGGCTTGTCTTATCGTGGCAGTCAGTAAGTTGAGTTCTGGTCCTGCCATGGGGTCTGAATGGCGTTGACATCTCATTGTTTTGTAAGGGTGAAGGTCCCTCCTAGGTTCCATCTTTCTTTTTCCTCACGGTTGCCAATGGCGCGTCTTGCTACTAGGTGCTTCACAGAGAGTAAGTTGCAGACTAATGGTGTGGCAACATGATGTGGTGGTGGAGATGGACATCCCATTTGCCGATGGGAAGGGCAAAGCGATCCTTTTGGCTGTTGTGATGTGGTTAAGTACATGTGGAAGACAAGGGATTGACAAAAAAAGATTAGGTAAATGTCATGGAGGACAATGTCGGTTCATCGATGAAGGTGGGGAATAGGCCTTCCTTTCCTCGATGCAGTTTCTCATGGAGTATGAGATGTCAAACGATTGTTGTCTTCCTAGAGAATGTGGATTTGCGATGCTATTGCATGGAGATGTTGTGACACCAGTTTATGGAGCCAATTTTTTGCGGGAGGTAAGGGAGCCAATACCGTATTGCGGCCCTTTCACAGGCTGGCGTGGATTGTGGGTTCAAGGTTATGAAACTGTTGCAGTGCTCCTAACGAGGGCACTGCAAGGGAGACCAAGTTGGTGTATCATTCCTCTTTGGTTAATTTGCTTCTTTGCTCATATGGGATGATGTCGGTGGTGGACGGGAGGGTTTCCCTCGTAAACATGGACTAAATAAATTAGGAGTGTTTTGGGGTGCAGGGGACACAACATTGTTACGCTCGGTGTAGTTGGATTGATGGAAGATGATGAATAGCAGAGATAACTTTTCTGCTGGGTTATGAGGAGATTTCAGTACCATTTTGCACTAGAGTGACCAATCAGGTGGAAGAGATAGATGTGTAAAGGGTATTTTTACCTAGTAAAGCACTTTTATAGAACTCTTTGCTTAAGGAATGAGTGTTTTCTTTGCTTAGTATGGCTGCTAATGATTTTTTCTGTAAATGAAATATTGTACGAGGCCATATTTATCCTGTAAATTTGGTTAGGTCCTTGTTGCTAGGGTTCTAGGAGTTGGAGTGGTGGAGAGTTGCACCTAGCTAGGGCTCAGAAGTTGGTGCTTGAACATGGAGGTTACTAATTTGCTCAATATTTGAAATCGTACACATTGTCAAAAAAAAACATCATAGAATAAGTGGTTGAAAAAGGGACAGGATAAGGATTCGGGTGCTGGAAGCCATTGGAAACCAAACTTTTGTGTGTGTGTGTAATTGCTGGCCATGACGAAAGGAATATATACATGAGTCTATCAAAGTCAAATTTACATTTGGGAATATACCTGATCATTTTTTGAATTTTGAATTAAGTTGGTGGGAACTACTCCAGTACCGTTAATCCATTGAGTTGTATTACTATGTAAATATGGAATAAAAAAACAGAATTAAAAAAATGAAAACGTTGATTTATGTGAAATCCTACTCTCTAATTAGCGGAATAAAATCACGGGAGAAAATCACCAAGGGTTGGATCTTCTATTAAATTTCCAAGTCCTTAAATTTTGTTGAAATTCCACCGAATTTCGATCAAAATTCGATTTCAGCAGTAGCCAAAATTGATACCACATAGCATTTCTTTTTCCCAGGTTTCACCGAAATTTCAATTCATTTTAGTCAATTTCGTTGGAATTTCATTCCATTTCGATCCCTTTCGATCAAATTTCTACTGAAACAACAGAAAAGAAGAATCTAGCCATGTTTCATCGAAATTCATCCCCCCGGCGTCTTTGGCCACTCTTTCACCTACTTTCGACGATTTTGGGATGCTTTTTGAGCTTTATATATTAGTACATTACATTGCATCATTTCATCTCACGAGACACTAGAAATTTGCTCATTTCTCAGACTTTACTTGTTTTTTTACTATAAAAAGAGGGGGAGCCATCCCAAGGCGGGAGTCACCACTCCAAAATATTCATTAAGCAAGAGCAAAGTACATCAGATAGAGATCAAGAATTTGTGCACAACATTACAATGAGCAACAACATTTTCCCAGTAGAACCGCTGCCCCTTGAAAACAATATCGTTCCTGCCAAGCCATATCGCCCACAGAACGACGAAGGACCTCGAGACATCCCCCGTGGAGCCAAGCCCCACCGAACGGACAGACCGCCAGAAAGGACCCAGGCTAGATGTCCGAACCCACGGAATACCCACCGCGTCCCAAACCTGAGCCGAGGTCGTGCAACCGAAGAAGAGGTGATCCACGTCTTCAACGTCCTCCCAACACCTGTCACACTGCAGATCTGTAGTATCTAGAAGCCTTCCCCTCCTCACCTTATCACAAAGACGGTTTCTCCTGAGGCACCAGAGGAAGATCTTGACCCGGTTAGAAATTTTTGCCGCCCATATCACCTTCATGTCCGCAGAAAGTTCATCATCGCCATTTGTTGCACCAGCGCTCAACATCCGGTATGCCACCTTCACCGAGAACTTGCCCTCCGCCCAAAAGAAGTGATCAGGGTCTCCAGGCATCTCCTCAACGGAAGGAATCTTGTTTATAAGCCGCAAAAATTCCTCCACCCTCTTATCGGAGAGATCAGATAGAAACCTCGGAGCCCACAAACTCGAATCAGCCACCTCGGCCACACGCACACCTCTGTCAGCAGCCAGGGCTGCCAGCCTCGGGTACCTAGAGGCCAACACCCCATCCCCAGTCCAATCATCCAACCAGAACCGGAAGAAGAACCCACTCCCCAGCCTCGAACGCAGGAAGGGCACGATCCCATGAAGTACCGCGCGGATACCCATCCATAAGGGAGACTAATGACGGATCCGCTTGGCCACCAAGTCCCCAGTCACTCCATAAATCAACCTCAGAAGACGCAGGACCAAAGCGTCGAAAGAGCCCCAGATCCGCACCACCCACTTCGCTAGCAAAGCTTTATTCATCAGCTCCACATCTCTAACGCCGAGTCCCCCTTCCGAGACCGGCACCACAACATCCTTCCAGGCAACCAGGTGAAACCCCTTTCTCGACTGCTTCCCGTCTTACCAGAAGAAAGATTTCATCATGGCCTCCACCTTCCTTCTCACCCCGACCGACATGGGTCTCTTGGAGTAGAATAACACCAGAATTGCCGACAGAACATGCTTCAACAGGGTAAGCTTCCCACCCTTGGAAAGGGTGACGACCTTCCAGCCCTCCAGTCGCTCCTCCAGTCTCCGCAGAACGCAATCCTAATCCGACTTCCTCAATCTGCCCGCAACGAGAGGCAATCCCAGATAAGTAATCGGCAGCTGTCCCCGCGGACACCCGGCCCACTCCGAAAGTCTGCTACCCTCCTCCTCAGTCATCGCAAGCGGGACCAACATCGAATTCTGACCGTTGATCCTCAATCCAGACAGGCGCCCAAAAAGTTCAACCAAAGTGACTGCATTGTTATTCTGCTCTTCCATCCCTCCCAGAAAAACCAACGTGTCATCAGCATACTGCAGAACCGGAATGCGGATGTCCCCATACCTGAATCCATCACACCACCCAGCGTCAACCGCCTGCTGAAACAACACGGCCAAACAGTCCTCCACAAGCACAAACAGCACGGGGGCCAACGGGCAGTCCTGACGCACGCCCACCTGCGGCTGGAACCACCCTCCCTCCGGCCTCCCGTTGACCAGCACAGAACACGAACAGGTAGTGACGCATCTTTTGATCCACCCAATCCACTCCGCCGGAAAGCCGCATCTCTGCATCGAGGTCCATAGGAACTTCCAGCTAACACAATCGTAGGCTTTGGCGTAATCAATCTTCCACACTGCTCCTTTCTTTGCAGACCTCTTCCACTCCAGACAAGCCTCAGACGCAGCAACAATCCCATCCGCCATACACCGACCAGGAATGAAAGCAGATTGGGCCGGTAATATCACAGAGGCCAAGACCGCCCTGAGCCTGGTAGCAAGCACTTTGGATACGATGAGATAAATTCCATTGGAAATAGAGATAGGCCTAAAGTCCCTAACATCCATCGGGTTCCCCTTCTTGGGCAGCAGGAAGATCAAGGCCATGTTAACTTTCTTGAAACCCCTGTTAGCACATCTGAACTCCTCCATTACCTCCAGAATGTCACCCTTCAGTGTCTCCCAAAACTCCCGGTAAAAGCAGACCGGGAAACCATCGGGACCAGGAGCCCCGTCCCCATTCAGATCCCAAACGGTTCTGCGAACCTCCGCCTCAGAGAAAGCAGCCATCAACGACTCAGACTGAGCAACCGATAAAGACCCTGCACCCAGACCAGTCCAACCCCAAGCCTCCTCCCCCCTCACTCTCCTCGAAGCCCTCACGAAGTGCTCCTGCAGGGCAGCCCCTATGTTCTTCTCGCCCGACACTGGTCGCCCCCCTACCACCACTTCATGCAAGAAGCACCTTCTCCTTCTCCCAGACGCCACTGAGTGAAAGAACCGCGTGTTCGCGTCTCCTTCTCTAAGCCACTTCTGCCTCGATCTCTGATGCCAGTGAACCTCCTCCTTCCTGTCTTCCAGGTACACGGCCTCAAGCCACACGACCCTCTCCTCCACCTCAGCCGAAGACAAACCTCTCTCATCATCTAAACCGTCCAACCTGGAAATCCCTACCTCAGCCTCGACCTTGAAGGAGACCTCCCACCAACCAAGCACGACGGCCCCCACCTGGCGAACCCGAAGAATCACGTCCAACCCTTGCCCAGGAAGGCAACCAGTGGACTCGACAGAGAGAACCTCAACCACGCGCCACATCCATGGAAGGACATATCGATATCGGTATCGATATCGATACCATATTGATACCGATATATCGCCGATATATCGACGATATATCGACGCCATATCGCCGACATCGGGATTCAGCTCGCCTTTTTTGCATGTCGATACTCGATATCAGACATATCGGCGATATATCGGTGACCTGTCGATACCGATATATCGTCGATATATCGGGATACGGCCTTCCATCTGCCCGCATCAACGCGACGATGGTCCCCATTGACTGCGCCCTCAACGGGACCCCTCTCACGACGATTCGAACCAGGAAGCTCGGCTTCACGGTGACATCCGCATCCGCCGAAGGGCGCCACCTCAGCTGCAGCACCCGGTCCGCCGAATTCTCCAATAGGGCCCGCGCCTCTGACTCAAGCAACCCCCACGCCATAGCCTGCCAAGGAGACAAACACGCAACGTCACCCTTGAAGGTCGCCCTTGAGACGCGATCCACGTCGGAGGATGCCTGGAACAACGCTCCCGGCCCGCCACCCTCGCCGATCAGCCCAGAAGGAAACGGCCTAACTTCAAAACAGTGCTTCCTCGAGTGGCCAAAGCGACGACACCCGAAGCAGCGAAGAGGCTCCCGGCAGCACCTCGCCCAATGATCCAAAGCGCCGCAACGGTAGCAGCCACGGCCAAAAGGCGACTCCAGAGGAGCCGCACAAGGTGCACGCGCCCTTCGAGAACCACCCCGCGAAGAAGAGGACCGGCGACCCACCACCAGCCGCCACACCCCTTCGCCCCCCCCGGTTCCCCCACCCTTGCACACCCACATTGTTATTTTAATGTTCTCGGACTCTACTTGTTGCTTCTCTCTGGTACAAGGAGTATGTGCGGTTGTGCGAGTGCTGGGATATTAGCAACCTTCCAAGTCTTGTGATTGTACATATTTGCCTACTATTATGTTGGATATAAATTGTGTTTGTTAATGCTACGCAGTTTCTTGTTAGTTGATTTGTTTGTCTATCTCATATAACACAATATCTACAACACATCTATTAGACATGCATGTTAAAAAGATTTGTGTGAATATGTGTTTGTGTCATATTTTATTCTTATAATTAAATATTTTCTAAGTTCGAGGTATTTTGGTTCTAACATAGGATGTCATTTCATTATTCCTCTTTGTTGGCATATGTTTTCTATGTTGTTATTGCATGTATCGTTATTCTCTTCATGTTCACAAGATGAAACTAATGGCTTCTAATTATGGTTTCAAATCTAATTTTGGCTCTGAGCAACATACTACGACTGTTGGAGAGACTGGATGGAAATTTAAGATATCATATCATGTTAACATCTTATTATCAGCAAAAAACGGTGTATCTTATTTATTGATTAAAGAATAGAAATCTTAATTTTAGAAAAAAAATAGTATCAAGTAATTTCCCCAATTCCCGGCCATTTGTCAAAATTATACTGAAGTTCTCTTTCCAGGGTTGACCGAAGCAAAATCGAAATCTGACATTTAAGGTCTTGTAAATTTGTCATGATATACAAGAGGTATGGGGCTCTTTATATAGCTCCCTAAACGCACCAAAGTCCCATCAATAAGCAACATGGGACTAAGCATGTGAAGAATGCAACTGGATCTTGGATAGATACAATTACTCATTTGGATCATGCTTCAACACTCCCCCTCAAGTTGGAACCGAAAAAAATTGCAGCTTGTTACAAAAGAGAATACTCAACTCATCTTCACTTGACACATCTTCTAGGGAGCTAAGACGAGACCCTTGAAGTAGTCGATGCGAGATGAGACCCGTATGGTGCAAAAAACACCGATCTACGACTCGTGCCTTGAGTGGATTCTCGGTAAAGGCAGTTTGTAGGCAATAGATGAATTGGAGTGTTGGTCTTTAGTGCATGCATTGAAATGATAGGGAGCGGAAGTCTAAGATGATCTCAAGCAGTAGTACAAGTCCATCTAAAGTAGTTGATTTAATTATCGAGAGTAGAGGTCCTCTCTCATATGTAAATCTCAAAAGTAAGCATCTCTTGTAAGAAAACTTCGAGAAAGGGCATCCCCTACACAAAAGTCATCATCGCTTCTCTCATGTAGGGACCTCAAAAAGTGTGTTTCTCATATAGGGACATTAAGAAGTGGGTTCTTTTACATATGAATCTCAAAGTTGAGATCTCATTTTGGGAGTCACGAGCGGAGGGGGATAAATAGAGATGAGTTTTTATTGGGTAATCTTGAGCAAAAGAATAAATTGTGCCCTACTCTCGCTCTCTCTTTTCTCCCAAAATTGTCATGATGATTGACCAAGTTGGGAGAACAAGTGAGGTGAAACTTCTTTTTTATTTTCAGATTTTCTTTCATTTTCTTCTTTCTCATCATTCTTTTGGTTGTCGCATCTTTTTTTAGCCAGTCATCATCATTTTTTTGCAATCAGCATTTCCATTTTGTTTAGTAGAATGGGTACGGACAGGCCATTAAAAAAGTAGAATTGGGCCTAGGCCCAATAAGATGCATCACCCGCATCTTCTTTTAATGCTAATCATCAGAAGTAGAGTGGTCAACTCCCTTACGAAGATCTCGAGAGTACACTCCCTAGAACGACTCTCTGGTATCATGAGTAAATATGAAATTAAAATACATATTCAAAAATAAGATAAAACACTAATTTATATGGAACCCTACTTCCTAAAGAGCGGGATGAAACCATAAAGAAAATAACTAAGAGCGGGATCTTTTGTTAAGTTTATACTTTAAAAAAATCTCAAGATATACAAGAGATGTGATGCTCTTTTTATATCCGTACTAACGCACCAAAGTCCCATCAGTAGGCAATATAGGACTAAACATGATGCCAATGTACTTGGATCTTGGAGAAATCTAATTAATCATTTAAATAGTATTATGCCGATCAAAAAATTGGTATTTGGGTGTCTTTTATGAATCTTATTTGTCGTCAATGTTCTCATCGTCCAATATATGTTTTATAGTTCTTGTCACTAACCATACCTGAAGATGTATCTCCATAGTTTACTTTGATAGTGACTGCATTTAGTAGTTGGTCAAAGTTTATAGTCTCCAGGGTTCCATGATGATGCCGATCCTACTTTGTCTAAATCTTTTTTTGTGATGCTAAAGAAAGGATTGCAAAATTCCATATGGACTATCACGTTCTGCATTTAATTCAATAACAAATACTTCGTTGGCTTCATTATACCCGAAATTATATACAATGCTAGTACCTTGCTATCGACATCTGAGTTCTGTAAAATGATTTGCAAAATGATGAGGGAAGCTAAAATGTACTGCATAAATAGCGATAGATCTCTTATGTATATTATCACATCCTTGCAAGTTGCAAATAGTGTTTATTAAAATACACCCTTCCATTAATACCACACCAACATTACAAACAGAGCTTTGTACTTTTTTTGAATAAAAAAAGGGAGCTCTCCCAAGGCGGGAGTCACCACACCAAAACGTTCATTAATAGCAAAAAGGTACATCAGTTGGATATCCCGAAGTTATACAAAGCATTATAATGCGCAGGCACATTCTCATAGTAAAATCGTTGTCCCTTGAATATGCTATCATTCCTGCCAAGCTAAATTGCCCAAAGAATGACAAAAGGCCTCGAGACATCATCCGAGGACTCAAGACCCACCGATCGAATAGATCTCCAAAAATGCTCCAAACTAGCTGCCTGAACCCAAGTCAGCCCCAACGAATCCCAGACCTGCGCCGAAGACCTACAACTGAAGAATATGTGCTCCACGTCCTCCTGACACTCCTCATATCTATCGCAGCTCAAATCTGCCACACCCAACAATCTCCCCCTCCTTACTTTGTCGCACAGACGATTTCTCCTTAGACATCATAGGAATACCTTAACCCTAGTAGGAATTTTGGCTGCCCAAATCACTTTAATGTCCGCACAGAGGTCTTCATCGCGCCCAATTCCACCACCACGCAGCTTCCGATAGGCGCTCTTTACCGAGAACTTTCCATCACCCACTCAAAATGATCCAGCTCACCAGACATCTCCCCGGGAGCGGGAATCTCCGACAGCATCCGCAAGAACTCATCCAACCACTGACCCGACATAACCGAAAGGAACCTCGAAGCCTAGGACGCCGAGTCCGCAACCTTTACCAGCCGCGCCCCCCTGTTAACTGCTAAGGCCATCAACCTTGGGAAATGGCGGCCCAACACCCCCTCCCCCGTCCAGTCATCCTGCCAAAACCTGAAGAGCTGACCATTCCTCAACCTCGACCTAAGGAAAGACATGAGCTCCGGAAGCACGACCCGGATCCCCATCCACAATGGAGACTCATCACGCTTCCTCCCAGCCACCAACTCCCCTGTGATTCCATAAATCCTCCTCAGAAGCCTGGAGACCAACGTGTCAGAGGAGCCTCAAATCTGTATCACCCATTTGGCAAGCAAAGCTTTGTTCATTGTTTCCACATCCCGGACACCCAGGCCCCCCTCAACAACCGGCATAGCAAGATCCTCCCAAGCAACCAGATGCATATCCCTCACCGCCTGCCTCCCATTCGACTAAAAGAAAGATCTCATCAAAGCCTTCACCTTCCTTCTAACCCCAACAGGCATCAATCTCGTCGAGTAGAAAAAAAACGGAATGGCTGAAAGAACGTGCTTCACCAGGGTAAGCTTCCCACCATTGGACATAGTAGTAGCCTTCCAGCCCTCCAGTCGCTCCTCCATTCTCCGAAGAACACAGTCCCAGTCCGCCCTCCTCAACCTACCGACAACCAGAGGTAGCCCCAGATAGGAGATCGGCAACCGCCCCAGGGGGCACCCCGTCCACCCAGCGAGCTTGCCGCCCTCCCCGTCGTCCATCCACAGTGGAACCAGCACTGACTTCTGCCTATTAATCTGCAAACCCGACAAGCAACCAAACATATCCACTAGGATAGCCGCATTGTGGTTCTGCTCCTCCGTCCCCCCAGAAAGATCAACATGTCGTCCGCATACTGCAACACAGATTCTGAGATGTCCCCCAACCGGAAGCCCTCACACCACATCTCCCCTACCGCACGCTGAAACAAAACCGCAAGACAGTCTGCCACCAACACAAAAAGCAGAGGAACGGGCAGCCCTGACGAACTCCCCTCCCTTCGGCCTGTCGTTGACCAAGATAGAGCACGAGCTAGTAGTGACGCATCTTTTGATCCATCGAATCCACTCTTCCGGAAACCCCCTCCTCTGCATCGAGACCCACAGGAACTTCCAACTGACACAATCGAAGGCCTTGGTATAGTCTATCTTCCAAACAACCCCCTTTTTTCTGGACCTCTTCCACTGAAGACAAATTTCCGAAGCAGTCACGATCCCGTCCGCCATACAACACCTCAGAATGAATGCGGATTGTGCAGGTAACACCACAGAGCTCAACGCGGTCTTAAGCATGGTTGCCAGCACCTTAGCGACAATGAGATAGATGCCATTAGAAATAGAGATGGGCCTGAAATCCCCTACCCCCACGGGGGTCTCTTTCTTCAGCAGTAGAAATATCAAAACCTTGTTAACTCTCTCAAAACCCCTGTTGTCACTCCTGCATTCATCCATGACCTCCAAAATGTCGCCCCTCAGTAGATCCCAGAACTCCCGGTAGAAGGATATAGAAAAATCATCTGGACCAGGAGCCCCGTCCACATTCAAGCTCCAAATAGCCCTGCGCACCTCCTCCTCCGAAAAAACCGCCACTAACGATTTGGCCTGGGGTCCGCTCAAAGATCCAAGATCCAGACCCATCCAACCCCAACCACAATCCTCCTGTGCCTTTCTCGAAGCCCTCACGAAGAATTCCCGTAAGGTGCCACCAATGCTCCTCTCACCCGACACCCTCTCCCCTTCTACATCCACCTCATGCAGAAAATTCCTTCTCATTCGCCCGGACGCCACGGAATGAAAGAAGTGTGTGTTCGCATCACCTTCCCTTAGCCATTTCTGCATCGATCTTTGCCGCCAATGAACCTCTTCTTTCCTGTCCTCCAATAAAGCCGCCTCCAAGAATGTTGCCCTCTCATTCACCTCCTTTGGAGACAGCCCCCGCTCATCATCCACCCCATCCAACCTTCTAATCCCCACCTCTGCCTCAACCTTGACGGCCTTCCGCCGCCTGGCGACCTCCCTTCCATACGACAACAGAAGTCGCCTTAGCGACTCCAACTTAGCCGCGAACTGCGACACAGCAGAACCCAACACCTCACACCCCCTCCAATGATCAACCACCCGCTCCCGGAAGCCCTCCTCCAACAACCACTTCTTCTCGAAACGAAAGGAGAACCGCCCCGACCGCTCCTCCCCGAAGAACCAAATAATAGGAGTGTGATCAGAAAGCGTCCTAGGGAGAGCCCAATCCCTCGCCAGCAGGAAAGCCTCTCCTGCCTCCACCGACACCAGGAACCTGTCAAGCTTGGACCTCGACCTCACATTCCTCCAAGTGAACTTGCACCTAGCCGCGTCAACAACAGATAAGCCCAAGGAGCTATACGCCTGCCTGAATTCATCTAACCCCGAATCTCTACCACCGGCTCCCCCAGGCCTGTCATCAGGAAACAATGTGACATTCAAGTCACCATCGATAATCCAGACTCCAGCCCCAACCTCTGCAGCAATAATCGCCAGGTCCGCCGGCACGAGCCATCCTCCCGCCGGCACGAGCCATAGACATTAGTGACTCACACGTGAGCACCATCCGCCCTCCGCAGCAGCTTCACCGTCAGAGAGAACAACGAGTATGAAGTCCCAAACAAATCAAAGGAATCGGATCACCAGCCAGATAACAGATCCAGGTATTGTAACTTCGTCTGAATCAAGAAGATATCCGCTCTTGCTTCTCTCACCAAGTTCCGCACCCCAAGCCTTTTATCGGGGCGGCCCAAGTCCCTCACATTCAAACCCAACATCTTCATTTAACAACCTGAAAATCCATCTTCTTCGGGGGAATGACCCCCAATCGCTGCATGAGATCCCTATCCAGAGCTGCAAACCTGTTCCGAACCGGCAACGGGCTGTCAACCTGGTGCTTCGACTCTGCAGGAGACTCTGCCATCGAGGAGGTCCTCAACGAAGCCCTCATCAGCTTCCTCGACTTCTTTCGCGTGTCCCCCCTCTCATAAGCCAGGCCAAATCGTCGCTGCCACAACCCCTCCCCCTCCCGGATCAATGCCACAGACTCAAGCCCGCCAGCCTCTACACCAACGCCCAACGCAACCGGAAGAGAACTCCCGCCTATGCCCGCCTCAAAACCAGCAACACCAACAACGACTGCGCCCAACTAAACCACCACTGGAGCAGAATCCCTCACCTCCTTCCACGGCAAAGCGACCCCGCCCCCACACTCACCGAGCAGCCCCCCTTTCGATCTCACCAGACCCGAGGCGGGCGCATCCCCCTCCATCACCAGACCTCGCAGCTGCCCGAAACTCGATCCCCCTCCAGGCCCATCCCCGCCAACCTCCTTCACCGCAAGAACCGCAAGAGGCCCACCCGGAAACCCACCCGACAAAGGACCCAAGGAAGCCCCAACAGGACCCCCCCGACTCGCGACCCGGTAACGACTCGGCAGGTCCGACCCGAACGCCCGACAAGCTTCCAGTCCCCATTACCCGGATCTGCTTCGAACCTGCCCCGGTAACCCGCACCGCAACCCGAGGCGGAACAGATAGGGCCCCACCATCTCCCAAAGCAGCGCCACCACCGACTGCAAGATGCCAAGGCAGTCGAAGAGACGCCAACCTCGAAGAACCCACCGCAGATATTGCGTCGAACCGAATCCTCTCCTCTGAGAATCGCGCCATCCTCAGACGCCAACCCCCTTCTGATGGTTGCGCTTGCACCGAAAACCAAGACAGCCCTCGCCGGCAACCAGCAGCCCACTCACTCGGCCTACCGTCCGCGGCCAACAACTCGAGCAGCAACCTCCGGCCCTCGAACCCCACCTTCCACCAGCCCAGCCGCTCAGCTCCAACCCATCGCACCCGAAGAATAACGTCCAGGGACTGCCCGGGTTGACATCCAGAACTTTTGACTTGCTCCACCTCGACCATGCCCCGCAACAGCTCAGATACACAGCGCCACATCCTTGTCCGCACAGGCAGACCCCTAACCTTGATTCTCTCCACCTCTCTCGGCACCACAGCAACGTCCCCAACCTCTGGCTGATGCCACTTCAACTGCAGAGAACCAATCTCCGAGCCACGCAACAATGCCTGCGCCTTAGAGTCGCGAAGCCCCCTCGCCATCGCCCGCCAGGGGGAGAGCTGGGTGACATCACCAGCGAAACTGGCCTTGGAAATGAGCCCCACGTTCGAGGAAGCCATGAAGAGCGCTCCCTCCCCACCCCCTTCGCCGATAAGCACGTAAACGTTGGAAATTGTCGCCGGACAGTTTCACCGAGAATGGCCAAACCGCCTACACGAGAAGCAGCGCATCCGCTCCCTACACGCCCGCGCCCAATGGTCCAGTCTGCCACATCGGTAGCATCCACGTCCGAAGGGGCAGCGATAATAAAGATGAATGTCTTAGTGGGAGGTGAATCATGAGTAACGACAGTCGTGGTCAAGATGTGCATTATACAATGTTAAAATTAACGGGATATGGATGAAGTAAATTGCAAGGACCTACCTTTAGATGATATTTCAACGTATGTAAGCATGGAGGTGTTTTGCACGTCAAGTCAAAAATGATTTTTAAAGGGGAAAAAGGGTAAGACGTCGTGAAAACGCCTACCATCAACTTTTATATATTTACATAAAACCATTATATTTACATGAACCAAAAATGATGGCAGGCATCCAGAGGGATAAAATATGAAGGGTGAATCGAAATAGTTCCGTGAGGAGAGGTGAAAGCCTCATGATGGTTGATGTGTAAGCTTAAGTGGTTTCAAATATTTATTAAATTAACATAGTAAATATATGTAATGATATACATAAATACAACTAAAGAACATTTTTATACTTACATTTAATCAGGATTGAAATATCAATTCCTTTCGTTGCTTTAGTCGTTCATAATTATACGATAAGTTGAATTAAAAGTTCGATACAATAGTGTTCAAGTAGTATGTATAACAAAAAATTATATATAATTAGAGCATTAAATACTTTCCGTAGCGAAGTATTGATATCGAAAATGTGGATTATGAATAGTCATGTAAAATTACTACTAAAAAGGATTATTCATTATAATGAGGATAGAAGGTGAAAAGTTAGGAATGTTCTTAAGGAACATGGTAAACTACTATGAATTCATTAAAATTAATTCATTAAAATTGTAACTTAACCAATGATTTTATATATGTTTTCTTTACTATGAATTTATAATTTATCCAATCAAAGGATTCATTGATGATAAATGTCATGAAATTATCGAAGATTATCTATTTGTCACTGAAACAAAAGTCTTCCTTTTTACACAACAACAACTGTTGACGCATATAGTAGTCTATGAGTTTCTCTCTGTTATTTTATTTTTCAGCTGTATGTCTTATGTAATTTACCCATAGGCTACTCTCCTATATAAGAGAGCCTAGGGCTTATGGAATAAAAAAGTTGTTCTCTTTTCCCAACATGGTATCAAAGCGACGGTCCTAGACCGGAGTTCTCGAAACCCTAACCCTAACCCTACCCCACCCGCCAGCCTCTCTTCCTCTCTCCCTCTCATCGGCGCCGCTGCCGGGGCTCACCGCACGCGCACCATAACCATCGTGTGCGGTGGCTGCTGCGTTAACGCGTTGTATCCCCTCCGCGCGCAGCACATCCTGTACGAGTGCCTATTGTGCGAGCGCGCATCCTCTAGGCGCCTCTGCACGCTCCAGCCAGCCCCTGCGGCGCACCAGGCCGCACCGCTGAGCGTTGCTCCCTCCTCTGCGCGTTGTAGCCGCTAGGCACATCCACGCCTGCGCACATCCTCTGTGCGCAGCAGCCCTTCCGCGTGCTTGCTCTTCGCCCAATCCAGCAGGCTCCTCTGATTACACGTGCACTCGATCTCGTATGCGCGTGCTTACTGCGCGCGTGTACGTGTGATCATCCCTAAAGCGCGCGCAATCATCTATATGAGTTTAGTTGCTTGAGGTCTACACGTGCAACTAAACCCGCCTATGTCATTGTAGACATATTTCATCCTCTATCAATCATTCCAGTCTTCAGTCTCCAGTATGTCAGAAAGCAAGGCAGATATCCCATCCATTGGCGCATTTCGTGGTCCAGCGCTGATTGTAAAGATGGACGGTACCAACTATGAACTGTGGGCAATGCAGTTCATGAGCATGATGAAGTCAACGGGTAAGAAAAACATTCTTACCGAACCGGAGCCTGCTGAGAAGACTGGAATCAATGCCTCTTGGGAGGCTGATGACGCGTATGCCAAAGTTTGGCTATCTGGTACATTGGCAATTGAGATTGCCAATGACATTCTACATCAACCCTCGGCCAAGGATATGTGGGACATTCTGACGGCTACATATTCACAGGCGAAGAACGAGACAAAGATTTAGCAACTCCAGCATGATATATTCACTATCAAGCAGAATGATCGTCCTCTACATTCTCTCTACACATCACTGAGAGGGATGTTCGAGAAGCTCTACAGCTTCATGCCTCTGACAGCCACGCCAGAACAGCAGAAGACATACAGGAATGCGACTATGGTGGGTGTGTTTCTTGCTGCACTCGATCCAGAGTATGAGGCGGCCCGATCCCAGATCTTGGCCGACTCTACTATTCCTCCCATGGAGGAAGCCTTCCATAGACTGAGTCGTATCACAGTTCCCTCCACTGCCACGAGTCAGAATACTTCGGCCATGGCAGCTAACAGGGGTCGTGGATTTCATCATCAGGGCCGTGGACGTGGACCCCGTGGGAGAGGTGGCCGTACTAGACCGACATGTACTTACTGTCATCGTGTCGGACACAATGAAGACACATGCTACTCGAAACATGGATTTCCTGCATCTGCACGAGTTGCTGAGTAGATAGAGCCTCCATTTGCTGCTACTTTGGATCAGCGGTTCGACGATCTAGTTGCCCGTGTGAGGGGCATTATTCCCCCATCTGGCCCAACACCCACTGCTGAGAGTCAATCTGATGTTGCTGCTTCTGCTTCTGCGTCGACCAGTTCTTCAGGTAGCATACTTGCATTTACCAGTAGTAGAACAGATTCATTACCATGGATTATGGACTCGGGCGCTACACATCACCTATGTGGCGATCAGAGTTTACTTACAGGATACTCTCAGATCCCTCCAAGCCGAACAGTAGTTATTGCCAATGGTACACATTCCCCCATCACTGGTAAATGGGAGATCAGATTGACATCTTCTATGCAGCTCGAGAATGTGCTACATGCACCTGACTTTTCTATGAATTTATTGTCAATTAGTCAGATTACAAAGGATCTACATTGTCGGGCAATTTTTGATCCATCTTCTCTTTTTTTTCAGGACATCCATACGGGCAACGTGAGTGGTCGTGACTATGAGCAAGGAGGCCTCTACCGCATGAATCAGACTCCATTCGCTGGAACCTCATCCCTTCCCACTGGACCAGAATCTACTTTATTGTGGCATCTGCGCTTTGGACATTTACCGCTTCAGAAGTTGTGTCGTCTGTTACCCCAGGGTTTTCCTCACACACCTATTCAATGTGAGGCGTGTCAGTTGGGAAAGCATCACAGGTCGACCTTTCCCAGTCGTCCAGGTCGGAGTAGTACCTCCAAGTTCGAGTTATTTCATATTGATGTCTGGGGTCCGAGTCGTGTGCCTGATCATCAGGGACACAGATTTTAAATAGTTTTCGTGGATGACTTCTCTCGTGTGTCATGGGTTTTTTTGATAAAAAATAAATCTGAAGCAGGAAATATCATTATCCATTTTCTGAATGAAATTCAAAATGTTTTCTCTACATTTGTAAAGTTTGTGAGAAGTGATAATGCCCTAGAACTATGCACTCATGTCCTTGCCAACTATTACTCCTCAAAAGGAATTATTCACCAAACATCCTGTGCTCATACCTCTCAACAAAATGGAATTGCTGAAAGAAAACATCGACACCTACTTGATGTCACAAGATCACTTCTTATACAGAGTCATGTTCCCTACTCTTACTGGGGTGATGCAGTTCTCACTGCATGTTACCTAATCAATCGTATGCCGTCCTCTGTCTTGGATGAACAGACTCCGTTTTCCCTTATCCATCCTGGGAAGGATCTGTTTTCTCTTACTCCCCGTGTGTTTGGTTCAGTCGCGTTTGTCCATCAGTTGTCTCCTAGTACTGACAAGCTCTCTCCTAGGGCTGTCAAGTGTGTTTTCGTTGGGTACTCCAGAACTCAAAAGGGGTACAAGTGTTTTGATCCTCTGCGTCGACGGTATATGGTCAGTGCAGATGTTACATTTTTTGAATCTGTAATGTATTTCTCAGCCTCAGGTGATCAGCAGCTACCTCTACTGCCTATTGATGCCATATACATGACACCTCCACCTACTCATTTACCGTCACCACCATCTCAACCGTCACCACCACCACCACCACCGCCGCCACCGCAAATCCCTGTCTCGCCACTACCATTCCATTATACCCGCAGGCATCCTCCCGCTCATAGCCATGACTCGTCTCCTAGCTCGCCTATGGTATGTAATGAAGATACTTCTATTGATGGATCTAATGATATTTATGAGCAGGACATGTTGCAGGGGCCAGATGCGGACACAGATGATTTAGATGTTCCTATTGCTATACGCAAATCAAAGAGGAGTTGCGTTACATATCCCTTATCCGCTTCTGTGTCATTTGAGCGACTATCTGGGGATTTTAAGAACTTTGTGGTGGCCCTATCAGCTGTAGATATTCCACGGAATTATCAAGATGCTCTGCAGGACAGTAGATGGCGGCTAGCAATGGAGGAAGAAATGGCGGCATTACAATCGAGAGGAACTTGGAGTCTAGTTCCTATACCTCCATATGTGACCCCTGTGAGCTGCAAGTGGGTGTTTACGGTGAAGCACAATGCAGATGGTTCAATTGACAGGTACAAGGCACGCCTTGTTGCACGTGGTTTTACACAGACATACGGGGTGGATTACCTTGATACATTCTCGCCAGTAGCCCGTCATTCCACTCTCCGGATCTTGTTGTCAGTCGCATTCAATCGAGAGTGGCCACTGTATCAGTTGGATGTGAAGAACGCGTTCCTATATGGAGATTTGCAGGAGGAAGTCTATATGCAACAGCCACCCGGTTTTGCTGTTGAGGGGGAGTGTTCCAAGGTGTGCGGACTTCATAAGGCTATCTATGGCCTTAAGCAGAGTCCCAGAGCATGGTTTCAGAAGCTCTCAGACCTCTTTGAAAAACAAGGATACAAATGCTCCAATGCTGATCATTCCTTGTTTGTACAGAAGACTTCTAGAGGTATTACTGCAATTATGGTTTATGTAGATGACATCTTGATTACAGGAGATGATGAGCAGGGCATAAAGTAGGCGAAAGAAAAGCTGGGACGCGAATTTGTCACTAAGGATCTTGGAGTCCTTAGATATTTTCTAGGACTGGAATTTGCTAGAAATCCGTATGGATTAGTAATGTCGCAGAGGAAGTATGTTACATATCTGTTGAGTGAAACAGGTATGCTTGGGTGTCGGCCTGCTACGACACCAATGGATCCCAACATGAAGCTCTATGATGATGACATAGAGGAGGTGGACAGGAGAAGATACAGAGAACTGGTAGGCAAACTGTTGTATGTCACGATCACCAGACCTGATATATTATTTGCAGTGAGTCATGTGAGCCAGTTCATGGAGCAACCACGTCAGGTTCATATGGATGCAATACATATGATTCTTAGATATCTCAAATTATCTCCAGGTGCAGGGTTGCTATTCAAGAAGGGAAAGGGGATTTCTATCTCAGCATGTGCGGATGCAGACTATGCAGGATGTCCCAAGGACAGGAAGTCCACCTCAGGGTATGCAGTCTATGTAGGAGATGCTCTAGTCTCATGGAGGAGCAAGAAACAGATGATAGTAGCTAGATCTAGTGCTGAATCCGAATATAGGGCTATGGCCAAGGTCAGCATAGAAATGATGTGGGTGAAGGTTGTACTTACAGACTTATGTCTTGATGTCCCACTTCCTATGAACTTGGAATGTAATAATCAGGCAGCCTTGTTCATTGCAAACAACCCGGCATTCCATGAGCGGACCAAGCACATTGAGGTTGACTGTCACTTCATACGTGACATGATTCAGAAGGGGTTCATTGCTACATCTCATGTTGCCTCAGAGAATCAAACTGTTGATATATTCACCAAGGCATTACTACGAGGCCCATTCCAGAAGTGTGCATCCGAGCTGAGCATGATTGACATCTATGCTCCATCTTGAGGGGGAGTGTTGACGCATATAGTAGTCTATGAGTTTCTCTCTGTTATTTTATTTTTCAGCTGTATGTCTTATGTAATTTACCCATAGGCTACTCTACTATATAAGAGAGCCTAGGGCTTATGGAATAAACAAGTTGTTCTCTTTTCCCAACAACAACAAAGCCTTTTCCCACACTAAGTAGGGTCGGCTCCATGGATTTTTTTTGCAAACTCACTTAAATAAAACCTAGAGTAGGAAATAAGAGCAAAATGTGTGTAATTTTTTTTACTACAATAATCAGCTGAGGCAGCACTACGATTCTGCCTCACCCCCTCAACGCCTTGGTTGCCGCCTCAATCCGTCAAGATTTATGCCTCGATGAAGCAAACTGAGGCTATAGCCTCGAGGCTATTTTCCTTCAAATATGTCCCAAGACTTCTACGTCAGTGCCTCGAGATGTATTTCTTAAAACCATAGGTAGAACAAGTCTTTTTCAGGAATGCATTCGTAGAAATAGATGTGTTTTCTGTTCCGCCTTTAACTAAGTCTTGTTCATTTTTTTTGATGCAATTATATCTTTATCCACCTTTAACTTTTTATACATAGATGCTTGAACTAATGTGTTTTCTGTTCTTTATAGAAGTTCCAACTGCTGGTCATCAGCTATTTTTCATAATAAAGGTCTTATGGTCAACCATTAAAAGACCAAACACCAAACCTTGTTGTAACCTTGTAGGTGAAGTTTGGCATCACTTCACTTGAGTCTTCAAAAGTAAAACATTTTCAACATATCTTAGCAATGTCTAGAAAATTGACTGTAGTACTTGTTTAGTGCAAAAACATACAAAATGAACATGTCCAACCTTTCTCGAAACGACAACTGTCCAAGTGTGGGATCTACATGCAACCTACTTTTTTAGGTGGCCCATCATTTTAAAGAGCTAATGAGCCGGAAGTTTTGGGTTCTGAATTGAGTCTCGGAGATGCTGTCGAGATTCTGATGGGGAAATCTGCTTAGAAGGTCTAACCCTCTTGTGCCTTGACAAGAGAATCTGTATAAGCTTGTGCACTTGTCTGACATGTTGATTTTTAATGGTCTGCTCTTGAGGTGATTACATTCCTAGTTTCAGTGGGTTGTATCTCCTTTTTATGCAAGCATGGGGGAAGTTGAATGATATTCTTGTCTCATGTTGTGTTCCTATTGCTTGCAAGCACAGATGGTGTTCACATCGTTTAGTTCATGTTCTGAATGATAATACAACTACTTTTGCCTCACGTAAGTTGTCTTTGTTGGTGGTCGGGGGTGTTTGATCTTGTTTCTAAGGGGGTGTAAGTTGATGCGGTAGTTGGAGGGGGTTCATGGGTCGATCAATGAAGGCACCCTTTTGGAATGTTCAAGTATTGGAAATGGTTGAGAAGAGGTGCACAATTGGCAAATACTGCAAGGAATGGAATATGGACATCCAAGAAATGAAAGTGTGTTCAATGGGAGAGTTGGACCTAAAATAGTTGGGTTGGGGTTGAGCTTAGATCTTTTTTGTGGGCATCGTTGGAAGATTTGGTTGATAGTTCATTATTTGGAAACATGCTTATTTTTACGTAACCCACCGGCTTGCACATATGATTGGAAACATCTTTGATTGGCTTGAGGAGCATGTTGTTTGGAGTCACTTAAGCCATGTATGAGTTAGACATCTTTGATGGTCAAAAGCTACTTTTAGGAATGACATTGCTTTGACATGCGTGCTTATGGAGATGGAGGGGTAGAGGTGTGAAAGTGTTCAACCATTTGGCAATTGATGCATTCTTGCAAGACTCCATCGTTGAGGAAGTTGTTGCAGCTTTGGTTTACCTATAGAAGAGGGCCCTTTGGACTTCGATGGTTTCCCCTCTTCTTCTATAAGGAATTCCAGGTCCTTGTTGAGATAATGACAATGATCACAAAGTTTTTGGTTGGTTACTCCAATTTTGTCAAGATAGGCTACTTCTCCATTTTTTATCGTTGGGACTAGAATTTCAATATCACAAAAACAAAACACGAAGTTGATAAGCGGTTTTTATTTAGTTAATCAAATCCAAGACAACTATAATCACAAATAAATTTGAAGCACCGAAAAAAATCAATCACAGATACATAGAAAATTTTTAATGCGGAAAAGTTCTAATGTGAGTACAAAAAATCATGAGCTGATCACAACCCAATATCAAGCATAGTAACAAAAAATTGTCCTATGAGGGGTTTGCACAAAGTCAACCGTTTCGATAATGGCACGAATTGCCAAAAAATAGAATAGTTCATGGCAAACTAATAACTAAGATTGACAATGTGTTGATGCATTGAAGATGTAAACGTCCTCAAATATGAAAATGTGGATTTGCTTTTATCTTGATCACATATCCAACCAAGCCAAGGTTGGAGCAACAAGCAACGTCTTCTTTTCTCACTCTCTTTCTCTGTTTGATTTCTCTCTTAAGTTAACACTTTAAATGAAGGGCCAAAGGTCCTTTATGCAGGCATAAACATGAGTATGCGAAATCATAAAATCTTAAATCTTATGAGACTAGTACACTCCTATTCCATGAAGGCAATTGCTCAATTACATCAAGTTAAGATTCTCATTGCAATTAGGACGAATTAATATCCTATTAAGGGTTGAGTTCCTACATGGAGGGAAACTTGCCAGCAAAGTCCTTTCACCGGGAGCTCTAGAGGAGGCTTGACAACGCTTGGATTGATGTGTCCTTTTTGACTCATCCGGAGCAGCTTCGTATGTTATAAAAAGGACGAGAGAGAACTTGTGTACATGGGAAGGAGAATTGCTCCAAGCCTTGTGATGATTTGGGTCTTTTGGTTTGAGAGAAATGGAGTTGCTTTAGGGCATCCAAACTTTATGCTGAAAATGTAATCAGGTTGGTTCCTCGGTATTGGAGATTGTTGAGATATTTCTATATTCCATGTATCTTTCCTGTTATTTTATTTCTTTTTGTCTATCCTATGTAATTTACCCGTAGGCCTCTCCCTATATAATAGAGCCTAGGGTTACAAAAAATGAACATCTCTTCTTTTTCTTCCAACATAGTATCAGAACGACAGTCCTAGACCGGAGCTCTCGTACCCAAAACCCTAACCCCACCTCATGCCCCTCCATCTCTGTGTGTTGTCGGCCCCTTCTCCGCATGTTGTCGCTCACGCACGCAGACCACGCGCGTCCGCGTGCCGCCCCCACACCGACCCGTGCTTCTTCACGTGCGCCTTCACGCGCACCACCCTGCGCACCTCCACGTGCATCGCCTAGGGTTCACGCGCACCACACTCGCGCGTTCCCGCACTGCCTGGCGCGGTCCAGCGCCACACGTGTTGCGCCTCCATGCCCCGACGTCGTTCGCTTCATTTCATTGATGGATTTGGGGGCATAAGTCTATATATGCACCCAATCCACATATGTTTGTGTAGACATTCATTTTTTGGTCTACGAAATCCTAATCTTCTACATCCGGCAAGATGTCTGAGAATAAGGTTGATGTACCCGCCACAGCCGCATTCAGAGATCCAGCGCTTATCGTCAAAATGGACGGGACAAATTACGAGCTCTGGGCTATGCAGTTCATGAGCCTTATGAAGTCAAATGGTAAGAAACACATTCTTACCGAGGAGGAACTGGTGGAGAAGATTGGGGTAAACGCCTCATGGGAGGCGGACGACGCATATGCCAAAGTTTGGCTTTCAGGAACAGTGGTGATTGAGATCGTCAATTATGTGTTACATCAGCCTACTGCTAAGTCGATGTGGGATATCCTCGCGGCAACATATTCTTAAGCGAGGAATAAGACGAAGATCCTCCAATTTCAGCATGACATATTTACTATCAAGCAGAACGGACGTCCTCTACATTCACTGTATACATCCTTGTGTGGGATGTTTGAGAAGCTTCACAGTTTCATGCGTCTAACGGCAACTCCAGAGCAGCAGAAGACATATAGGAATGCTACCATGGGAGGAGTATTCATCGCAGCCCTTGACCCTGAATATGAAGCTGCTCGCTCTCAGATTCTAGTAGATGCCACTCTTCCTCCCATGGAGGAAGCGTTCCGCAGACTCAGCAAGATTGTTATTCCTTCTACAGCCTCTAGTTAGACTTCCTCGGCCATGGCAGCCTCTCGAGGAAGAGGAGGCCATTCTACCTTCCGTGGGCGTGGACCTCGTGGTAGAGGAGGTCGCACTCGTTAGCCATGTAATTTCTGTCACCGCCCAGGTCACACCGAGGAGACATGCTATTCTAAGCATAGGTTCTCGGCATCAGCCCGTGTTGCAGAGCATATTAAGTCTCATGTTGCTTCTACTCTAGATCAGAGGTTTGATCACCTTGTTGCCAAACTAAGGGATATTATGCCCTCTTCCGCTTCACCATCCTCAGAAGATCACTCAAATGTGGCAGCCTCAACGGTTGCTAGTACCTCTGCTACATCCAACACCTCAGGTACTTATGCTTTTACATCTTGTCACGGATCTGGCAGTACGGAGTGAATTATGGACTCTTGTGCTACACATCATTTATTTGGAGACAGACACCAGCTTGTGTCCTATAGACAGGTTACGCCAGGGAGAACAGTTGTGATAGTTGATAGGACTCATTTTGCGATCACAGGATAGGGGGAGATCACTTTAACGCTTTTGATGCGTCTGCAGAATGTGCTACATGATCCAGATTTCTCTATGAATTTACTTTCTATTAGTCAGATTACAAAGGATTTGCACTGCCGAGCTATTTTTGATCCATCGTCTCTTGTTTTTTAAGACATTCTTACGGGAAAAGTGATTGGGTTTGGCCGTGGGCAGGGTGGTCTCTATCGCCTGGTTCGGACTCCGTATGCTGGACTCCCTTCTCATTCGTCTGGATCAGTCTCTTTGTTCACTTGGCAACTCCGGTTTGGTCATCTCCCTCTTCAGAAGATGAGTCATATGTTACCGCAGATTTCACCTAGATCTTCCTTTCAGTGCGAAGCTTGTCAGTTGGGAAAGTATCATAGGTCTACCTTTCCCAGTCGTCAGAGTCAGAGCAGTAGCTCCCTTTTTGAGTTATCTCATGTTGACATCTGGGGTCCGAGTCGTGTGCCTGATCACCAGGGACACAGATTTTATCTTGTAGTTGTGGACGATTTTTCACGGTTGTCTTGGGTGTTTCTTTTGAAAAATAATTCTGAAGCAGGGGATGTGATTAAACCTTTATTATTGAAGTACAAAATGTTTTCTCTACCTTTGTGAAGTTTGTGCGAACTGATAATGCATTGGAATTTTGTGCTCGTACCTATCTCATTTCCTTTCATCTAGAGGGATTATTCATCAAACATCATGTCCTTACACCTCTCAGCAAAATGGTGTTGCTGAAAGGAAGCATCGTCATCTTCTTGATGTGATTCGGACTCTTCTCATTCAGAGTCACCCACCACATTCATTTTAGGGTGATGCGATTCTCACTGCATGCTACTTGGTGAATCGTATGCGTCATCTGTCCTGTGTGAGAAAATTCCTTTCTCCATAGCAATTCCTGAGGAGTTACTCTCATTCACTACTCGTGTGTTCGGATCTGTTGCTTTTGTTCACCAGTTGACTCATGGTCTTGACAAGCTCGCTCTTAGAGCTGTCAAATATGTGTTTGTCGGATACTCCAGGACTCAGAAGGGATATCGGTGTTATGATCTTCTACACAGAAAATAACTTTATCAGTGCTGATGTCACATTTTTTATGTTTGTAATGTACTTCTCTCCTACAAGTGATAGGTTGGCTTCATCAAACTTGGATGATGAAGTCTACATGCCACCTCCTCTCGTGCTTGTTGTCCCACCAACTCCTCCACCTCTACCACCACTACCATCTCCGCCACCTCCTCCACCCCCTCTTGTTATTGAGTCACATGCACTACTGGTTCCATCTCTACCTAAGTTCTACACTCGTCGGATTGCTTCTACTCATGGTCATCACCCATCATCGACGAAGCCCCATGTTTGTTTTGATAGCATAGCTTCTAACGATGGGTCTGGAGATGTATCTATGCAGGAATCATTGCAGGAAATTAGCACACAGATGGAGGATGTTCCTTCAGACCTGGATACTCCTATTGCAGTTCGAAAGCAGAAGAGATCTTGTGCTTCCTACCCCTTGGCTTGAGTCAAATTCCTAAGTAGTACCTGGGATTTACTTAAATTCCCAAGTACTACGAAATATTTTTTTTACTTAAAAACTACAGAGGTGTTGCATGTTGAACATGCGACACCTTTGAAGTTTTTTTTTTACTCAGAAACTACAGGTGTGTCGCATCTTTAATATGCGATATATAAAACGCGTATTGAATATGCGATATAAGGCCTTGATAAGGAACATGCGTATCGGATTTCCATTTCCCCCCACGCGAAGAGTGTTCGCAACCTGCTGTCCGTCCCTGCCGCCCGCGACCCGCCTACTACGCCACCCGCCCATTTTGACCTCCCCCCTCTCACAATCGTCCATTTTGATCACTCCTTGCCTCGTGGAACACTCCTTTTCCATAGCTTCCTTGGTCGGCACCGTCCTAGCCGCCACCGCCTCCCACTAGGGCTAAGCCGTTGTTGCATACATTGAGACTTGGTAATTTTTTTTTGAGATGATTGTTTATATCATATGCATTTTATTCTTCATTTCATGAATGTATTTTGTTTACTTGGACGTTGTGTCGCGTATTAAGTCGGAATGGAGCCGTTGTATTGTATGTTTCATTTGAGGGGTACCCTCATTGGCGGATCGACGACCAACGTACGGGGGGTTTGTGCTAATGCCTAATATGTCGTTCGATGAGATGTTGAACTTGGTTTACCGTAAGTTCAACCTTGTCTTAGACTTCAAAAAAAAAGTTCAACTTGGATGCCAATAGTCAAAAAATCCGATTATTACATCGCATCCCTCGAGGCCCAGGGGAAGAACCATCATTTTCATCTATTGTCGATGATGATGATGTGCAGGCAGTTCTTGTGTATGCTCGGACTATTGGGAAATCGCTGCCTACTGACATTATAGTTGAAGATATATCTGTGAGCGAAGTCCCCAATGTTGTGACTAACAAGGGACCGTCTGTTGTCCCGAGCACACAACCAACAGTTGTCCGTAGCACACAACCAACAATCTTCCCAAGCATACAATCAACAGTTGTTCCTAGCATGGAACCCTACTTTGACGCTGATGCGCCTATAAAGCAACCATGCACGGATCAGGAATTGGGATGAGTGACTCGTTGCTGCGAGAGGTTAATCATGCTTTGGATGATTTCATTTCTTGGGGAACCGATGATGACCTGGAAGAAGGTAGCGAAGATGTCGACGATGATGCGGTAGATGAGGAGATCCCAGCTGATGCACAAAGCACGCATACTATCGTGCCCCGTATACCCTTTTTTTGGGGTTAGAGGATCAAATACTCGTTCAACATATGAAGATGACATTCGAGAGAAGTCTCGACTTGATGGTGTCGTTGATGAAATACGCAAGGGTAGAACCTTCAAATGTAGGGAAGATTTGATTTACGCTGTCAAGAAGTACCACATTCTGGCACACTATGACTTCATTGTCAAGGAATCCACCAGCTTGATATGGTCCGCTATTTGCACATAGAGATTGAATGGCTGTGTTTGGTATTTACGAGGACATTTTAGAAAATTTGATGGATTGTGGGTGATCTCCAAGGTTATTGAGGCACACACTTATATAAATCCAACAATTAATCAGGATCACCCTCAGTTGGACTACAAATTCATGTCCAGATCCTTGCTAACTCTTGTTAGGGATGGCCCTAATGTTCATGTTTCAAGTTGTAGAGCTCACATCCATGAAATGTACAACTACTGGGTTACAACGAAAAGGGCTTGGGATGCTCGGAGGAAGGCCATCGGAATTGTATTTGGTGACTGGAAGAAGTCATACGCTGAAATGCCTTATCTATTGCATACAATGAAGGCTGCTATTCCTGAGACTGAAATTGATATTGAATACAGCGACCATCCTGATCCTCGGAAACTGCTTTGCCGTAGATTTGAACGTTGCTTTTGGACATTTGGGCCTTCGATTGAGGCATTCAAATATTGTCGCCCTCTGATTAGTATTGATGGGACACATTTGTACGGGAAGTACAAACAAAAATTGCTCATTGCTTGCGGGATTGACGGGGATAACATATTGTTCCCCTTGCATTCGGGATTGTTGACGAGGAATCCGCTTCTTCATGAAAGTGGTTTCTATCGTTGGTACGTATCAGGGTAATCGACATGCGAGCTGGACCAATATGTATCATTTCTGACCGGAATGCTGGAATAAAAGCCGCTATGAAAGATGATGACGTGGACTTATTAGAACCGTTTGCATATTGGCGGCTCTGTACAAGGCACGTCGCGAGCAACTTCAATAGCGTCTTTAAAAATGGCTCCATGAAAGCTCTGGTGCAAGCAGCAGCATTACAAACGACAACTAGAAAGTTCGCGTACTTCATGAGGAAATTACAAGAGTGGAATAATAAAGCAGGTAGATGGTTTTCGACTCATGATTGTCGTCATGAGCAATGGACCTTGGCTTACGACGGTGGTTACATGTTTGGTCAGATGACTACAAATTTGAGCGAAAGCTACAATGTTGTTCTTAAAGATGCCCGTTGTTTGCCAATCTCTGCGTTAATCGAGAAAACTTATTATAATTGTGTGTTATATTTCAACCAACATGCTGAAGAGGCAAATGCAGCCATTGCTGCTGGCCGTAAATTCACCCATTATGCATCCACAGAGTTGAACCGTTGGAGTTCAGCCGCGAATGGGCACACAGTAACTCAGATACAAGTACAACCGGAAATATTTTTTGAGGTCTCTAGCAGTGCTCGACGGACGTCTAGTGGTCTTCGTGGTCGCAAATAGTACACAGTAAATTTGCTCCGAGGGAAAATGTATTTGTAATAAGTGGCAAATTTTTCGTACATCATGTTCCCACGCCATCGCAGTCATTTCAAAACGTCGAGCGGAAGTGGATTCCTTTATTGGAGAGTGGTACACGTGGCAGCACCAGCTGAAAGTTTATGGAGGAAAAATTTTCCCCATCGGTGATCGTGAAACCTAGGCTCCCTTGGATTATCCAGATTACGTCTGGACCCAAATCGTAAGCGCGGCAAAGGTCGACCGCGTACTACAAGAATTCATAATGAAATGGATGTTAGAGATGTGATTCGCCAAAATACTTGTTCGTTTTGTGGGATATTGGGTCACACACACCGTAGATGTCCCAATAAAACCGCAAGGGATTCTCAAGCATCTACATCAAATGCGCCGACGACGGGAAGGAATAAGAATAAATGTGGTAATTGTGGTGTCTTAGGGCACAACAGACGTAATTGTCCTTCTTTGAGTAAGTGTACTTATTTTTCATCGTATATTCTTTATTTTCATTGTAAATTCTAACATTGAATATTTACTCTAACATTGTGGTGGCGTAGTTACTCTTATCGTAAATTCTTGTTTTTTACATTGTATAATCTAACATTGAGTATTTAAAATTGCAGATGGATCCAGGCCCACTTGACCCATCCGTTTTGCATCTTCAGGAGCGACATCGTTCTCGTCGTGTTTAGGCTGGCGATGTAAGTAATCTTAATTATTTCTTTTTCTTCATTTCGATTTCCTTATAAATTATCTTGTAGGAATCTTCATGGTTGCGTTGCCGACGACATGAGATACATGTACATCAGATTCCTTTGGATGATCGACTACAGCCGTATGTAACCCAAGCGGGCTTTGGATGCATTTCAGAACTAGAGTTCATTACCCTAGATTGGCATTTGGTGACGGCGTTGGTTGAACGATGGAGGCCCGAGACGCATACTTTCCACATGGCTAGTGGGGAGATGTCCATCACCTTGCAGGACGTCGCATTCATCATGGGGCTGCGAATTGATGGGCCTGTGGTTACTGGGGAGACGACTCCTGGAGCCACATGAGCGGATACTTGCGAGGAACTGTTGGGTGTTAGGCCACTTCCATCAGAGATCGTTGGCAGCAGAGTGTTAGCAAGTTGGCTATTCACCCATTTTGCGGACTTGCTAGAAGATGCAGACGAGATGGTCGTACAGAGACATGCTCGAGCCTACATCTTGCAGTTGCTTGGTGGAGTAATGTTCACGGACAAGTCAGGCTCGTTGGTTTCACTTATCGCACTACCACATCAGCGTGATTTCGAGTACTCTGGGACATTAAGCTGGGGATCCGCCGTACTTGCATATCTATATAGACACCTTTGTTTAGCAGCGGATATGGCGACTGAAGAGATTGGAGGCTCGGTCATACTCCTTCAACTGTGGGCATGGGAGCATTTCCCCCACATTGCTCCAGTTGTGAGGGAAGGCAGAGAATGACACGGGCGTCCGTTAGGAGTCCGCTAGGCAACGACGTTTGCCCATCGTCGGCAGCCTACACATGTAGTGAGACCATATCGGGATGCTTTTGACATGCAATCACCAGAGCAGGTAATTTTACATTCACAAATTGTTTCAATTTCAACAAAAAAAAATTACTAATGTAAATGCAATTTTTCCATTCAGGTATTGTGGGCGTCGTATACCGAGGACATCCGCGCAGGTCTCCCTACCAACTGTCTTGAAGGAGATCGTATTTGGAGAGCGCGTGTACCGTTGATATACTTCCACATTGTGGAGTATTACTTCTCCGACCGATTCTTGAGACAATTTGGCGGCTTTCAAGACGTTCCATGACCTTGCTTCACCTTTGAGGACCTCCATGTAATCGACTTGAGGGGGAAGGTGCACGTGAATTGGAGGGAGAAACACTGGTTGTATATTAGCCAATGGGAGGAGCGGGAAGGTAGAATCATTGATATTGATCGGTCCAATGGGATATTCGCGACACCCGCATACAAGCAATGGTATCAGACTATTACTAGAAAATTTGTTGAACGATTAGGTGCAACTCTGGCAAGCAACATAAGTGCTCGGATAAACTTTGTGGGAAATTAATTTAAGAAGACTGCTAGAATTTTACTTCTATGTTTTTTTGGATGCAGCTCGCCAAGTGGAGCCGTGTATACGATATTGGACACGAGGAATGTACCGAGATTGCGACACAAGAAAAGGCGGAAATGACGCAGTGGTTGTCGTTTCAATTTGCAGATGCAGTCACAATACATGACACGCATGCTGATGTGGCTCGGGCGGAGGTAAGGCGAGGAAGGGCAAGAGGAAGAGGAAGAGGTCGGGGAAGGGCGTGTGAACAAGTGGCGGAATCCATGGACTATGAAGAACCCGCTGCGGTAGATGAGAACCTTGCGCCAGCGGAATTAGGGACAGACTTCGTCACACCTGTTGCCGAGCGACCACATGACGACATGCCAACGCCGCAGGCACCGTTGAGGCATGGATTGGACGCCAGAGAAACACAACCAACTTACTGCACGCTCACGCCGCCGCCGATGCCAACCTTCGACGAAGATGTTGCTGGGCCCTCGCAAATCAACATGATAGACGAGGCGAACCGTCTGTTACCCTTCCATCCTCGTGATTCAACGATAACATACCAGCGGAGGAAAAAGCGTTGAGTTGTAAACATTGTTTTTGTTAATGTGATACAAAAATGTAGTGCATATCCGTGGACAATTCTATATATATAAAATGTTTGGAATGTCTTTCTGGATCATAATATTTTTCCTTTGTGAATGTCTGTGTACATAGATCACATTTGTGATTGTGGATACATCTTTGAATGCGTGCTCATCGACATGAAACAAGCATATAAATTGACAGGCACGGTCTCTTGTCATAAGAAGACTAAGGGCCAAACCAAGAGTTTCAAAACCTCATATATCCAGACCTGGCCTGTCAATTTCCAGGAAATTACTTATATATCGCATGTTCAACATGCGACATATGAGAAACTCCCTGGATTCGTTCCAGGGAAAACCTCATATAACGCATGTCGAACATGCGCTATATGAGAAAAACCTTGGATTTGTTCCAGGAAATTTCTCATATAACGCATGTCGAACATGCGCTATATGAGAAGAACACTGGAATGGTTCCAGGAACTTTCTCATATAACGCATGTCGAACATGCGCTATACGAGAAAGACCCTAGAACAAATCCAGTGAGATCGTGACATATCGCATATTAAAGATGCGACACACTTGTAGTTTCTGAGTAAAAAAAACTTCAAAGGTGTCGCATGTTCAACATGCGACACCTCTGTAGTTTTTAAGTAAAAAAAAAATATTTCGTAGAACCTGGGTATTTAAGTAAAACCCATGTACTACTTAGGAATTTGACTCCCTTGGCTTCACAGGTCTCCTTTCATCGTCTCACAGGGGATTTTCAGAAATTTGCAGAGGTTCTATCTGTCGTGGAAATTCTACGGAATTATGAAGAAGCATTTAAAGATAGTCGTTGGCGCTTGGCTATAGAGGAGGAGATGATGTGGGTCAGATCTGGGTGCTAAGTCAGAATACAAGACTATGGCACAAGCTACCAGGGAGATGATGTGGGTCAGATCTGTTCTTACTAACCTAACTATAGAGGTGCCACTTCCCATGCATCTCCAATGTGATAATCAATCTGCTCTTTTTATTGCCAACAACTCAACGTTCCATGAGAGAACGAAACATATTGAGGTAAACTGCCATTATACTGGAGACATGATTCAAAAGGGCCTTATTTCTGCCTCTCATGTTAGTTCAGGAGAGCAAACAACAGATATCTTTAACAAAGCATTACTCAGAGGGTCATTTCAGAAATGTTCGTCCAAGCTGAGCATGATTGACATCTATGCTCCATCTTGAGGGGGAGTGTTGAGATATTTCTACATTCCATGTATCTTTCCTGTTATTTTATTTCTTTTTGTCTATCCTATGTAATTGGCCTCTCCCTATATAAGAAAGCCTAGGGTTATAAGAAATAAACATCTCTTCTTTTTCTTCCAACAGAGATCATGGGAAGGGTTGTAGATTTGACGTTGTGGTCTAGTTGCATTCTTAGAAATCATTTGGGCTTAGTTTGATAGGGTGTGTCGGTTTTATCAAAGGCAAATTGGTTGTCTTGAAGGGTAAGACATGTTTGTGTTTGATCGGAACTGTATGGCAAACTAGAGAGTAGATTGTTTCTGGCTAGAATAAGAGTTAAGCTGAGGGGTAAGCTGAATGACAAATTTGCCCTTGGTGGTACTTAAGATTGGTTAGAATATTTGTTATATTTTGGAGGTTAGATGGATTGCTTGTAGCTTATATTTGAAGGAGGATGATTGTTAGTTATTGGATGGAGGATTAGTGAGTTGTTCATTAGCAGAGAAGATCCAAAATCTTGGAAATCTTTTTACAATAATGCCACCTCGATAACCCACGAATGAAACACAGCTTTTTTACATGTTCCAGAGTTGAGATTAATGGGTAATCAGTTATTCTGATACTTGTGCAAAAACTGACCCTTTTGGCCTGTAAAGCAATCATAGTTGCATACTCACAATGTAAGAAACAAATAGAGTGACCACATGAGGAGAACCTCTGCAATGAATAGGACACTCAAAGATCCATTCACACTATAGGATCACTACTGTGTAAGAGAACCTAAGAGGAATGGGTCTGGAAGGAAGCAACTGTAGAGGTGGTCACTGAGCTCCAATCCCTTCGTCCCCCTTCCCTGGAGCTCCGTGCAGTATGTGGCAAGGAGGTTATCCAGACAATCATGAGGTGTGTACCATTCCTCGTGTGGGATTACCTTCATGGGCACTTTGAAGCCATCAGTAAGGCCGATGCTATAGGATGTAATGTCCTTAGCGAGGACAGCGGTGTTGCACTCGAGATCGCCGCATACGACTCAGCAGTCTGCGGTGGTGCAGTAGAAACAGGCACGATATCCAGTAAAGCAGTCAACATGGGCACAGGGGGCGTTTACCGAAAGGGGGAGGGGGAGGGGAAATTTTGACTGAAATGGGGACAGTGCGAAAATATTTCCAGAATACGAATATGTCGGCAAATCATTTGTCGTACCACATGGACGGACGGGAGGGGTCGGGAATTCAGATTTTCGTCAGCGGCAAACGGTTTGCCGATATAGTGCCTATTCTGGGAAATATTTTCATACTGTTCCCATTTTGGGTAATATTTTGAGGAATAACTCGGGCACAAGATGATTGGCAACAATCGGTGCATGAACAAGAGATCTGTGGAAGGGATTAGTGGACAAGAGATTAATGGAAGGGGTATGTTGGTAACATTGCAGTCCCCCACACCTTGGAGTGTAATCTACTTTGGGGATTTGGAATTTATAGGTGCAAACCTCATATGTGAGGTGTAAGTTACCCTTGACTTTCCAACCCATAGAAATATATCTCAGAAGCTACCCTTGACTTCCAACCCTTAGAAATCCATCTCATCGAACTACTACATTTTGGTGATTGAAATCAAGATGAGCATCAAGTATACCTTACAAGAAAAATGTAATTGGAACGAAATGAAGGAATGAAGCAACAGAAAGGCCAGTGACAAATGACAGTCTTATGAGCTCCGCAATTGGTCTGTCATAAATGTGTTGATATGGTTGGAAAAGAGTTGAAGGTGTTCAGGCGAATGTGTGGCCACTGGCATGAGAAGAGAAAGTGTTGGATTTGTTACGATATTATAGAGGAAATAGTTGTGGCACCAAGGGAAGAGAAAAAAATGTGATTTATGTAGCATTGGTTTCGAAAGAGCAGGCCAAAGGATGATACATTAGGCGGAACTAAAGATGGAACTTTTAAGTAGGGAGAGAGAGGGGAGAGATTGATTAGTGAAGAACAAAGTGGCACTTGGAAGAAGTTACTAAACATTTCTTTCGTATCTGAAATTAATGTCGGGGGATGACGTTGTTGAAAATCGTGGCATGTACATGCATACAGAAATCAGATTTAAAACATGTTTCTAGTTTAAATCAACGTATGTATGCATCCAGATCATAATTAACCAGAAAGATATCCGTTTTAAAAACATAAGCATATTAGAGGAAGGGAAAAACTCGGAAATAAACATCATGGCAAACAATGCGACAAAGAATAGAGGGTTAGAGATCACAACCGAAGCGACTTGTTGTAGGACTCCCCTTAGAGAAACAGTGCCCCCACTTTATCGGCGCACAAGGTCTTGACATGCTACTCCCAGGGTACGAAGGTTCCACGCTCGTCGAAGGTGCGTACCGTGCCTAAGCATCCTCGAAAGTCACCTCCATAGACAAAGCCTGAGATCGTGAGAGGAAGAAGAGAGGCAGTGGGAATGAGAGTTGTGAGTGTTCGTAACTCCAATCAATGGCTTTTAGATTGCTACTTAAATCCTCGGGACGATTACTAATGTGAGAGGATTAAGGGACACGTCCCTTGGAATTCAAACCAATCCGCAGTTATAAAATTGACTCGGACTTTATTTCATGTCATACCGCAATCGTGGCCATGCTGCGCCCACACCCGAGCCCGTGCCCGACCCGGCTCGACCCGGGGTAGCACAGTGGACGAGCACGTGCGTGTGTGTGGTGGTCTATCCTCCCTAGTATGTTTCCAGACTGATGTCAGGACTTCCCATATAAAAATCAAGTGACAGTTTTAACATTCTACGATGCGGGACTAAACAGCACCCCACAGGGTTGAAACATTGAATTACATGAATCGAGATACATTAATACAACTTGATATTGACCATCAAATTGCATTAAACATCCCAACAAAGTTAATTCCAACAATCTCTCACGAATTCACTGTTGAAATATGAAGAGTCAAAAATCTCGGGCTTCCAAAGTATACTTTTAGTAAAGGTACCTTCCGGTTTAAACCTTTACCTGAATTATCCTCTAAGTCTTGAACTTTAATCCTTTGATGTAATGGTGTCGAGTGTTAACAACAGAGTAACGTCTATGGTGACAACCTTCTGGTTTTGGTGCTATTAATGGCCATGCACCCTACCCTGTTTCTTGAATATATTAAGGATAAACCTTCATCCTTTATTGCAGCTCATCGAAATACTCATATAGGTGGCATTCTCCAAGGAGCACTGCTCACATCCTGCGTATAAAAAGCTTGAATCCATTAAGAGCATGATGCAAAGTATTGCATAATGAGTGCCACTAGTTCCCTATGTATCTTGTTTTCCCATTAAACTTATTTTGTGGAATCTCCACTCATTTAGGATGGGTTGCTACTGTGGGTAAACTCTCAGTGGGTTTCAATTGCATCTCAAGTCTAGATTTTTGGACTAAAGATCTATTAAATCTCTTTGTAAGTGGATCTATCATGTTACCTTTGGTACCAATAAATTCTACAACAATCACTCCATAAGACACCAAGTCCCTAATAGACATAAGTCTAACTTGGATATGTCTTCTAGTTTTCTTATTGTACTTTGAACTCTTTACCTTTGCTATAGTAGTCATGCTATCACAATGTAAAGAAATTGTCAGTATTGGCTTACCCACCATAGGCATCTCAGAGAAAAACTTCCTAAGACATTCAGCTTCTATACATGTTGTGTCCAAAGCACACAGCTCTACCTCAAAAGTAAACCGAACCAAGATGGTTCGTTTCACAGACCTCTAGGAAACTGCACTGCCTCCAAGGGTAAATACATACCCAATCACATCGTTACTCCCGGAGTCCTCCATTTGACCAATCCAACTTGTATCACTATATCCTTCTAAAACACGAGGATATTTACATAATGCAGTCCAAGAGATGCAGTACCCTTAAGGTACTTCAACACTCGGTCCAAGGCCTCCCAATGAGTACGGTCATGATAACTTGTATACCTACTCAACTTTGCGACTGCGAATGAAATATCAGGTCGAGTACAATTCGTAAGGTACATCAAGCTTCCTATAATCTGAGAATACCGTAGTTGTGCTACAGGTACTCCACTCTTGTTCTTGCAGAGGGGTTTAGATGAATCATAAGAAGTGCATACTGATTTATAGCTTTGAAAGACAATTTTTTTGAGAATTTTCTCAGTATAATGTGACTAAGACCTGGCTATTCCATTAGTAGATCTAATCAGTTGAGCCCCAAAATTTACATTTGCAACTCCTAAGTCCTTTATCTCAAACTTACTGCTTAAGAACCTCTTGGTTTCTTCCAATATCCTTATGTTTGATCAAATTATCAAAATATCAACATATAGGCACATGACAACAAACATATCACCTTTAATCATAGAGTACACACATTTATCGGATTCATGAATGACAAAGCCAAAGAGTGGATAGTCTTATCAAACTTTTCATGCCACTGTTTTGGAGCTTGTTGTAGTCTGTAAAGGGACTTTACAAGCTTGCAAACCTTTCTTTCATTACCAAATGTTATGAATCCCTCAGGTTGGTCCATAAAGATCTCCTCAAGATCGCCATATAAAAAGGTAGTCTTCCATCTATTTGATGAACTGTGAGATCATGTATGGAGGCCAACGCAATGAGCATCTGAATCGTAGTCATAGTAGTAAAAGGAGAATATGTATCAAAATAATAAATACTCTCCTTTTGCTTGAAACCTTTGGCTACAAGTCTTGCCTTATATTTTTTTATGGATTCGTTCGGTTTAAGTTTCCTTTTGAATATCCATTTGCTTTTTATAGTAGAATACCCAGGAGGTAGATTGACCAGTCCCATGTGCCAATTGAAATGATCAAATTCATTTCATATTTAATGGCATCTTGCCAATGCCTTGCTTCAGTAGAAGCCATGGCATCCTTGTACGTTGGAGGATCACCCTCGATTTGATAGTAGACAAAGTCGCTATCTAAATCCTTGGCAATCCTAGGCCTCTTACTTTGTCTAGGTTCAACATCTTCCAACATTTCACTGGGTCCGGAAAAGGTAGCCCCCACATTTGACATCTTTTCTATTTGTTGTAGAATAGAAGCATATGTAGATGCTACATCACTAGTCAGCTTTTCAATCATTTCTTTTTTCATTGAAAAAATATCCTCGAAAAAAGGAGCATCACGAAGTTCAACAATAGTATTAGTATCTATGACTGTGATCTTAGACCAAACTACTAAGAATCGATAGGCATAACTATTTTCCAGATACCCTAAGAAGATCGTGTCAATTGTTTTAGGTCCAAACTTCTTTCTCTTGTGTTCTGGGACTAGGACCTTAGCCAAGCATCTCACACCTTGAGATATTTTAGGCTTGGCTTCCTATTTTTCTAAAGTTCAAATGGACTCTTTATGTCTTAGGGGAACTTTATTCTGAATATGGCAAGTCGTATTCAAAGCTTCCCTCTACATATAAGATGGTAGCTCGGAACGTTGTAAAAGTGTGTTGACCATACCAGTTAGGGTCATATTGTTCCGTTCTGCTATTCCATTGGACTGCGGTGAATACGGTGCATTGACCTCGTGAACTATGGTAAATAATTTACATTGTTCATCCAATATATTAGTTGTGTATTCACCACCCCTATCTGACCTTAGACGTTCGATTATTTTACCGACTTGTGTTTCTGCTTCATTCTTAAAGATAAGAAACTTTTCTAAGACTTCATCCTTAGTTTTAAGCAGATAAATATAACAATATCTATTGTTATCTATGAAGGTGATAAATCTTTTGTTATCTCTAGTCATCACACCACCAAACTCACAAATATCAGAATGTACTAAGTATAGAATTTCAGTTTCCTTATTCACAGAGTAAAAAGGCTTTATATGCAACTTAGCTTGATACACCCAATGCCAGATAGCTGCCAAAAAGCACAAACCAGAAAACACAATATGTGCCCATGCCACACCTTCGTAACTCTAATTACCCGGATTTGTTACAGTCCCTCCTGTAATACTCCAACTACCCCATGAATTAGTTATTCCTAAACGAGTCATGAAAGGTATAATAAACATACCCTGTCTCCACATCGGATCAAGAACAAGGTCAGAAGGGTCAAAAACCGCTAATTCGTATAGAGCCATTGAACCGGCCCAACCAGCAACTAAAGTTGTATGCATTATATAGACAGAAAGTAACCGACTGGGATCATTCAAAACAACCGTATGTAAATAGTACATTCCAAAATAACTCTTACTCTAACATCTTTACCCTTCGCCATGAACCCCCTTTCTTTTGATTTTGGATCGACTCAACTCTATTCTAGAAGAAAGGAACATAAAATTAAAAAATCAATAGAAGTTACCATTAGCTAATTATTACATTATAATGAAATTTTCCGTTGAGATCAGGATGGAGGTCTAAGATATCGGTTGACATTGACATATAGGCCATGTTATACTGTTAAATAACAAGCCTTCCATTAGCTATTCATAGTTATAGCTAATATGTGTGCTTGGGAGTCCTTTCAAATGGAATAAACTAATATTTGACCATGACTGCAATTGAAGAGAGACGCGAAAGCATAAGCCTATGGGGGCACTTTTGCGACTGGATAACTAGCACTAAAAACCGTCTTGACATTGGGTGGTTTGGTGTTTTGTTGATCCCTACCTTATTGACCTCTACTTCTGTATTGATTATCGCATGAATTGCCAGTTGATATTGATGGCTCCACTGGTGAGGCGCATGAGGGACCTCTCTGGAGACCGGCTCGGGTGACTGATTGTGGAAACGAACCATGAATGAAGAAAGGCATGAGAGAAAAGCGTATTGGTTAATGATTGTGATGCCCCAATTCTTGACTAGAAGGGGCACTAAAGGCCTCTGCTCTCCCTTTCTATAAAGGGATGGAAGGGCAGGGCTTTTTTTTGGCTTTTTTCATGTTTTCAAACAGTTGAACAATGAAAATGTATGGCGAGTGCATGATCGAATTGATCAGGTCATGTAGGAACAAGATTCAAATCTCTCGGTCTGTTAGGATGCCTCGGCTGCATACATCACTGCACTTCCATATGACACCTATCGTAATGATAAACGGCTCGTCTCGCCGTAACGTTATCTTGGATTCTTAATACTTCTGTCGCTCCATCCCCGCGGGGGCAGAGAATCCGTCGTTGTCTCGACTATGCTACCGCGGGCTCTGGGGAAGTCACACGTATTTCACATTTAGTGAGTTTGTTTGTAGTATTATCAGGAATCATGTCAAGTTTTATCATTCTTTTCATAGAATTGACATTCACACATCCTAGCCTAGCACGCCATAAATCAGTAAATTCAATATTTGAAACAACATAAGTAGAGGAATCAAAACAGAGATATTATTAACGAACTATCAATGTCACATCTGATTCTAAATATATACTTTGCTAAAGAAAATACCATGTCTCAGAAAAATTACTTTATTACATTTAAAGTCTAACTAGAAACCCTCTCTAACTAATAAAGATTCAGACAAGACATTCTTCTTGATATCAGGAACATGCAGCACCTACGCAAAGTCCGAACTCGTCCAGTTAAGAATCTCAGCTTGACTCGTCCAGACCCAAGCATCGTGGTTGCAGATCTATTCCCTATCATCACAGTTCCACCGGTTGAAACCTAAGAAGACATAAAGAAGGTCATGTCAGTACAAATGTGTACATTTGCATCAGTATCAACAAGACACTCATTAGGCTCGTTTATTATATAGAGTTCAGGGTTTACTGAGACATACCTCTCGCCAGGTCTACCTCCCTCAGTCAGTACGAGAGCTTGAGGTGCGATATCTATGGATTTCTGTTGAGTCTTTAGAGAAGGCAAATCCTTATTCCAGTATCCAATCTGTCCACACTGCCAGCAAGGTTTGCTCTTTTTGGTTTTTTCTGGACTTTTCTCTTGGCTTTTAGTTTCTTATTTTTTTCCTTTAGCATTATTTCCCTTTGAGATTATGACATTGACCTTAGAGTTCACGTCAATAGGCATCACATGTTTTTGTTTCCTATGCTCCTCTTCAATAGCTATTGAAACCACTAAATCATCTAGAGAAATTTCCCTTTCATGTGCTTTAGGGACATCCTAAAATCTTCCTAGGACTTGGGAAATTTCTCAATGAGCATGTTTAGAAACTGATTTCCCCTCAGTCATCTTTCAGGAACTTGGATACTAAGTATTTTTCAATACCCAGATCTTATGTGTTGTACTTCTTATCCAGTTCCTCCCACATATCCTCAGCGGACTTGGTGGATGCATCATAGACATCGAATATAACGTTCGACAGTGCAGTAAGGATGCACATATGACATAGACAGTCATGTTCTTTCCACGCATTCGTCACCTTGATCGCATATGGATCTGGGTTCTATTCAGATATCTTATGGTACTCGATTTCCAGATAAGAAATCAGACCAATCGTGGTCAGCCAGATTTTCATGCGTTATTGCCAATGCTTGAAATTCTGGACTCTGAATTTCTCTGGCATACCAGTGAAATCTACATGAGACTGAAACATCCAATCAGGCATTTTTCTTATCACGTTATAGATCTGTCTCTCTAAGATTGTTGAAAATCGCGGCATGCACATACATACAGAAATCAGATTTAAAACATTTTTCCAGTTTAAATCAACGTATGTATGCATCCAGATCATAATTGGTAAGAAAAATATCCATTTTAAGAATATAGGCATATTAGAGCAAGGGAAAAAAATCGAAAACAAACATCATGGCAAACAATGCGATAAAGAAATAGAGGGTTAGAGATCACAACCGAAGCGTCCTATTGTAGGACTCTTCTTAGAGAGACAACGCCCCCCACTTTACCAGCGCATAGGGTCTTGACGTGTCGTTCCCATGGTATGACAGTTCCACACTCGTCGACGGTGTGCACCGTACCTGAGTGTCCTCAAAAGTCACCTCTATAGACGAAGCCCGAGATCGTGAGAGGGAGAAGAGAGGCGGTGGGAATGAGAGTCGTGAGTGTTCGTAACTCCAGTCCATGGCTTTTAAATTGATACTTAAAGTCGTCGGGGCGGTTACGTAACGTGAGAGGATTAAGGGACACGTCCCTTGGAATTCAAACCTATTCGCAGTTACAAAATTGACCAGGTCTTTATTTCACGCCGCAGCCGCACCTGAGCCCGAGCCTGGCCCGGCACGTGCGCACATGTGTGGTATTCTAAAGTCCTCCTTAGTTTGTTTTCAGACTGATCTCATGACTTCCCATAGAATAACCAAGTGTCGGTTTTAACAATCCGTGATGTGGGACTAAACCGCACCCCACAACGTTGAAACATGGAATTCCATGAATTGAGATACATTGTTACAACTTGATATTGACCATCAAATTGCATTAAACTTCCCAACAAAGTTAATTCCAACAGGCGCAATATAGATTAGGATGGTTGGTAATGATTTATAGCAGATTTCACTTATTGAAGAAAAAGGACAGGTAACAAAATGAATTGCAAGGCCTTAAATGTCGGATTTCGATTTCGTTTCGGTTAAGTCTGGAAAGAGAAATTCAGTGGAATTTCGGTGAAATGATTGGAAACGTGAGAAATTATTTAAAAACTCATTTTTCTAAAATTAAGATTTATAATATTCTTTAACTCAATAAATGTGAGAAATGCATTGTTTTTTTACTAAGAGTATGATATTAACATGATATATTACATTAAATTTCCATGTAATCGCTAAAATAGTAAAAAAAAGTAGTAAACTACTCAAAATCAAAACAAGATTTGGAACCAAAATTAGAAGCCATTAGTTTCATCTCTTGAATATGAAGAGAATGGTGACACGTGCAATAATAACAAAGAAAAACATAGACCAACAAAGAGTCCTAGCAAAAGAATATCTTATATAAGAAACTAAATATTAAAATGATATCTTAGAACTTATATCTAACCAAAACATTTTCAACATAGAAAAATATTTACTTTTGGGAATAAAATAAGGCATACATATACACTCACAAACACAAATATGTGTAACATGTACGTCTAATAAATGCATTGTATAGCTTGTGTTCATAAAATATATGTTATACAAGACACATACAAATCAAGTAACACCAAAAAATGTATTGCATTCATAAACACAATCTATATCCAACATGATAGTATTGAAGGTTGCTAACAGCCCTCACACAATCGTACGGACTCTTGTAGCAGAGAAAAGCCACAAGAAAGTAAAGCCTTAAATTTCAGATTTCGATTTCATTTTGCCATATGTCCGAAAAGAGAATTTTCGGAGAATTTTGGTGAAATCGTCGGAAATCTTGGAAATGCCTCTAAATCAGACTTTTTTCCAAAAACTAAGGGGACGTTCGGTTGGGGGGTTACCCCCAAAACACATATATCTAACCCACTAGTGGGTCCCGCTCTCTCTCTCCACCAAAAAAATTATATTATACCATCATATCATCTAAAAATAATAAAATACTCAACTTCTACTCATTATTCCAAACTTCAATACAATCACATCACAAAAACTAGTCACTTTTTCAAATTCCAATACAATCACATCACACAAACCCTCTCAACCCTTAACCCACCAACCAAACACACCAACATAAAAACGGGTTATCCTCCCCAAGATAACCCACCAACCAAACGCGTCCTAAGGTTTTTAATTTTTCCAAGTAAATAAATAAAATAGAAATGCACACTTATTTGTAAAATAGAATTGCAAATATAAGTTTTGAAGTAATATTATTGTCATATTCATCACCCATGTAGATATGGAGGGCAATGTATTGCCTAGAGTCAGAACCGTATGCTAAACTAGAAGCAAAAGTCATGATAATCACCTTATCAATAAGAATGAGATGACACATATAATAATATTACTAATCAAAACATATATATTAAAATAAAGAAAGAACAAAATATAAAACCTCTTAAGTTAAAAACTTGAATTTAACTCTTAAATCTTATGGCTAACTGATTTGGTTTGGATTTAGATCTAAAATTTAGAAACCAACTAAAGAAACTTCTTCAAATAACATAAAGCACTCTAAAAACTCACCATATCGACGAATGAATAAGTGAAAATTCATTAATATATGCAAATTTCGATGAAAGCGAAGGGTAGATGCCCTTATTTTTGTTGTTTCGCTGAAACGACATACAAGTTCGGTGAAATTTTGTTGACATTTCAGTGATATTTCGTTGAAATCCTGGAAAAAGAAGTAAGATGGCGTTTCGATTTCTGTGACCTCGAGAACGGGAAATTTCGGAGAAATTCCGTGGAATTTCGTTGAGGCCATGATGGATTGGCAACTTATTATGGAGTGCTAGAGGTTTCTATCTTGAAGTTTGATTTCGAATCTTAATTTAAATATCATATCTCATTCTTTTGCAGTGCCTGTGTGTGCTTTCTTCTTCAACCTTAAAACTGAATCCCTCTTCTGGTTTTTTATGTCTATTGTTTAGTTTGCCCTCAATGTTCCATCACATTGCTCTTCTTAGCATCTTCTTTGTGCCTGTCAAACCACTCCACGGCTTCCTTTCGATTCCATCTGTTCGGAAACGTTTTCTATGCTTAGACAGTTCTTATGCATGCTCAATTCTACAGATGCTATCAACTAAGCCTTCTTTGCGTGTTTCACGGCTGTCGCAAAACGGATGCTTTGACATCTTCACTTATCCATGTATCGCGATGACAGGCTGAAACAGGAAACGAGATAACAGTTGCCACCTCTCTTGTTATAAAATGCAAGCAGGGCCAGATTCGGCATCAATAAGTGGCTTTTGCGGGCCGACCTCGATCTTCGACGGTGTCAGTTATTGTTATGTTGTATCATCTTTAGTTTAAGTTTCCCGCGAGCAAAATCTGTCGTGTTCTTCAGGAGCATTGCAAATTTTACAACAATGAATCACACTGAGACACTATCTTCAATGACAAAACAAAATTCCGCTTTATCTGTTCTCTGATATCAGCATTACATGAGGAAGAGGTTTATATGAGGGATTTTTGCATTACATCACTGTAAATTGCTTAATTACACTCCAACTTCTGCAGTGTTAGTATCTAGATCTTGATCTCCATATGTTCCATTCTACGCATGCATACACCTACCATGATTTCTGGCAGAGAAGAAGTGATGATGAAGGTGCAATGGAGGAGTGGGAGGAGGAAGATGAGCATTTTTTTCCTCGTGGCAGTGGTGCATGAAGAGGAAGGAGGGTATTCGTGATGAACTTGATGAACCCCGATGGATACATAGCGAACTTTTAACGTCTTGCATTCGATGTCGAAGTGGTTTTAAGACAGAATCTAATCCAGTGGGCAAAGCTGCAATAGTTTGTAAGATTACAATGGTCAAGATGCAAAAATTGAAGTTGCAGGGCTTTGTTAGTGTGTAATTAAGAAAGTTCGTAGGAGTGATCTTTCTAGGAAGACCATATCATTAGAGAAAGAAATAATAGTTGGAAGAAAATCTCAAATATTCTGTCACGACGTTCGTTCCAAAGGGACTGCAAAAGCACATTAATTTTGACAAACATACAAGATTTGCAGAAAATTTGCCAACCAGGCAAGCAAGGACCAATAGCAATTAGAAGTGTGGCGGGAATGGCCATCGACTAAGCGGCGATGAGGAAGTTGAGCTTAGGTGGTTGTCGTTGCCGCTTCCCCCATCCCCTGGCTCTTAGGTCCAATAGTGAACCTCCCTACTCTCTTCTTCCTCAAGTCATGGCCTCAAATTTCAGCGAAATTCGTTCGAATTTCTGTCGAATATCGACATCCAGTCTACATCGAAATTCAACCGTAATGATCAAAATATGATGGTGCTAGTACAAAAAATGACCGAAATGACTGAAATTTCGATCGAAATTCTATTAAATTCTGTTTTGATTGATACCGAAATGGTAACCGAAACCGACATTTAAGGCCTTGCCTCAAGTACGCTCTCACCCCTTCCCTCTTGCTCGCTCTTGAATTCTCCTTCAGGTAAGCTTTTTGACCCTCCAATCTCCTAGTTGGTCTTCCCTTCTACTAGCTAGGGTCATCACTCTTTTCAAAAGAAGAGAGGGGGAAGCCACGGAAGACGAAGCCACCTTAATGATGCATTCTATAAGCCTCAGGTCTTTTGGCCGACTCGGACTCAATCCTATCCTCTCAGACCAGACCCGTCCTATTTAGCCATGTTCTTCTCTTTCTTTTCGCAAGATGATCGATCATTTAGTTTACATGAGTCGCTCGATTCCGACTCGAGAAACTCTTAAAAGGAATCGGTTAAATACTCAACATTATCAACACGCAGGATCCTTACTTACAGAGGTGTCAAACTAATGGTTCACCATTTCAATAAAATTCCGAAATGATCTCATAGATTTTGAATCTATTCTCCAACAGAAACAGATACACATCTCAATCAGTGTGATAAGATATCTATACCTAAAAAACGGTTCAACGTGTTATAGACCCCGAAAATCTGAGTGAACTAAAAAACAAAACCTCTATTTTTTTTTACAGAAGAAAAATCGCTCGGGTATGCTTAGCAAGCTGAAAGACCTCGCACTGCATTTAAGTAACGTTTACCGGTAAAAAACGTAGCAAGAAAAAGTACTTTCAAAGCCCTAAAATAAATATTATCCAAACAATAATTCCATGATAATATCTTTCGTAAATGGCTGGTCAAGGTAGCACTGTTCCTCAACAGTAATCCTTATCCTCCCATTTCGATTTAAGAGCCCCCATCAAGCTCAAATCGTGCAAAAAAAATCCATTATAAATGATCCCTACTCTCCACGGGGGCAAAAGGAGTACACGAGCTTAATGTCAAAGCCAAAGGTTTTAAAAACCATACCATCGAACCGGTTAGTCTTCGGTTTAATCCAACCGGCTCAGACCATCGGTCCAAACCGATCAGATCGGTGATGATGTCAGCATGATGTCAACATTCCTATCGACTCGGAAAACATCGGATTGGGCTTAATTTACTGGTCCGACCGGTCGAACCGATTTTTTGAACCGATAAAACCGGATACATATATGTAAATATATATTTATATATCAATGAAATAATCATTTAAAATTTCAAATCTTTCAACAGAAAAATATGATTGTCTATTTCAAATAAAAATCTACAAAAAGTGGTCACATTTTCTAGCATCATATATGAATATATTATTGTAATAATTTATTTATAGTTACTTCTAGAAAATTACTCCAAAAAAGTAGTGGCACAAGTTATATTCCAAAAAAGAGAGGTGCATGACTGAAATCGTAGAAGTTAAGAAGGATGCAAGTGATAAAAATCTTATTATTTCATTATTTAAATCTTTATTTAAAAAAAATACTAAACCATCAAAACCAAGTCAACTTGGTCCAACCACCCGGATCAACCCGGTATGACCACCGTTCTGACCCGGTTTTTTATTTTCTTTTTTTTAAAAAAATAATTACCTAAAACCGGCCGAATCGATCGGGTCGAGGCCGGTTCTCGGTCCGACCGGCCAGTCCGCTCCGATTTTTTAAACCCTGGTCAAAGCTTAAGGCACGATAACTCCTAATCTTTCATACTTGTGAATATTGCATGGAAACAAGAATGCTAGTAAAGATGTATGGATGGATTTGGGAGGCAATATTCCCCCCCATATTAAGGTATCCGGAATACCATTTCCATCTTGCTGAAAGGAATGGGTGTTACCCTCAATAACTTGAAATCTGGAGAGTAAAAAAATCAATCCCTGAGTTGGAGAGGTGGATGCACTTCAGTCGAAAAATAATGCTTTTCATTCTAACGAATAAAAAGATGGATGCCGGGTTTTTTTATTGCAGGAAATACACAAAAAAGTGGAGGGGACTAAGAACAAACTCTGTGAATTATTTGCTATGTTTTCTCATGTTTCTCAACCTCCTCAAGGCGCTTTCTCTCCTCTTCGTCTAGCTCTCGCCTTTCATCTTCTTCCTCCTCCTTTTGATCGAGCTCTTCAAACTCCTTCTCGGCAGCCATGGCGGTGACTATCGGGTCCCTGAGCTCTGAAATCAACCCACCTCCGACTTTGTATTCTTCAGCATCCCCAATGACGAATATGCGTTGGTCCGGCCCTGATGCCATGGGAATGTCTACTGCAAGCAATCTTATGTCATACTGCAAAGAAGAAGAGTTTCCCCATCAGTGAGTTGTCAACTAAAAGTGAATCTCCATGCATGGTCATCTATTTACCTATCAATATGTTCAGAATCAGACTACAAAAATCAGGAAGATATCTCAAACTCAGAGTAGCAATTGATGAAGATGCAATAACGTTCCGATCCTCCATCTCTCATTTTTAAAAGAATGGCGATTTCGAAGAGAAATGTCAACACTTGTATCTTTAAAAAAACCAAGAGACTTGAAACCAGGATTTGGATTCAAAATGTGCATATGCAATATGTTGTTTTCGGTTATGCTAACCATCTAAACATGTGCCAAACATCAAACTGACCTGGCCTTTCTTCTTCTTGGCTTCAACGCTTACGAGGCCTCTTCTTTCAGACCCACGGATTGGGAAAATGAGAAAACACCTCTTGCCTCTGAGCTTTAATTTGAAGTTCTTTAGTTTAGGTCCACCTCCAGACATAACATAAGCTCTAACATCTGTTCCAGCCAGAGGGGCACCCATGATCTCAAGAATCCCAGCAGATGTATTCAATTTTCTCATCGCGATTCTGTAAATCTTATCGGGATTAAGAGTAAACCTTGCGCGAACATATAGACCCTATAAAAAGGTAACAGATATTGATCAAACTATAAGCCGCAGAAATAGATGCGGTCAGAACAAGTGAAATTGCACATATAAGAAAAGGAAGTGGTCAAAATCCACCGGACCCAACATTTTAAATTTCAACAATACAGTGCCTCAATGAGCTGTGTATTTCAACAATGTAATGCCTTTATGGGTAGCTGACGTTACTCGACAAGTAACACCCAACAAAAGATTCCAAAAAAGAGGTCAGAGAGGATTATTTTTTTCGAAAGGATTTGCTGTTAGATAAAATTATAAACTAATATTTCTGCAGAGTGCTCGCAATATCAAAGTATAATTCATTAACTGATCAGCTGATTCAGATCCTTAATGGTGAAACCATAAAATGATCATAACCCGTACGAATACTTACCCTGACTTAAATTAATGCCAACTGAACTGGGGGCACAACACCTTGTAGAACCAACTTGATTCAGTTCACAATGCCACAGTATTATGAACTGAACTAGACAATGTAATCAAACTGTGAACACCGCTAAGGCAGAAGAAACAGGAGAGATCTGTTTCGCCTCAAAGTCTGAATTCCCTTCCAGGAACTCTTTATTGACCGCAAGGGGTGCATCCCCAGTAGGTCTCAAAACTCTGTATAAAAGAAACCCGAGAAAAATCAAGGGAAGCAACCCATCTTGGTTATGACCCGTTGGAGCTCTTCTTATTTCAAGCATCGTCCTCCAAGCAGTAAGGAGAGTAGGTCCTCCTGCGGCAATTGATCCAAAGCACGTCTGCCTGATGTAGAACACGGCAACTGTAGGGCCACAGAAGCGTCGCACAAGGCATTGCAGGCTGCAGGTCATCATTTCCAGAGACGTACTTGAGCCACATGTTCAAGAAAAACATAGGGTGATTGATGGAAGCATGGAGGATGTGGGTCTGGGAGATACTGTGATCCCAGATGTCGGCAGCACGTTGAAGGTGGAAGAGAAAGTCAGGATATGGGCAATGCGACTTGGTAGTTACTTGGGGGATGGTTTATGAGGAAGCTGCCCAGAACTGGGAGTGGGTTAAGGGTTGAGCATGTAATTCCCACTGTTGCTTCAATGGAAAGATAAGTTGGATTTGGCTCTGCAGAGTTAAGCTCGGAGACTCGTGGTAGACTTTTTTTTTTTGAAAAAAGTGCAGGTTGAATGCCATTGGTTGGGTGAATAACCATAGGATCTATTAATCACCCAATGTATAAGAAAAGAACCAAGAATCGAAAACAAAACTCGCATGAGGCAAAACGTTCACCATGTAGAACCGCTCATCACAAATCAAATCAAAGAAATTTTTGCTAGCTACTGCATACACGAAAACAAAGGCCTTGCCGTCTTCATCCAAGAATGACAGACAGCATTTCCAAGGCTCCTCAAAAATCCATCAGTGCAAAAGCTATCTGTCCAGGCCATATCAGAATCCCGCCAGATCTCCTGAGCAAAACCACCCAAGAATAACAAATGATCGATATCCTCTGATTCCCCCGAGAAAAATGGGCAGGCAACGTCAGAGGTAGAGAACATAAGTGACCTGAGCATCTTCATCATGAGCCTAGGACTCTGCAAAAGTCACAAAAACTATTTACCGTGTAGAGATATATTTTATGTTACGTTATTATGTTATTTGTACTGTTTCGTATTTTCCTTCTTCTTATGAACGCTTTATGTAATTTACCCATAGGCTACTCTCCTATATAAGAGAGCTTAGGGTTTATGGAATAAACAACTCAACTTCTTTTCCCAACATGATATCAGAGCGGCGGTCATAGATCGGAGCTCCGAAACCCTAGTCCTAGCCTCTCTCTCGATCGATCGATCGAGCCATTTTTTATCCATCTTCTCTCATTTTTCAGGACCTCCTTACAAGCAACGTGAGTGGGTGTGGTCGTGAGCAGGGTGGCCTCTATCGCCTACTTCGGACTCCATATGCCGAAATCTCCTCTCTACCTGTTGGACATGTCTCACCCTTTATGTGGCACATGCGTTTTGGTCATCTACCGCTTCAGAAACTATGTCATGTTCTGCCCCAGATTTTGTCTCACACGTCCTTTCAATGTGATGCTTGTCAGTTGGGAAAGCATCATCGGTCTACATTTTCCAGTCGTCAGAGTCGGAGCAGTAGCTCCAGTTTTGATTTGTTTCATGTCGACATTTGGGTCCTAGTCGTGTCCCTGATCATCAGGCGCACGGGCTTTATCTTGTCATTGTTGATGATTTTTCTCGTCTGTCTTGGGTCTTTTTATTAAAGAATAAATCTGAAACTAGGAATGTTATCAAAAATTTCATAAATGAAGTACGTAATATTTTTTCTGCCTATGTGAAAATTATGAGGACCGATAATGCCTTGAAATTTTGTACTAATACTCTCTCCAATTATTTTTCTACCCAAGGAATTATTCACCAAACATCGTGTGCCTATACTTCCCAACAAAATGGAATTGTAGAAAGGAAACATCGTCATTTCCTTGATGTCACTAGGGCGCTTCTCATACAGAGTCGTGCTCCCCATTCTTTCTGGGACGATGTTGTACTAACGGCGTGTTATCTCATTAATCGCATGCCATCATCAGTCTTAGGCAGTGTTGTAAAAGTCGCACGACTGGCCCGACTAGTAGGTCCGACTAGTCTAGTCAGTGGGGTGGCCGACCAGTACCGACTAATTCCGACTAGGTACATTAATCGAACAATTTTTGCTTGGAGATACTATATATTTTTATTGTTTTGCTTTTTTTATAAGCAAACTTATTATAATATGCTTAATGTTTTATTTAAATTCAATTATTTTTTTATTTTATTATGGTAGTATAAAAATGTACAAAATCTATGTAAATATATGTATGAAAAGGAGTTATATATTTAAAATAATCATAAAATTCAAAGCCGACTAAATCCGATTAGTCGTTCGACTGTTGATTAACCGTTAGTCAGTGACACAGCAGATCGAGTACCGACTACCGACTTTTGCAACCTTGGTCTTAGGTGAGAAGATTCATTTCTCTTTGGCTTTCCCTGAAAAGGAATTATTCTCACTTACTCCTCATGTGTTTGGCTCGGTTGACTTCGTCCACCAATTGTCTCCATGTATTGACAAGCTCTCTCCTAGAGCTGTCAAGTGTGTTTTCGTCTGGCACTTCAGGACACAAAAAGGGTACAGATGTTATGATCTGATGCGCATAAAATATTATGTTAGTGTCGATGTCATCTTTTTGAGTCCGTCATGTACTTCTCCCCTACATGTAATCGGTTGATGTCTTCGGACACTGATGAAGCCATATACATGCCACCACCTCCACCACAACCATCTCCGCTACCACCACCACCTACACTGCCTCCACTTCCTATTACAGTTCTTGTTCCACCATTGCCACACCACTATACCCGTCGGCCTGCGTCTGCTCATGGTCACCGTTCATCATCTAGTAGCTCACATGAGGTATGTCCTGAGAATATAATTTTCAATGATGGATCTAATGGTTTACCTGAGCAGGCTACGTTTCAGGGGACAGATGAGGAGGCTACTGATTTGGATCTGCCTATTGCGCATCGGAAACAGAAGCGTAGTTGTGCGTCATATCCTATAACATCCACGATTTCTTTTGATTGCTTATCTGGTGAATTCAGGAATTTTGTTGTTGCACTATCTAACGTGGACATTCCACAGAACTACCAAGATGCTTTGAAGGACAGTCGATGGCGCTTAGCTATGGAAGAAGAGATGGTTGCTCTTCAGTCGAGAGGCACCTAGAGTTTTGTCTCTGCTCCTACTGGCGTGTCTACAGTTAGATGTAAATGGGTGTCCACAGTTAAGCAAAATGTAGATGGCAGCATCGACAGAAACAAGGCACGCCTGGTTGCACGAGGGTTTACACAAACATATGGGGTAGATTATCTTGACACATTCTCTCATGTTGCTCGTCATTGCACCTTATGGATCCTTCTATCTGTTGCAGTTATTCGAGATTGGTCATTGTTTCAGTTAGATGTTAAGAATGCATTTCTATATGGTGATCTTCAGGAGGAAGTTTACATGCAACAACCACATGGTTTTGCTGTTGAGGGGGAGTATTCGCATGTGTGTAGACTTCATAAGGCGATATATGGCCTTAAGCAGAGTCCTAGAGCTTGGTTCAATAAGCTTTTCAGACTTGTTTGAAAGACAGGGGTAAGAATGTTCTAATGCAGATCATTCTCTCTTTATACAGAAAACATCAAGAGGTATGATTGCAATTATGGTGTATGTTGATGATATCCTTATTACAGGAGATGGCATACAAGGAATCAAGAGGGCGAAAGAAATGTTGGGTCGTGAATTTGTCACCAAGGACCTTGGAGTCCTTAGATACTTTTTTGGACTGGAGTTCACCAGAAATCAACAAGGGCTCATGATGATCCAGAGGAAATATGTCACTGACTTGCTAAGTGAAACAGGAATGCTTGGATGTCGATCTGCCACTACACATATGGATCCAAGCATGAAATTATATGACGATGATAGTGATGAGATGGATAGGAGGAGATGCAGAGAACTGGTAGGAAAACTTATTTATGTTACCATTACCATACCCGATATATCTTTTGTTGTTAGTCGGGTGAGCCAGTTCATGGAACAACTACGTCAAGTACATATGGATGCTATACAGATGATACTTAGGTACTTTAAATCATCTCCAGGTGCAGGTCTATTGTTTAAGAAAGGCAAGGAGATCACTATTTCAGCATGCGTAGATGCAGATTATGCAGGATGTCCAAAGGATAGGAAGTCCACCACTGGATTTGCTGTATACGTTGGAGATTCTCTTGTCTCATGGAGAAGCAACAAGCAAACTGTTGTAGCCAGATCTAGTATTGAGTTTGAATATAAGGCTATGGCCCAGGTCAGTACAGAAATGATGTGGGTTAAAGCCATTCTTACATATCTATATATAGAGGTCTCACTTCCTATGGCAATGGAATGTGACAATTAAGCTGCTATATTTATTGCAAATAATCCAACATTTCATGAACGAACCAATCACATCGAGGTTGGTTGTCACTATATACGGGATATGATCCAGAAGGGCTTTATTTTCACATCTCATGTCAGCTCAGGGGACCAGACTGCAGATATTTTCACGAAGACCTTACTTAGAGGACCATTCAAGAAGTGTTCGTCCAAGCTGAGTATGATCGATATCTATGCTCCATCTTGAGGGGGGTGTAGAGATATATTTTATGTTACGTTATTATGTTATTTGTACTATTTCATATTTTCCTTCTTCTTCTTATGAATACTTTATGTAGTTTACCCATAGGCTACTCTCCTATATAAGAGAGCCTAGGGTCTATGGAATAAACAACTTAACTTCTTTTCCCAACATACCCTTAACAGAGCCTTCAATCTCTGAATCAATTTACATACCCTAGAAGGATAAGAATCCCCGTGTATGTTGCACAGTATGGGTTCGTTTGATCACCCACGTTTGGGTATGGCTTACCTCCACCTCTACCCCTACATTCCTAGTTTTCAATGAAACACATGAAACTTATTGACCCTTATTTTTAAATGGTGGAGGATCGAATGTCATCACCTCCTTTGAAGCTTTCCGAACATGTGGACTCATCAGTAATTGCGAAGATTTGGGGATCATCTTCAGAATGAAACTTGAACTGCAGTGCAATTCTCAAGTGGTCTTCCAATTTGTGGGAGCAGCATTTTGTGGAAAATGTACTGTATCATGTCAGGACTCTCAGGATTTGGTAACTTCTATTGTTTTTTAATATAATTATGGGGTGGATACAATTTTACCTAAGCTTACCATATTATATTGTGTTCTTTTGTATGTATATATCAATTTTTGGGGCAAATGTAAATATCAGTTTACTTGACGTTAGCACTTTTTCTTTGTTTGTGATGCATTAATGCAAATATTTATAGAGTTTAATGTTGCAATGACTCATGTTCAACGTTTGATCGTTCTCAAAAATAAGCTTACCGTATATTTCAGTATAACCTTGTCTTGATATAAAAAAATTTACTTAAATTTGACTTTTCTTTTACTTGTGAGGTTTACACCTCGACCACCTCAAAGATTACACCTTACCTCAACCACAAGGAAACCACCTTAGTTAATTCATAAAAGACTTCCAATTTAAACAAACAAACTTGATATTTACCAAAATTAGAATTTTCTCACTGATCTTGATTACTTTATTTACTAAAATAAAATAAAGACCAGGGTTTGAAATTAAATACTTTATTTACCAAAATTAGGAAACCATCTTTGATTACTTTAGAAATTGATATATTACCCACTTAAATTATCTGGTGCTAATGCAGTGTGCCTACCAATTAAAAGACCATGGTTCAAAACTCCCTTTGTGGGGGTTACGTTAGGTAGTCGACATCCAACAGAAAAAATAGTTGAATCTTTCAACATGGATATGAGTAAGAATCCATGTAGTCGACCCTACTTATAGTGTGAGAAGGCTTTTTTATTTCATTTACTAAAATAAATTAAAAACGATTCAAAATAAATAGAAAATATTGTGTAAGTAGCCCTCAGTTCAACAAATCCTTGATTTGAAACGCATCTGATGTAACCGGAGCTTGGAGGGAGAGGAGAAAAAAAGAAATCACCATGAGCTTCATGGTTTAAGTAAGAGATGACTAAGGATAGAAGGAGGGTTGAAATTAATAGAAAACATGGGAAGGGAGATATAGGAGTCAAACTCCTATATGCTTTGTATCATATAACTTCGCTAATACAATAGTCTACCAGCCCCTTCATATAAGGGCGGTTGTAGAGAAAAATAGAGAATTAATGAAAATGAATATTATTTATAGGAAGGGTTTTTATATAGCATGAAACCCTAGGACTCTATAGATGGTTATTACATAATAGTTACTAACATGTCTTCTAAACATGAAAGAGTTATAAATAGAAATAGCTAATATAGAAAATGGTAGTTACTAGCTATATTAGCCCAATGGCGTCAACATTTCCATTAAAGTTGAAGCATATCCATCGATCATGTCCAACTTGGAAGTAAATAATGAAATGCGCTTGTTTGGAAGCAATTTTGTAAAGATAATCACAATTTGGAAGTCTGTGGAATGTGAGGAATAGTAACCATCTCTTCTTATATTTCATTTCAAATAAATGGCATCCCACCTCATATGCTTGGACCTCTTATGAAAAATAGAATTTGTGGCAATGTATGTAGTAGACTTGTCACAATAGAGAACTCGGGTTGTAGCAGGGTGCCCAAGTTCTTGTAGAAAAGAGACGAACCAGGTAATCTCACATGTAGCTTGAGCCATAGCTCTGTATTCCACTTTTGCACTTGATCTAGCGACTACAATATGCTTCTTACTTGTCTATGTGGCAAGGTTTCCATCAACAAATATGGCAAAATCAGTAGCAGATCACCTATCCTCAAGAGAACTAGCATGGTCAGTATCCGCATAAGTGTAAACGATAATGCGTAAGTGATAACCAGATCAAGCATGATAAACCATGAAGAACACGGAAGACTTTATGTGGAACCATACTCCACAAGGAGCAGGATGAAACCACGGAAGAACGCCTCAAATGACATATTCTTCTATTTCATTATCTCAATGAGTACAGGGTGTGGGGTTTTTTATATAACCTTATCGACTCTCCAAAGTTCCACTAATAGATGACGTGGGACGAATTCTCGTGGTGTGGCAATTGGATCCTAAAGAGATCCAATTATCCACCTAAGTCATGATCCAACACTCCCTCTCAAGTTGGAGCATGCAATGCTCAACTTAGAAAAATAGTAAGAAGACACATACTCACAAGCTGAATATATGATACTACAGAGCATAACAACTCAACGCATACGATGTTGATTATTGATGAGGACGGTGCTCCGCATGTCATGCTGATGAGGATGAACTGGAGATCTTGCCTCTGTAATGAGTCTTTATGTTGTTGAAGACCATGGGGCTGTAGCGTCAATGCATGTTGCTTGATGTTGTGGGAATATCCATATATAGACCTTTGAATACGGGTTGCTCTCATTGACCTCAAAGTGAGTTCTCTCTTTAGTAACCTTGGAAGGATCTCGTATTGGAATTCATGATTATTGGAGACTACACTGCCCGCATTGAGTTCATCTCTGAGTAAAGAATCTTTGAAAAAATGGATGATGTCCGTAGGGTGTGGAATAAATATCTCCTGAAGCCCATGGGGGTGGCTACTCTCTCACTCCCCTTTCGCCCATACTTGTCAAAAATCGGCAGGTACTCGACCAAGTTGATAGAATAAATAAAGAGGGATAAACAAAAAAATCATATTTTTTGAACAAATTCTTCTTCATTTTTTTGAAAACGACATTTTTTTGTTTTTTGTGGCCGTCTTCCTTCTCTCTTTTCGGCTTCTTTTCCGTCTTCTTTTTTTATAAGCCATCTTTTCGCTCTCTTTTTAAGTTGCACCCCCTTTTTCGCTTCTCTCTACCTTTTTTTTCTATCCAGCCTTACTTTTTATTTTCCAGCCATCCTCCCCCACTTTTTTTTCTCTTGAGCCTTCCTCCCTTTTTAATATAGCAAATATTTTGTTTATGATATTTTGGCCCACCATAGACCCAAAGCATAGTAGAATAAAAGAACGTGAAAAGGAAGGGGCCTTTTTCTCATATGAACTAGGACTCTCCATAGGGAGAACCCATGGCCACCGTCACCTAGAGAAGATGGAGTGACCACCTAGTCCTCTTGCCACCCCATGCCTATGATGCTTTAAGAAAAACTCGATGTTGCATATATTGCATGGAGAAAGAGACGCTCGGATTGTATCGTCGAGCGGAGGAGCGTGATCTCGATGGAGGGGGAGGTCCTTGTCCTTGGCAGTGTTGCTGGCGATGGTGGCCTGGAGCACCACCTGGATGAGATGGTGTTGCTTGGAGGTACCTCCATTTTATGCATGGTAGTGCCGGTGCCGTCGCTTGGGGCGAATGGGCATGTAGATTGTGGGGGATTACTACATGCATGAGGTGACATCGATCTGTGACGCCTTCCCTTGGAGATCATGGAGAGATGCATGCATAGGGAGAGATGCTCGTGTATCTATTGCACCAAGTATGCGGATTTGAGGATCTGTAGCACATGTGTAGCAAGACTGTGGAGGTTGACGGCATGAGGGAGAAGCAGAAGTGGTAGTAGTGAAAATTATTTGGTGATGAACATTTGATGATGTGCGAGATGCGTCAAGTGTTGGATGGTGCGTTTTAGGGTGGCATGCGAGGATGGCACCTAAAGGCAGCCTAATGATGATCCAAAAATGGTTGCTGCAGCTTATCGGTGATGGAGAAGTGACATGGTGATAGTATGGAGATGATGCTTAATGTCATCGATATCAGTGTTCCATAGATGCTTTCGAATTCGGTGACGGCACGATTATCAAAATTTGAACAAGAATCTCGATGCCATCAAATCATATCAACGTATCACGAACTCCAAAGAATAAAAAGAATAATCAAGCTAAAATCGATTCTCGAAGATGAATCCAAGATCGAACTAGTCTGATATTGCATGATCTTCTAAGAACAAAATTTCTTATTAGAAACAATATGAATAAGAATTGAACTTGAAAATAAATTTGAAACTTCTAAAAACTGAATTGCTCCAATACTATGTAGAAACAATAATGTGAAAGCGATAATCATATCAAGTACGATAAATCATGAAGAACATGGAAGATTTTACAAGAAACACTACTCCGTTAGGAGCGGAATGTAAATACGAAAGAATGCCTAAAAGGACGGATTCTTCTATTCATTCTCTCAATGAGTACATTGGTGGGGCTTTTTATAGCTCCATTGACTCTCCGCAGACTCACCAATAGATGATGTAGGACTAATCCTCGTGGTGTGGTAATTGGATTCTGGAAAGGTCCACTTACCCACCTAGGTCATTCTCCAACACAATGTCAGTATGGCTGCTAGCCCTTTCCTAGGAATCCTTCAGGTACCATAGGATTAAAAGAACGTCTCACCTATGGTTGTAGTGAAGCTTCTCCATGAATGACAGTGTAATATAACGTTAGTCCAATAGACTTTTGTACCTTGTGGTATCTTCAACTATGATTGAGTCGAAATAGATGACGATTTGCATCCAAGTAAACCAACTTTCGTAAGAATATCTAAATAACACTTCATTTATAACAAATGTAATTCTTATGCCATGTTGATCACCTCAATATCTAGGAATAGGGATGTCACTGGGTTAAGTTTGTGGTGGGTATCAATATTCTCAAACCCGTACCCATTAATAAAGTCACTACCATAACCGTCCATTTATTAAACGGGTAATTTCTAACGAGTACCTATATACACAATGGATACTCGTGTACCAATGGGTACCCACATATTCGACATGATAAAATTTTAAACTATTCATAAATACACATAAAATTTTCTCGCATGAAATAGATGGAGATCATGTAATATGGTGGTACACAAAAATGTGCAATGTGTAGGAATGTTAAAGATTTATATATATTGAGTGTTTAACTGTTAATTTGATAATTTTTTTGAAATAAAAAAATGGCTTGCATCGTATAGGTGTGTGTCCAAAAACTTCAACATTTATCACCAAAGATTATTATAAGCCTATTACGCATATATGTTCCAACTCTCATTCATCGCATTGGCATGTGCCACCACATTATCAGCTTAAAACCAATCATGTCGAAAGAGCACTCCATTCCTTGCTATCCAAAGTATCGACATCATAGCCAAGCTCCTCGATCTCTCCTTCTCCATGTCGTTCCAATCCGCCCCAATGGAGGACCAGAAATTCGAGAAACTGTTAGTACTCAGTGCTCCATTACCAAAGCAGCTCTAAACCTCCACAAAGCTTCCACAAGTAAGGAAAAAAGGATCAACATCCTCCACAACCTCCAAGCACCAGGGGCACTACGAATCAGGCCCCTGGATGAAGCGTGCAGATATGTCTTTTATCAATAGTCTGCCTCTTCTAAATAGTCATAAAAATACCTTCACCCGTGTTGGAGCCTTCCACTTCTAGATCCACTTGCAGTCAACCACACATCCCCTAATCAAAAGTCATGGCGCCCTTCAGAGCCTTGTAAGCCTTGCCAACTGAAAATGAACCATCACTGCAGCACTAGCAGTCCCATCCATCCGTGGGCACAGCCACCTCCTCGAGCTCCCTTAGTCAGAAGCTCCTCCAATCGTTGCTCAGAGAGCTCAGATCTAAACTGAGGAAAAAATGTGTGTCCATCCCAAGCCTCTGCCACCAAGCAATTTGGATGCACCACCAATGCCTTCAATCACGGAAACCTTGCCTACAATGCCCCTCTCTCGCTCCAAACATCAGTCTAGAAACGAAAGCTTGCACCGTTCCCAACTACCGACCTCAGAAGGGTGTATCTCCTGTGACACGTTGCATATTCCCCTCCAGAACAAAGATGGTGTCCCACCATGGTCCCAGCCTGGAAAAGAAGTCTAGGCTCGCGAATTCTTCGAATAAGATTACACGCCATGTTGTCACAGTCACCCCAAATACGGGTGACCCATCTCCCGAGTAAGGCCGTGTTCATCTCCTCCAAGCTACGAACTCAAATGCCCTCACCGCCCTTTGGGCACGATACCACATGCTACTCCACGAAAGGAAAGCCATGCGATTGCCCAGATGACGATCAGAAAAAGCACCTCATGATGGACTCAAGCATCTTCCTAACGTCAATAGGCATGAGGCTAACTGATAGGAAGAAGATCGGGATCGCCGAAAGAATTGAGCGTTGCTACACTAGCCTACTGCCCTAGACATGCAAACAGACTTCCACCCAACCAGTTTCTGCTCCATCTTCTCAACTACCGGCAACCAGTCGGCGGCCCGCATCCAGCCACCGGTAGTACGTCAAGGCAACGCAGTGGCAGGTCCTTCTGCGGTGATTGCAACCAGCCCATGTACATATCAATTTCTTCACTTGTCATACCAAACGGAATGAACTTCGACTTGTCCCAGTTCAGCCTCAACCCAGAAACATCACCAAAAATATCCAGAATCATTGATAATCCTCTACAACAGTCAACTCATCCCTCCGCAAATAAAATCGTGCCATCCGCGTACTGGAGGATGGTGATAGATATCTCGTCCATTGAGTAACTGCTACAATAGCCCTAGCAACAGCCCAATCAACCATGACCGACAAAGCATCAGAAGCTAGAACAAAAAGTAATGACGCTAGCGAACATCCTTGACGAACACCCCTTTGAGGCTGAAAAATCCCCCCTTCGGTTGTCCATTCACCAGAATAGCGCATGACGCAGTCATCATGCACCTATTCATCCACGAGATCTACTTATCCGAAAAACCATGCATGTATAGAGAGGCCCAAAGGAAGCGCCAATCCACGCAATCATACACCTTCGAAAAATCAATCTTCCATAAAACACCCTTCACCTTCCTCCTGTGACAAACTGCCATAATTTCCGAAGCCATAACAACAATGTCCATGAGTTGCCTACCAAGCAGGAAAGCACTTTGGGTCGATGATATAGATCTTTTTCATCACACCCCTATGACGGAGGGCCAACAGCTTGGCCATAATAAAATATATCACATTAGAAAGTGCAACTGGTCTATATTCCTCAATCCTTATTACTACATCCTTCTTAGAGAGTAGGAAAATAAAAAATCGATTAACCCAATCAAAGTTACCCTCATTAATTTAGTCACAACCCCCAACACCTCCTCTGCAATGAGATCCCAAAAGTCCATATAGAAGATGACGGGAAAACTATCCGATCCAGGGCAGTCGTCTGGATTCAGCCCAAAAACAACCTCACGGACCGCCAGTAACCCAAATCCCCGCGTCAAAAGCTTTGCATCAGGGTCAAAGATCGGACTCACTCCCAACCCCAACCATCGTGAACAATCATGAGGGTGATGTGTGCTCATGCCCTGAAATAATCAATAGATGCCCTCGTTATATCCCTGTCCCACTGAACTCCTCCCTCACCTCTATCGAACGTATCATGTTTTTCCTCCTACTGTTCACCACCGCATGAAAAAATCTCATATTGGCATCTCCTCCTTCAACCATCTCTGCATCGATCTATGTCTACACTCACATTCCCGCTTCCGATCCTCATCCTCCAAGATCTTCTGGACCACCCCTCGACTCGCAAGTTCCTCCTCATCCAATTCCCTTTCATCCTCCATCAAATCCAACCGCCATGTCTCCTCCTACACCTGAGTCCCCCTTATCTCACGCTCTACCAAATCTCCCCCTTGAACACCAAAAATATGCATCATAGTGCGTCCAACTTCGACACAAATCTCATCGTAGCCGAATCCTCCACCAACAACCCCGACAAACCCTATCCTGAAAATCCTCTTCCAGCAACCAACATCTCTCAAATCTGAAATATGAAGAAGACCACCAGCCACTGCAAGAGTCAAGACATAATGGCATATGGTTCGACCTTGATCTGGGAAGAGAGGCTACAACAGCCAAGTTGAACATCTCCATAGCTTCAATAGATAAACGAAAACGATCGATGCGTGAATGAGATGATGAACTCCTCTATGTGTATCAACAGTTAGAAGCATCCATAACCTTGAGGCCAAGCTCCTCCATAACCTCACCAAATAAACCAAAACCAGGATCCTGCGTGCCTTTCCTCCTCGAAATATCCTTCGCATATAGCGTTATATTGAAATCCCCACCTACCGTCCATGCCATGTTTGGAAATCTCACTCTAATATGATGTGGTTCATCTCACAACATCATATTTGTAGATGCACCTACAATCCCAGGTATGGAGGTCACTACTAGACGGGAGTTATCCGCCTTGCTTGCAAAAGCCACAGAAACCGAGTAAGTCAGGATCACCTCTTCGATAAATTCATACTTGTCACCATTCCATGAAACCGCTACACCCCCCGAGCTTCCATCCGCCAAAACCGCTCTGAACTCATTAATATACAACAACAACAAAGCATTTTCCCATATTAAGTAGGATCAGCTACATAGATTCTTTGTCTCCATTCAGATCTATCTTGGGCAGGCTTAGATCCAAAAAACTAAGATCACGTCGTATAGTCTCATTTCAACGCTTCTTGAGCCTTCCTCGTCCTCTCTTAACCGGCTCAACATCTCAAAACTCGAATCTCCTCAGCGGTGCATCAGCTGACCTCCTTTGCAAATGACCAAACCACCTTAAGCAATTTTCTCGCATCTTATCCTCGATTGGAGATACACCAACTTTCCTTCTGATTGCATCATTCTGAATCAGATCTTTGTGTGTGTGTGTCCACACATCCACCTTAGCATTTTCATTTCTGTTGTTGTCATTCTTTGCACATGTCAATGGTTCACAGGCCTAAATTCATATCAGTAGAGCATAGTAGGTCTCGCAACTTCTTTGAAAAACTTGCCTTTGATTTTCAACGGAATTCTCTTATCACAGAGAACAGTAGAGGATGATCTCCACTTTAGCCAACTTGCATTTATTCTATTAGTAACATCTCCACCAACTTCCCCGTCATATTGCAAAATAGATCCCAAGTATCTAAAAAGAATCTCTCTTTTGAATGTTATCATCATCAATCTTCCTCTTTATTCCTTTACCATTGCGTCCATCAAAAGTGCACTCCATATATTCAGTCTTAGTCCTACTTATACGAAATTTTTTAATTCCTAATGCATGTCTCCAGACATCAAGCTTCTCATTTACTCCATCTCCAATCTCATCAATCAACACAATATCATCATCGAATAACATAAACCAAGGTATCTCATCCTGAATGTGATTTGTCAACTCGTCCATAATCAAAGTTAAAAGGAATGTACTCAAAGATAAACCTTGATGCAGACCAATGTTGATGTCAAAATAGTCAGTCTTTCCAGATTGTATCATTACACAAGATGAAGCCCTATCATACATATCTTTTTTTGAAAGCAAAATGGTCCTCCACCGTGTGAGTGCCCAAAAACGTCACCATTTAATCATAAAAAATGGCATACATATCTTTTATGAGGTATAGGATATGTACTTGTATCTTCTCTAAAACTCTCCACAGTATCTCTTGTGGAACAGAATCATATGGCTTTTCCAAATCAATAAAAATCATATAGAGATTCTTCCTTTTAGCTCTATAAATCTTCATTTTTCTCGGCAAGTGGATGGCTTCAATAGTTGAGTGACCTAGCAGGAATCCAGATTAATTTTCTTTTACTTTGGAAACTTGCCTCAACCTTCTTCCGATCACATACTCCAAAATTTTCATAATGTGACTCATCAGCTTGATACCTTTGTAATTTGAACGATTTTGAATGTCTCATTTGTTCTTATAAAGAGGCACCATGATGCTTCTCCTCCAATCTTCAAGAATTTTCTTGCTTCGCCAAATAACATTGCATAACTTTGTAAGCCAAATCAAACTACGCTTACCTAAAACTCTCCAAACTTCTATAAGAATGTCATCAGGTCCTACACCTTTCCCATGTCTCATAACCTTCAAATCCTCCGCTACTTACTACCTTTGTATTCGTCTATAGCTTGCATGATTCAATTAATTTCCACTACTAGCTAGATCTCCCAAAGTGACCTCTTTATTTCCTTCCTCAATGAAAGGCTTATGGAAGTATTGTTTCCATCTAGTCTCTATATCCCTCTGAGTAACAAGCACGTGACCTTCCTTAGCCTAAATGCATCTTACTTGAGAAGGACTTTGGTCTTTCTTTCTCTTGCTTAACCAACATGAATACATCCTTCTGGCCCCCCTTAGAGTCGAGATTTTTGTACAAAACTTCATAAGCTTTTGACTTAGTTTCGCTTGCAGCCTTCTTTGCTTCCTTCTTCATTATTTTGTAGTTTCTGGCAGTTTCATCTGTTTTATCCTTAGACATAGCTTTAAATTAAAGCATGTTGTTTTAATGTTGAGCTTCTCTTACCCCTCTACTCCACCGCCAAGCCTCCTTTTTGGCTTAAGGCTCCTCCCTTTGACTCTAGCATCTCTTTGGCTACCCATCGGATACAAGATGCTACCGTCTCCCACATCTCGTTTGCACTTCCGTTACAATCCCAAGATAAGTCTTCTAAAACCTTCTCCATGAATCTTGATTGATTCAATTGAAGATTCCGCCATATAGTTTTGGTGATCTTGGAAACCCTCTTTTTCTTTACCAACCCTTTTATGTGCACATTTATGACTAACAAGCGATGTTGGCTGGTCAAACTCTCTCCTGCGATTACTTTGCAATTTTTGCACCACAACATATCTCTTCTCCTCAATGCAAAGTAATCTATCCGTGTTCTAGTCGAGCCACTCTTATAAGCAATTAAATCCTCCCTCTACTTGAAGAGTGTTTGCTCTGAAAAGATCATAAGCCGTTACAAAATCTAGAGTGACTTTTCCCACTTCATTTCTATCACCAAAGCCATGTTCTCTATGAATACTAGCATACCCTGAAGCATCATTTCTCACATGTCCATTAAGATCTCCACCTAGGCAAATCATCACTCTTGTGGGATTCCTTGCATAATCTTATCCAAATCCTCCCAAAAAACTTGTTTAATCCTTTCATCTAAACCAATTTGTGGTGGATAAACTGAGATGATATTTAGAATTTCTTTTTCGAGCACTACTTTTAGCAAAATAATCCGATCCTCGAATCTTTGCACATCAAGCACACAATCCTTCAAATCCTTACGAACAACACACTCCAACACTATTCCAACCCTTATCTTTACCTGAATATCAAAGTTTAAAGCATGTCTTCTCAATCTACATTGCTTTCTCTCCAACCCATTTTTTCTCTTTGAGACATAGTATCTGAATATTCTTCCTTTCCATCGTATCTACTATCTCCATCAATTTGCCAGTCAAAGTACCAATATTCCAACTACATATCCGCAACTTCCTTTGCAATCTCTGTTGGACTAAAATCTTTACCCGCGTGTATTCATCATGCGAGAACCCTTGCAAATTTTGGAGTGCATCCAAACGGCGATGCAGAAGAACTAGGTTATTTATTCGCATGCATTCCTCATGCAAGAACCCTTGCAAATTTTGAACTACATCCAAACGGCGATGTAGCAATCCTTGCCAATTTCTCATTGCATTCGAGCAATGCAATGCATCGCTTGTAGGGAATGCCCTAACGAAATATAATCATTTGATTAAATCCATGTTGAAAAGGTTCGAACTGTTTTGAGACAAGTACCTAAATAGTGTTCTTAAATTAGCAATTTCTCTCTCTCTCTCTTGCGATGGTTGTCGGCTACCTAACGCACAACCCTCTTCAATTTACCAAGCTTGGGACCGGTCATAGCTGAGTTAAATAATTACACCAACCGGGAAGATATGAACCAAAAATGGTACTCCATCTAAGCGATTCCCATGAATCAATTTTTGTCTCATGGGTATAAGCAATATCAATCTTCCACTTCGCAAATATGGACCTAATCGCCAACCACTTATTTGTCTGACCCAGGCCCCTCACATTCCAAGTTATGAGCTTCATCGAGAAACCAAGGGGGAAGCCCCCGCCATCCGCACCCCAACTACTAATGCAATCTCATACTAGTAGTGTCTCTGATTCACTTTCCTCACTCCTTGTCGCCGCACTGTTGGACACCCTTTTTTCAACCTCACCATCATCGTTCTTTATCCTTTCTGTTTCTGCCTCCAGATCAACAGTCATCTCCACCTGGGTAAATAAACTCTGTTGCATGCCACCTCTTGCTACTCCTTCTTGACCCATCATCAGACCCTCTTTCATGTTACCCAACCCAACCTCAATTCCTTCAGCTCCAACGTACGTTTGAACCCCCTCCAGCAACCCCCAAATCCAGAGCACTTGACCAGCGACGTTTCCGCGAGAAGGTCAGCAAATGCATCGTCAAATCAAATCCCATGCCGTCAAGTAATGCTCCTCTTGGTTGCATTGCACCGACTCCAAGTGCAAAACCCCCTTCATATGATTCATTAGACGCGAAAGAGCAGTTGCTCTTCTAAAAGCACTCGACCTCCCTCAAATTTTTGATCCCTCCCCACCCTTTCCGGCAATAACACAACTGCGATAGGATCTCGAGGTTCCCCACTGCCACCGTCGGTGGAGCCTGCATCCACCGCCTTGAGATCCGAATAAGCCGCGTCATCTGTATGGCACGCACCCCTGGACGAGAGGAACCCGACCATGAAGTCCAAGTTCTGAGCCACCGTAAGTGCAGAATCCCCTGGGGCGATGAAGAGATCGACATCCTCCTCGAATCGGATCCAAACTCCGGGATAGATAGATCCGCATAAGGGCTCGAGACTGCCTTTGTCTTCCTTTGAAAAATCACACCCGAATAGGTAATAGGTACATCCAGGTCCCAGGATTGGGGGGGTCTAATATTCGCCTATTCGGACTCCCATCTGAAGCAATGCTTATCGACTTAGGCATACCCGAGCGAAAAAGATCTTTCGAGCCCCCAACCGACACTTCCTTCATGATTCCTGAGACGGCACTAAGGATACCCCAAGGCAACCATTTGCCTTCACCGCCTTTGAATCGACGATCATCAGGCTTCACGCTCCCCAATGCAGTCCCTGAGTTCCTTCGGCCACCGATGGCACCTCCCCCGATGCTCTACCAACTTCAGAGGTCACCAGCCACAAGGGCACCGACCTCCAGTCGATCCACATTGTCGCCCTCGATAGGGTTTGGTACTTCCTCTCCCTCATCATGAGAACCACCTCCAAGCCCTCGCCTAGCTTCATGCTAGAACTACACATCTCTAAGACCTTGCCAATATGTTTCAAGGTCTCATGTAGGACCTCGATCTTTCTGCACCTAAGAGGCACTCCGGTAATAGCAAGCTTCCACATCGGTTCCTCATCCCTACACCTTCATTGAGGAATCTAGGCACACGAAATCAAACCTCTTGACTCCGGTGGTCGGCTACCCTCCAGAGTCCCCTTGATCACCTCATTTGTGCCCTCTGAGGATAGACCCTTGATGCATAGGGCTCCTCTGTGTACCCAGACCATATCAACACAAAGGCCTTCTCCCTTCAGCAGCAGCATCCTCTCATAGTCTTCATTAAGTCTTTGCTTCACCTTCTCCAACAACGAGACCATCTAGTGGCGACTCCTCCGAAGCTCCGTTAGCCAGACGCATCAGCAACCGACTGAGATCCACGTCAGAATACAAGTCCACGGGTGGGGCCACCGTCGTCGCTTCTATATTGGCCATTGTCGCCTCAACAGCCACAATTTTCTGTGTCCGCACATCAAGCATCTTCCTCGACCATTTCCCCTTACGTCACAATCCCTTCTGCGGTGCCCTAGCTTCCTGCAGAAACATAATTGTTCAGCCACTTTGCATGCCCATGACATGTGATCGACGACGCAACATCGAAAACACCATCTCGTAGCACCACTCCTTGCCGTCGACGCTCGCCCCTTCTCCTTCAGTCAATTCCATGGGCCATCCCTCGCTAACTCTTCCATAACTACATCATGCACCTCGCCTTCTTCTCCCTCAGTTACAGTAGCCCTCTGCTCGCTATCTTTTGCAGCATCCTCCCCTCTAGCGCTCCCAGCGCTCCCACTTCCCCCGCTCCCACTCACCATCTTTCTAACTCCCTTCGGGCTGATAGATTTTATTTATTGAAGACGAAAAAAGGTATCGATCTACATACATAAAAATCCAAGTCAATTTTCTCCTCTCCATCCATTTATTCATTATTCAATTATCTTTTATCTTCAATAAATAAAGATAAAAAAGGTAATCGAATATGAATAAATGGATGGAGAGGAGAAAATTGAGTTGAATTTATATATATATATATATATATTGATACCTATTACATATAATGTGTATATAATGAATGTGACTAAAATGCAACACAAAATATGTATTTATATTTATTTTTTATTCAGGTTTAGGGCGGGTTCGAATACCCATAAGACAATCCCAAACCCATACCCGCACGGGTAATAAATTCAAAGCCCAACCCTATTAAAAAGTAAATGAGGCGGGTTTCGGGTTCTTAAATGGAGCGGGTTCAGGTCGAGTACCCATGGGTATACCCATATTAACATCCCTATCTAGGAAGCATCGAAGATGACCAAGTTCCTTGGTGACAAATACCTTCTAGAGGAAGGCCTTGGTCTTAAGAATACTTTTTTTCGAAGAGGTCTTAAGAATACTTGCCATGTCATCACTGGTGTTAATCATATCATCAACGTATATTGTTATTTTCTTCTCCAATGAATTATGTGATTATGTGAAGCCAAGTGTAATGCATGTGGTGGTCGAGTTTCACATGGAATACTTCAATTAGAGTATGGCAACCAAGTAACATGCATGATGCATTGCAAGTAAAATATTGGGTAAATCACATAAAAGGGCCTGATTTTCTCACGGATTCCCAAATCAGGGACTATTTTTAGAAGGTAACAAACAGGGGACTCGAGTTGGACATAACGATGGAGTCCCCAACGACGTTAATGGTGTGGTCTTTTTTTAGGGTAGTTGGACGAGTATGCCCCCGCCCCAATTAGGTATTTCATTTTGGGGACTTCCTCCTCACATGGCACGGAAGGGCGGCTTCTCCTCTTGATCCCTCCCTCCCTGGCAATTCCATAAGAGGCCGCATCTGAGGACACTCCGCCCGGCCAGTCGACGACAAGTCGAGGAGGTCAGCAGCCCTTCCCATCGTTACTTGAGGTAAACAGCTATGGTTTGAACGTCCAATTTTGGGCGTCCCTGCATTTGGGTTGCGTATTACTTTACCGGAAAAAAAAATCATAGAAATTGCATATTGAAATCGAACCAAGTAAATGGAATATATATACAAAGAAGCGCATAAAAAGGTTCTATAGCAAGCAAGGAACATTAAAGAATCAAAGAATACAAGAAACACACTCTTCTTCTACCTCCCGTGTGATAGATACTAAGCTTCTTCCTTCTTCCCTGCACTACCGCCGTCCTCCTCGCCAGCCGCTCCGGAAGTCGATGCGGTCGCGCTTGCCGCCAGTTCAGGCTTGATTTCCTCCAGCTGCCGCAGCACCTTCCCGACCTCTGGCCTTGCCGACGCCGTGGGATCAACGCAGTGCAGCGCCAGCTTGAGCGTGTTCAACAGTTCATCCCCCGTGGCCCCCGACACCTCTCTCATCAGCTCCAGATCGAACACCTCGTTCGTCCACTCTTCCTTCGCGATCGACGCCACCCACTGCGGCAAATCCACGCCGTTCATCACCTCGCTCGGTGACTTCCCCGTGAGGAGCTCCATCACGATCACCCCTAAGCTGTACATGTCCGTCTTTGTGTTGGCCTTCTTTAGCTTCGATAGCTCCGGTGCGCGGTACCCGAGCGCTCCCGCCATCGAGATCACGTTCGAATTGGCCGCCGTTGTCATCAGCCGTGAGAGGCCGAAGTCTGCGATCCTTGGGCTTGCGTCCTCGTCGAGCAGAACGTTGCCGCTGGTCAAGTTGCCGTGGACAAGGTTCTCGTGGGTGTGGAGGTAATGGAGACCTCTGGCGGTGCCCATTGCGATCTTCATCCTCGTCGGCCAATCCACAAGAGTCTCCGGTCCTCGAGCTGCGTTTGTAAGGCAAAACAAACACGTAATTGGTAACATCCACAATCACATGGGACGGGCGGCGTATCCTCAGATGCGGCGTCTTGCGGAATCGCCAGGGAGGGAGGGTGGAAGATGAGAGCCGCCCTTCTGTGTCGGGTGAGGACGAAGGCCCCAAAATGAAAACCCTATTCACGTGGGGGCATACTCGTCCAACTACACCAAAAATTGGGTAACCCATTCACGTCATTGGGGACTTTACCGTTAAGTCAAAGACGAGTCCCCTGTTTGTTACAAACCAAAAACCAGTCCCTCGGTTGGGAATCCATGAAAAGACCAGGCCCTTTTATGTAATTTACCCTAAAATATTTCATGCGCTTTAAATGGTCTGGTGGTAGTGCAGTGTGTCTACCGCCCAAAAGATGAGGGTTCAAATCCCCCTTGTGGGGGTTGCATTAGGTAGTTGATGGCCAACGTAAAAAACAATCGAATCTTTCAGCATGGATTTAAGCAAGAATCCATGCAACCAAACCTACTTATAGTGGGAGAAGGCTTCGTCATTTTTTTCTATTTCATGACAACGGAATAACACCTCGGTTTCACCTACCATATAAATTTCTTCTAACAATCCTACATGTTACATGATTGATCTATAGGTTCTACTCCAAATAACCTTATCATAAGAGGCAAAACATAATCAGCTTTTGGATTCATTAAGAACCGTGTCAAATTATTATATTTCCAATGCTAAAAGCGTAGTATAAGAACTATATAATTTGGTCTATTATCTTCTATTCGATTCGGCCAAACCATTTCTTCATTGTCCTTTGCTCAAATGGGAGGCTTCGAATTGAGTGGAGGATTACCAATTGTTCTGTTAAAGTCTGTTTACATGATCACTACAAAGACTCTAAATTTGAAAATGCATGGGATTGTAGGAGACTTGATGAGTCTTGTTTAGCATGTGTTCATTGAGGGATGTTCTCTGCTGGACAACTACTTAAGCTACAGAAATGGTACCAAGATTTGGATGTAATAAAGGTTAACTGCTTTGTATTAAAGGTGGCCTTCATAAAAGTGTATATTATGCTTGATTGACCTTTTACTGGAGCGTGTTGAGGAAGAGAAGCTTTCCAATCATGTGGGTTACCTTGTGAATGGATGAGTCTTGAAGTTATCTTTCTTAATTGAGGTAAATGAGCAGCCAAAAGGAGGATGGATACAACCAAGAAGGGGACAAGGCAGGGGTGTTCTTGGGTGATGTTGTTTGTAGTGGCAGTGGGCACGCTAGCTTCGGCAATGTCACGATGTTCTGGTAGGGAATTTATTTGGAAAGTTTGAGGTAGGACCATGGTTTTAAAAGGCGACGCCTCGAGGCGCAAAGGTGTACGCCTCAAGGCGAGGCGAGCCTAAAGCGCCCCGAGGCGCACGCCTCAGGTAGAGACTTAGGGGCGTACGCCTCAGCCTCGCCTGAGGCGCTCGAGGCGTGAGGCGCTCGAGGCGTGAGGCGCTCGAGGCGAGGCGGAGGCGTAAGCCTCGAGTCATGAGGCTTTTTTATATTTTTTTGTTACACATAGCCTTATTTTTTTAGCATTATATTTTTTATTTTTGTATTTTTGTTTCTAGGTTAAACCTTGCATATATATATATATATATATAGCTCCATGCAAAGAGAAAAGATAGCTTGAAACAAGCGAAGTTACATGATCTTGTATACATCATATTCAATTTATCATACATCTACACATACTAGTTCTATTACACATTTTTGTTTGAATTGTAATAGAACTTTATATTGGTTGCAAGTTTGCAACTTGATGTTGTTGTTTGGTTGTATAAGTTCGTGCACTTAGGATAGTTATCACATATATGATATATGAAGTAATGTTGAAAAATAAACAGGTGAAGGCTGAAGTAAAATAATTACTACATTTTATTGTGAGTAGCCGAATACAAATAATATCATTAGTAAAAAAAACTGCACTACATCCAACAAGACAATTGATTTGGATTCAAGATATACTATTATTTTTTTATTCGCACTAAAGATTATGGTTTCTATTGTACTTTAGGATTAAGTATAGACTTTAGTTTAATAGTCATATAGAGTCATTGAAGTTGGAATTGGAACTTGATATTCTGTATATTAGTGGCTTAGTATTAATTTTTTTGAAGTTCAATGCCTTCATCGCTTATGTATTGTATCTCTTACTAGTTTTAAATTATTCCTGAATGTGTTTTTTTGGCAAAATGTAATAGTATTATATATTTTTTAAATGTATTTTGCTTTAATTTTATTTTTTTCCAAAAAAATTGAGGCTTACGCCTCGACCGCCTCGAGGCTTACGCCTTGCCTCAATTTCAGAGAAAACGCCTCGGACCGCCTCGCGCTTTTTTAAACCTTGGGTAGGACCATGGGGCCTACCAGATCTCGTTGCTTTAGTATGTGAAAAGCATAATGTGTTTTATGCAAGATTTGGACCTAAATGCTTGGCGGATCAATGCTCATAAAGGAGTTCAGGGCAGGTCTCAGGGATAAAGATCAACTCACAAAAGTCTGTTTGTGGCATTTGACTTGGAGGATCAAAAGGTCGGTTTGTTTTACAGAAGAAGGTCGAGTTATGTGAGAAGATTTTGGACAAAAGATAGGTTCAACTGTTCATGACATACTTGGACTTGCTCTTAGTTATCATGTCATGTAGGTCGATAGAATTGGAGGCTTGTGTAAAAAAGATTCAGCACGAGGCTCAAGGATTGGAAGGTGAAGCTGATGTATGAAATAGATGTCTTGTTCAGTTGAGTTTGGTGTTTATGGATATCACTCTATTCTACATATATATGTTCAAATTATTGGTGATTGTGGAGAAGCGGTTTGATGGTGTCGGAAGGAGAATCTTGTGGAAGGAGGCAGAGGACAAAGGGCTAGGCATTTGCCCAACGAAGTGAGTGAAAGTATGCATACCCAAGAAGATAGTTTAGGCGTCCTGAGGCCGAGCAAGATCAACAAGACGCTGTTGATTAAGTGGATTTTGAAGCAGAGTGATGAGGGCGAGCTTTCTAGGAGATTGTTGAAGGCATACTACAATAGCTTCCAGAAGCTTGGGGTAAAAGTTAGGTTGACAAGGAGGCTCTCAATGTTTTGGAGGGGTTTGACGCACTTGGTGTTGACTATGATGCCGCTACCAGAAAGGATGCTATGGAATGATGAAGAATTCTTATTTAGGTTTGATAACTAATCAGTGAAGGATGTTTTAACTAAGGTCCTTTCAAAGTTGTGTGTAGTTGAGACAAACATGTTGTGGTGGCTAGAATGTTGGGACAATACGTGGTTGCTTGAATTTACAGCATTGCTCTCAAAAGAGATGGTTGACGGCTTTGCGTCCATGGTTATATTATTAGATGGGATCATGCAAGAAGATCACGAGCATGAAACATAAAGGTAGGCAATGGTGGACGAGTTTGTTATCTCCATAGCCCGTGAAGACTTAGAGTGTGAGTTTGAAGCCATCGGATCCGTAATTTCCCTTGAATTGTCAATTGATTTTTGAGGTCAAAGCATCATTGCAAGTGAAGATACATGCCTAGCTGGTCAAGTGGAGCCAATAGGTTATGGTTACTAACTTACTATGCTGGTCACGAGCAGGTGGGGTATCGATTTGGATAGTAGGTGCAGATTTGTGGGTTATAGCAGGGGGATGTCGACCATCTATTCTCTGTGTGTCCGTGTGTGGTGAAGGCTTGGGATGCAATGAAGGTCGCATTGATTGTTCAGAGCAGAGCATGTTAGAACAGGTCTTGTGGAATGACCGAGTAGTCAAAATCATCGTCATGGTTGCGACGAGGATGGGTCTCTCAGAGTCCCTACCCAACATGGCATGGGGAATGGGGCAGATGACGTGAGGGTATGCGCCCTATATGTACCTTCATCGGGAGGGAAATGTATCAACACATCAAAATCCAAACTCGCCCATCAGGAGCCCCTTCCCACCTCAAATCCATAATCATCTCTCTCATTCTCGCAAGCTAAGTCAAGGATGCATATCTCGACTTCCTTCAGAGCAGGAGCAATTGGCAGGTTGGATTAGATATATAAAAAGCATCTCAATGGTTGCAGGTTCTGTCGTTGGCAGTTTTATGGGTCCTTTGGAGCAAGAGAAACTCCGTGGTCTTGAAAAAGGGGAGATATTGTTTTAAACATGTGATGCATGCAAAAGTGCAAAAGGCATTGCAGGTGCATTTTCGCATGCCAACGGTTGTCATGTCATAGTATTTTGCTTGTTTTTTACTTTTATTTTTTAATAAAGTTTGGATCGAAGCACGTGATGGGTGGATGACCATCCTTTAACTTCTAAAAAACAACTAATTGCTAGTTTTCAAAGAGATATGAACTAATATGCAAAGCACTGATTATGAATCGGAAAACAATTACATGTTTGGCTCCTAACCAAATCCATGACTGAACAAATCAAGTAGTATATCAACCGACAGGATCCATCTAATTTTTCAATTGTCCGGTGCTCTAATTTCATTCTGCTCCCTATCCAACTCATTTTAACTACTGCATTTCTTTGAAAGTCATGTTTGTCTTGTCACATAATTCAACTTCGTGTAAAAGTATATACATGACTCACCAACAGTGAGCTGGTACCAGCCCACTAGACGAAATTTCTAGATCAACCATTGCACAAAAAACCATTCCGAGTTTATTTTACTCATTAGCCACGTTTTGAACATGTTGGTCACACCATAGCCCATTTACATTTACAGACACATCGAGCGCTTCATACCCAGAAACTATTTCTCTCGGATACTAAATTGTTAGGGATCCTTCCACTATCCGAGTAAATCAGCACATAGTATCACTAAATATAACTATTACTTCCACTATTCCAGTAAATCAACACAGCATCACTAAATATGACTATGTAAACCCAGAACCAATTTACATATGGAATAGCTCGTCTCCGATGCTCAAGTCAATTCACATTGCTAAAGACCAAGAAAGCAGAAGGTGAGAAATACTCACAGCAAAGGCCACCATGGCCGACGCCAGCGCGAGGAAGCCGTACTTCGCCATGCCCTCCGACAGCCCTACAAACGTGCTCGCAATCCCGAACATGATCCTCCACAGCACGATACACACCGCGACAGCCCCCGCCCCCACCAGCACCAAGTAATTCCGCTTCCAGAACGCCTCCACCTGCAGCCCAGCCGCATGCTTGTACTTGGACGCGACTCCCGCCGCCGCCGCCAAAGGCTTCGAGGCGGCGGACTTCAGGGCGCTCTTGTCGAGCCTCGCCGAGGACATGTTCTTCGCAGCCGCGAGCCTGCGACCGAGGCCGCTTCCAGCCATCCCCGCGGGCAAAGGCGGCGCCTTTACGGGCGTCGCCGTGCCGAGACGCCGGCAAGTCGGAGGCCCGCATCGCGAGATGCCGCGATGGATCGGGATTCGCGGGATCGCGGGGGATGGGGGAGGATTGGGCGGGAATTGGGGGCGGGGTTGGCGGTGGAGGGGGTGGAGGTGGGAGGAGAAGGGTCGGCAGGGGGCGGGGGGAGGCGGGGGAGGGGTTGGGGCGAGTAGAGGCGACGGAGGGCGTATAGAAGGAGCCTCTTGGAGGGGCTCGCCATGGGGGAATGCGGAGGTGGAGGAGCTTCACTTGCAGAGGCTGGGCATGAGAAGGTTCTGGATGATCCTGGCCGTCGGTTTGATGGATCTGACGGATAATCGAGCAGGGGACCGCCTGGTGTCTAAATTACTCCGAAATAGCCACCGTGGTGGAAAGGCGTTTCTCATTTGCTTTGCTCGTCCATTATTTTGAAATAAAAAATGAAACCGGGTCGAGACGGAATCCAAAGACGAATAAAACGTTGTCGAAAATGGTTTAAATATCAATTTCGGATATCGTATCGATAATCGATATCATATCGATACGAAATTTCAATGATATTTCGTCACTGGAGACTATCTTCATATCGTCATTTCGCTCGAGATTTCGGTTCTTTGTCGAAACCGAAATTTTGCGAAATCTGAAACCATGGTCGAATCGCATCGATTTAGTGGGTTAGGTTGATTTAATTAAAGGATGATATTTGTGAGATTTTTTTGAATCGGATCGAATCAAAATATGAAGTTGAATTAACAGATTGCATTGTATATGTGGTAATAGTGGGTATGTATCGTGTGGTAATACTGAGTATGTATCGTATGTATGTTTATATGCATCGGTGTCACAAACATAACATTTGTTTTTCTGATTTTTTTTTAAAATGAATATTTAAGGATTCTACTTAGAATAATAACTAGAATACATATTTCAAATTTCATTTAAACGAGCATTCTTAATATGATCATCTAGAAGGAATCCATTCGTCAACTTTAAGATCATTAAAATTATATAGTTTTGATTAAGGGATATGTCTCGAATGACACAATGGTGATGTATGGTGATCTAAATCACGCATGTTTCATATTAAAAAAATCAAAAAAGTAGATGTGTTGTGGCACCGGTGCATATAAACTTGCATGCATCTTGGTGTGTACTCTCTATTCCTATGTATATAGGGGAAAATGTGGTTGTCCCTAGGGGAGCTAACTTAGCTCTCCCCATCCTATTTTTCTAATTTTTTATTTTTCTTAAAAAATACTTCCGTGGATTTTTCATATATATCTCTATATTATGTCATTCAAGTTCCGTGTAAACAGGGATTACTATGGTCTCCATCCAGACAGGGTCGATTTCAACTATTCTCGACCATTAAAAAAATAAATGTCTTAATGGAGGCCATGCGGGGGGAACTAAGTTAGCTCCCCCTATGGGGCAGTCCCATATAGAGTTTACGTCATGAAGTGTGTATAATGCTCATTTTTTATTATTTTTATTTTTTGGAAAATGTTATTATGGATTTTCATAACTATATCAATATATTATGTGATTCCAATTTTGTCAGAAATAGAGACCATTGCCTTCCATCCAGAAATGTCAACTACAACAATTATAAGACCGTTAAAATTACCTGTTTAGATGGAGGGCATATGAGTCTATGTTTCCGACGAAATTGAAATGACATATTAGGGGGGATATGGTGGTGAAAATCCATGGTGATATTTTCTCATAAAAATATATAAAATTGGTCAAAATGGACATGAACTAGGTAAGATTACCTACTTCATGATGTAGCCCCCCCTCCCCCTCTATACACACACGTGTTAGAATTATTATATTACAATTATGTTTGTAGCGCTTTGAGTTATGTAATCCTTAAGCCTTTGGGTTCTATAACCCTTAACCCTTCAGGTTTCCTAACCCCTCAGGGGTATTATGTACTTTTATATAAGAGACACTGGCCATATGGAATAGATATCTTATTCGTTTCTCTTCTCCACATGGTATCAGAGCAACGGTCCTAGATCAGGGTTCTGACCTAAATCCCCATCGCCACCTTCAAGCCTCATAAAAAAGCCTGTGCGGACCCTCTTCCCTGAATTAGGGCCCCAGACAAGACCCTCCAATCGCCTCCAGTGCAACAGATCGGTCCCAAAAGAGGCTTCTCCATGGTGATCTTGAGGAGGAGGTCTACATGATGCAACCGCTGAGATATATAGTCAAGGGGGAGCATGTATGTCGATTACGCAAGGCCATTTATGTCCTGAAGCAAAGCCCAAGGGCATGGTTTGACAAGCTCACTACGGAGATCAACACACTTGGTTTCTTAGGACAACATCTGACTACTTTGTCTTTGTTAGACGACAGTCTACTGGCACGATAATCAGTGCTGCTTTATGTTGATGATATGGTTTATCACAAGAGATGATGTAGATGATATTCATGAGACCAAGAGCTTCCTCCAAAAGGTCTTTGTCATGAAAGTTCTCAGTCAACTTCGTTATTTTCTTGGCATCGAAGTAATACACATTACAGAGGGACTCCACATTTCACAAAGAATGTTATTGCCTTGATATTCTGAATGAGGCATGACTTCTTGGATGCAAGCCATCTGGCATCCCTACAGAAGTGAGAAAATATTCAGCATTTACCGACCCAGCTTTTGAGGATGCAACACGATATAGAAGCTTAGTGAGAAAATTACTCTATCTCACTGTTACTAGGCCAGATATATCATATGTTGTGAGCAGAGCCAGTCAGCATATGGAGAAGCCTCTTTACAGTCAATGGTAGGATGTTCTTTTGATCCTTCAATATTTGAAGGAATCTCCCGGACGTGTACTCTTCTAAGGTGAATGAGTATACCAATATCTCATCCTATACAATCTGACTATGTTAGCTCTCTTGAGGACCGCCGATCCACTACAGAATATGTCATGTTTGTTGGGGATAACCTTGTCATTCGGTGAAGCAAGAAGTAGACGGTGGTCTCCAGATCCAATGCAGAAGCAGAATACAGGGCAGTGGCTCATGTGAGATCACATAGCTTGTTTCTTTCCTAACACAACTTGGCATGTCAGTCACCGCTCATGTACCCTTATACTGCGACTAAATATGCCACTTACATCGTCACCAATCCAATTTTCCATGACGGACAAAATAAATTGAATTTGATTGTCGTTTTATTCGTGATGTAGAACAAGGAGGACAAATCAACACTCCACACATCTTCATTGAACTTCAATTTGCGGACATCCTCACAAAGGCTCTTCCAAGGAAGTACCTCAAGTATATAGTATCTAAGTTGGGCATGATCGACATATATGCTCCAACCTGAGGGGGAGTGTTAGAATTATTATATTATAATTATGTTCGTAACCCTTTAGGTTCCATAACCTTTAACCCTTTGGGTTCCGTAACCTTTAATCATTCGAGTTCTGTAACCCTTTAGGGATATTTATGTATTTTTTTCTTGTACTATCTAGGATTTTCTCTCTATATAAGAGACCTTGGCCCTATGGAATAGATATTCTATTTATCTCTCTTCTCCACAATATATATATATATACATGAAAATAGGTGACCTTCCCTCCACTTTGTCCAGTGATGTTCCCCGTCTTTTCTACTAGATGGTTTCTTCTATACACATGTTTGGTCATCCTTCCCTTTGTTCCTTTACTACACCTCCTCATGTTTGGTCATCCCATGTGCTTTCTATCATCTACTTTGTTTCTCCCATAATTTGTTTTCCTTGTATTATCTTGAACTTTAAACCTAGATAGAATCTTTATTTAGTTAAATCCATGTATGTTATTTCTTTTTTGGAAATTTCATTTGATCATAACATAAATTTCTCTTTAATTTCTTCCTCTTACCGTCCTTCTCTTGAGCTCCGTTTGGTTGCAGGGTTGGGCAGGATTAGGTTAGTCCAACCTGGGATATCCCTCCTTCCAATTATCATGTTATGATATGTATAATAAACTCGACAATTTATTTATTAAATACCTCATAACAATTGTTTCTGGTAATTTTATTACACTAGTCACGTGCATTGCATTTGGTTCCCCCAATATGTTTGATTTTTCTTCCCCTCCATTATGGAGTAAGTCGGAGGCAAATACCATCGAATACTCCTTGATGGACAACTCCATACATATGACTAGCATGATACATTTCACCCCCTCTCGTGTATCTACGAAACTCATTCGTGGCATGAATCACAACATCAAGGATGGGAGATGTCTCCTCATGTATCACTTTAAACACTCGTCTAGAATGAGTGGCTCTTCCCCTTCGAACGAATATTGATGGAAATCTTATTTCTCATTTTGATCTCATTCCTTGCACTTATCTCATGAGATTCAAATTTTATTTAATGTGGTTACCATTTTTTCCCCATTCTTCCCACCTCTCGTGGGACGACAGATTACACTCCACGAATGGTTCCGAGAGTTCAAAGCTTGTGAGAAATAGTTCGATTAGGATTTCCTCTCATCTTGGTTATACCTTTTTTTCCTAATCGTAAGCCTGGTAATTTTGCCAGAGCATCCTCTCTGGGATTCGACCCTGGATCCTTTAAAGTAGAAGTACGCTGCTCTACCACCAAACCACTCCTTGAGTTCTCATCGCGGTTATACCTTAGGTTTTTCACGTGATTGGTTTAGGGTTTTGATTGCTTACAATATTATAACTCCCATATATTATGCAGAAATGTTTTTTGCTCATCTACATGTGGTGTATGGACATTAAAATGTACCAATAAAAATTATGTTTCCCTTTAAGAACCTCATATTTTATATTTTATATTTTATTATCCCTAAAAAATCTAATTATAAACTTTGAATTTCGGAGTGAGCTTGGTTTCAACCACAATAAACCTCTCAACTCTAGTAGGGGCCTTACACGTGGAAAATGTGATCACATTTAGCCCTATGCTTCGTAATAAGTATAAGGGAAAAGGGAGTTTACACCCATGTGTAGGTACGTTTTCTACACCATGCTCTTTTCTCCTTTTTTTGATTTTTTTGAATTGAATCATTAGGAGATTTAGATCACAATATATCATCGTTGTGTCATTCAAATTTCAACTTATTTTGAGACTTCTAACTTATTTATCAAGACCGTCAAACTTTAACGGTTTCAAATTTGTTGAAATCGACCACTTTTGATGAACATGTTAGGGATGTCTCTCTTATACGAGATTCGAAACACATATTCTAATTAATATTTTAAGTAAATCTCCTAAGGATCTATTTCAAAAAAAATAAAAAAATACATTACAAGGAAAACAAGCTGTTGCTGCAGAACTATAGTCACAGATATGGGGTTTGTGGTCACAGAATTGGGCTCTGCTCACAACACGTCGTGGCCAGTAGCCGTAACTAATAGTCTCGTCGCGATAGTTCTCTAACCACGGATATATCGTATCCACTACAAGTGATCGCATAACTTGTCGTGACCACAACTCTTGTATGAAGACTTTGACCACGGATTGTATTTACGAGAAATTAGTGGCCACAGAATTATCATGACCACAAGTTTCTGTATCTGCATTCCGTGGCCACAACTCATTTTTCTTGTAGTGTTGAGAGAAAAAAGTGGGTATAGAAAAGTTACCTATACATTGGTGTAGGCTCCCCAGTCCCATATGTTAATTAGCGGGTATACTCGCGCTTCGCAGTGAAATGGAAAGAAAAATATTAAACTTAACTCAGAACCGACGTTCTACAATTAACATGAAAAATATTTCATGTTTCTCTAATTAGATATTAATAGATGCAAGCCGTGTTTCATAGATTATATAGTACGTATCTAATCTGAAAATGTTGAGGATATACCAAAAAAAAATATCGTCGTGATAATTAACCAAGAATATTTGTAAAAATTAAAATAGTTACGTTCATTTTTCTATATGTCATGTAATATCACGCTACTTTAGAAAGAAAATTTAATTGTTATTTATTAGAATTTAAGTGAAATAAAAAACATCCCTGCATAATAAAATATCTATCAAACATGATACACCTAGTTATCAACGTACATTTTTTTACGAATGCAATTAGACGATTATTACTTAGGCTAATGCGTTCAGAAAATCATTTGATGCTAAAATAAAGGGAACTGCATTTGATGGACAGATGCATTTCATGCGTTCATGTAAAAAGTGCTCACTTCAAGAGTGTCATCTTGAAGATTACCATTACGAATGTAACGACCTATATTCTATTAATATAAATTAAAATAAAAATAGGATGACAATAATAACGAGAGAGATATCTAATAAATGAGGAGAGAAAGGGTATGCATATGATAATTTGGGAATGGACTCGTCCACCCAATATCATAGTAGTTGGGTAACCCGATTTACCCCATGCATTCCTGAGTCATTCTTGGGTTGGAATTTCATTATAAGTCAATGTGATGTCACGTGTATAGAGAGGAAAGGAGAGGTCGTGATTCCTAGTTCAAGATAATTGATCTTATTACATGTATATAGAGAGGAGAGGAGAGTGGGAGTGGGAAAGAGTGAATGAGGGAGAGAGAAAGAAGAAGGGAGAGGAAGACGCGGTAACGATATTCTTCCATCGGCACTGCCTTTGAATTCAGTAATGGCAACACTCCTTGACGATGTCAAATTTTGTTGATTCGGCTCGAAGGAGCGTCGATGTGTCCTATGACGATTCGGATATGGGGTGGAGGTGTCTTTCAAGGCGAACTTCACGCCTCCTCGATGTATGTACCGAACCCTTAAGAGTACAACGAAATAAATTCACGATTAAATCGAGATTGTCATTGCATGGATGGTTTCCAATCTCATTAAGGTGCTTCGATATTTGTTCTTGATTGGCATTCTTAACGACGCAATGATTTTAGAAGTTAAACGCCTTACTTTATTATCTTGAATTATTCATATTCACATTGGACAAGAATACGTTGTTCAATTGTTGTATTCTTGTTAACCTTCAGTTTCATGATCTCATATAGCTACTATCAAAATATTCATTAAAAAAGGAACTAGACGTTGGATGTTTGTTTGTAAAGCTTTCTTAATACAACTAAAACAATTATGTGACGATAATCAACTTATATATCATGCCGTAAATCATTTTTGGAAGTATAGAGATATGCAAGCTTTTGAAAACAATATCATGGGTTTGTTTTCGATGGATAATCTCCCAGGGTTATGTCAGATTAATTCTTGTACATATTCAAGCCTTTGGAGAATTTCACGTGTAGTCAAAAAATTTTGCAGCTGATTGTTAAAGTTCCACAATAAATTATGGGCACTCATGAGCCTAAAAGATTTATAATATATCTTTGATACATTAGTTGTACAGTAAAAGACCCAATGATGATTCTTGATTGACTAACATCATATATTTGTAACTGTGAAACTATGTACATGCATGTGTGGAATTCCCACCTTAACTCATTTTATATGGATAAGTCTTGAATGTTATGTTCAATCGTTATAGACTTGAGTAGAGATATATGTAATCTTACGGATTTACATCATCACAAATGTTATCGTTAAATTATTTGTTACTTCCACATTCACATTATAAGTGAATGATGTTGTAAAATGCATTGTAGCTCGATAAGAAAAACTATAGCTACATATTTTCATTATATGCTATATTGTGTTGGAGGTCGTAATAGAAAGTGATATTAAATGATTTAACGTTGATTAGATTGACTGATAAAAATAATGATCGGTTGATGTTATAAAGTTGTTACAAGTAGCATTAAAGATGTTGGCACCAACCATAATTAAGGAGAGTTATTCTCAACATTATGAAAAACAAGTTCACTATAAAAGAAATAAAGTGTTTCTTTGTGTCTGTGTGAGAGAGATAGGGAAGCTCTTGTATGGAGTAGCTAAACTTAGACACCACATGTCAATTTCTTATCTTTTTTTTATTTTTTCGAAAAATATCATTATGTATTTTCATCATTATATCCATCTAATATATCATTCTAATTTCGTCAGAAAACAACAATTTCTTTTCCATCCATCCAGAACAGATCGATTACAACAATTCTAAGATCGTTAAAATTATTATGGATTGAGGGTATAAGAGTCTTTATCACTGATGAAATTGGAATACCTATTAGATGGATATAGCAGATGAAAATGCACGTGGTATTTACAAAATAAAGACGAAAATGAACAAGTAGTAGCTAAGGTTAGCTACTCCATAAAGTAGCTTATATTTTCTCTCTCTCACACACACAAATGTGTGTGTGTGTGTGTAAAATGGGGTTGCTCCCTGAGGCAGCCAACGGGCTGCTCTCGCCCTTATTTTTCCTCTCTTTTTTTATTTTTTAGAAAATAAAAATATGTGTATTCATCTCTATATCTCTCTAATATGTCATGTCAATTTCATTCAGTATCAAAGACATCTATGCCCTCCATCTAGAACATGTAATCTTAACGGCCTTAGAATTGTTGTAATCTAACTATTCTAGATGGAAGGCACGTGAGTATCTGTTTATGACAAAATTGCAATGGCATATCAAAGGATTATAATGATGAATATACACATTTTTATTTTCCAAAAAAATAAAAAAATGAGGGGAAAATGTAAAGGAGGCGACCCCATGAATTTCCTTAAATGAATAATGACACTTAAACGGTAAGCGGGAGCTAAGTGCTACACATAAGGTGAGAGCCATCTCTAGAGTCTATTTATGATAGACTAAAGGACAACACCTTCTAGAGGTGTCAGGTTCATTAGAACCTAGTGGAAAGTCCACAATTGACTTTGCCGCCGGTGCCATCAAATTCTATTTTAGTGATTGAGTGACGGCTTGTACAAGCGGTAAAATCCACCAAAGATGTCTAATAGTCTATGAAATAAGACAAATTCATGCAATGAATAAGTTAAGTGCTTATGAGGAAGCTAAATGACTAGTGCTTAACTGAAATCCATGTGCTTATGTGAAGGCTAGGGGTATAAGTGATATTAAAATGATTTATGTGGCATGTGTATAAATGAGGTGAATATATGAGTGCATATGTGAAATATGCTATGTTATAAGGGTATGGATATCCTTATGTATGATAAATTTTATGAGTGATTTATATGCTGAATATAAATCTTGTTTCTATACAGTGAGACTGTTGGACATGCGAGCCCACGGCGAGCCATTATGTAATAAATGTTATTGCACATATCATTCCATGATCTGAAGTAAAGAATAAATAATTTGCATAATAGGTCCCTCTGTACAATTAGGGTTATGTACCATGGCCATCTTGATGATCATGTAGCTGTTGATTCATTAAATGAATCATAGAGGTTGGTGTTTGGATGAATATCTAAAGAGTTAGATAGAGGACTCATCAAGCACCGTCAAATGATTATTAAGAGATGATCTCCAGCCTGAGTAGGAGATGGCAATCATTTCTCACATAGGTTGATATCTGACCGACCTCTTGATGCAGGTCCTCTGCATGGGAATGGTGATTCGGAGGTGTCAGATTAGTTAGGTCAATGGGTTGACTTAATGAAATCGAGATAACCTAAGTCCTATGTTGAATGCTGTCACAGCATAGGCACGCATCCTCTAACCAGAGACAGATGTATTGCTATATGTCTGAGTATGTACATTTGGTAGACCGATAGGTTGATGGCCTAACCAAGGTCTATACACCGACGAGCTGGTGTGCATATAAGGGTATGTGAGCAATACCATCTCTCAAAGGGATTATACAGGTTCACTTATGAACTGGAAGACATGAGCTCACTCATGAGGTATTGTGACCGGTCAAATTCCATGCATGGTCGTCATACTTTGGAAGCATGACATGAATTTGAAGGTATGATATATGCTTTGGGAAAGCATATGATCGATACCGACTCCCAATGACCAAGATTGAGAAACTTAGTGATTAAACCCTAAAGAAGACAATGTAAAATTGATCTTAATTTTCAGGTAGATCATGGGTCTTCCAGTATGCAGGATGTACAGGTATTGGGAATACCTGAGGGTGATGTGATCATAAACGATTGTATAACCATGGCGCTTTCATTCCGAGGGAGTAATGAAACATGTCTGGATTTTAGTGACTCCTCTCAGTAGAAAACCAATCTGATCTTAGTCCAAGTGTTGGACATTGGTCTGAATAAGATTCAGATTCAATGAGAAGATTAGATTTGCGGTCTTGATTTAATAAGCATCTATGGGAGAGCCGTAAGATCTGGATTTGAGATGAGATCGCAACATCCAAGTCACTATACGTGGAACAATACAACCGCCACGTCCTTATCTCCAAGTATCTGCGGAGAAAGCACATTATTCTTGGAGGAGTTCAAGAATAATTCATTTGATGAATTATATATATATCCAAGCAACAAGATATTGATAATTAAATGAGATTTAATTATCGAGAATAATATGAATATGATTCATATTGTGAGAATAATTATCCGAGATAATTAAATGGGATTTAATTATCAAGGAAATGAAAATTATGGATAGTGCTATCCATAATATCTGAGCATATATTATAAATGTAATTTATAATATATTAGAGAGAAAGAGCACCTTTGTAAATAGAATTTATTAATTGTTAATGTGAATTGGATTCACATTAAGCAATTAATTGGAAATGTAATTTACAGTTTAGTTTGGGTTGTGAATATGATTCACATATTTTCAATGGTATGATTGAAATATTCACTAATTAATTGGGAAATAATTTAGTGGATAATTTTGCAATAAATATTTAAAAATTAATTGGGAATTAATTTGGAGGATAATTTTGCTATAGATATACACTAATTAATTGGTAATTAATTTGGTGGATAATATTGCAAACAAATAACAGATAATTGGATTAAATAAAAAAAGGGATGGATAATACACCACCAAATGAGGTGGCGTCACCCATGACTTGGTCATGGGTGACGCCCCATCTATTTGAGGTGAATTGTCATCTCATTTTATTATTATCCTATTATCTTGTGTTTATTAATTTATTTGTTGAATTCAATTATATTGATAAATATGCAACATATATTTAATTTAAAATAAATTAATATGTTTTTGTTTTTGAACAACAATTATCGTGGCCATTGATTTAATATACATATCAATCTAACCAATGATTTTGTATATGCCATGGATTGTAATCCATGGACTTCCAAACTAATATAAATAGTGGGCAACCCTAGCCTCTATAAGGTACATTATTAAGAGTTGTACAAGGTTACTACTCTCTCTCTCTCATTCTCTCCTACTCTCTCTCTCTCTCAATTCAAAGGTGGTCATCCATCTTGTGTATTGAGAAGGAGAGTCTCTCGCCTTCGCCTTCGACGACTCGAGGATCTCCTTCTTCTTTGTGACTGCTTGCTCTAAAGGAAGATGACGGATTTCGTTGGACGAAATCAGGGGATTCGATTGCTTGGATCTTCATCGACGATTGTGGGAGGATCGCGTCTCATCATCGCACCCGCAAGTGCATTCTTCATGGATCGGACTTAAGGCAGGAGGATCTCCTATTTGGGATCTCACGATTACAACCACGCTCCAAGAGGTATTCCTTATACTTTGTGGTTTGATGAAACGATCCGAGAAATGTTCTCGTGATCATGTGGTTTCATCACTAGACGCGCTTGATGATTTTCAATATCCTTCAAGTGGTATCAGAGCCTTAGGTCGAAAAAGGTTATGGATACGATCCGTAGACCTAGGACGACTTGGTTTGAAAAGGGTCGCGAAATTTTTGTCGCATTTCAATTTTCGCACCTCTGTCTAATTGGAATTTTTCAATACTGTTTAAATTGTTTAAACACAAAATTTACAATTGGATTTTGTTCCCCATTAAATAAGGAAACCATAGAATCTGAGTTTACGAAATTTGGGTTTTATTTGCTCAAGATATGGCCTTTTGAATATGCATGTATTCGTTGTTGCGGGAACAACAGATCTAAACGTGATTAATGTGTTAATTACTGTTTTGATGTGCCTCGAAATGCATGAATTATCACTTAGGTTCTTTAATAAATCAAATTGACAATATTAGGAAACTGATTTTGTAATTTTTGTATTTAAATTGATCAAGATAAGTTAATTTTAGTGACTGGGGGTCACTGCTGAAATTTGACAATCATGATCATGAACCTTGTGATAAAATATTCAAATATGATGATGAAAATTAATAGTTAAATTTCTGAAATAATTAGTGATAAATGTTTTGAAATATTTAAAGAGATGATTGTTTCATTGAATGACATTTGCCTAAACCAAGATGATAAGATAGTTGATCTTGATCATTAATTGGTTGATATGAAATCATCAACAAACAATTTTCATGAAAAACCTTAGTTTATCCTACAACATTTGTAGGACAACTTTTACATGAAAAACCCTCTTGCTTGAATAGGATTGGGGATTTGTTTAGCAAATCTCCTTATAATATTATCAAAATTATTTTGATGTATATTATATGGTATAATCTCGGTTGAAAACCGATGAGCACCTCAAAGTACATGATGATCTATCTGGCACTATCCTTTCCTGAGGTGGATATGGTGCCTAGTCGGAGAGCATTGGGGTTGCGGGTTGCAACGTATGTGGTCCGTCCCACTCTCGTCGGTACTGGCCATGACAGCGGGTAGGGACTCGATAATGCCGGAGAAGTCAAAGTGTATTTTTCTAATTATTAAAATTCAAATAATACGCACTTTGATATTATACCTACTATTCAAGTAATAATCAAGTTTGTTGATTGATGATTGGATTAATGATTACTTTAAAGTGATTAAATTAATTATATCCGATAAACACTCTATTATGAATAGATGTGTAATTCCCTTGGAAGAATTAATTATGTGAATGTGATTCACGGTAATTAATTATAAAATTTGAATATGAGATTGAGGATCACATAAGTTACATCCATGGTCTCCTGTCAAGGCGAAGGGTTCCATCGTCAGGGATTGTATGTAGGAGACGCATGTCTGAAGTGATAGTTCCTGTATGCAAGCGCATCTGGATGGGCTCTTTGCTTCTCGAAAGAGTAAGGCCGTATGCGTGGTGACCCTAATATCAAGTCCTCATATTATTGAGGCGATATTGGATTGCGCACAACGAGTTCTAATCCTGTTGACGGTTGGTTCAATTAGCAATGGGTCAATATCATCTTAGGGGTGGTGGGCCCGAGTGTTAAAGACCAGATTGGGAAATGCAAATTGGACTTGCAAGGAGGAATGAGTTCCCGCTTCTTTTTATCAGAGTCGCAAGTTCTCATATTATTGGGATGTGACGAAGATAGGAAAGGAGATCCCAGATCTTGCTAGAGATATAATGGTAAGAATATCTCTTACATTGAAAGTAATTAAGGGAATGAACTTTCATTGTTGACAAGGCAAGACAACTTTGATATAAAAATTCCTAAATCAAAGTAAAATATGTATATATATATATATAAATACATTTATGCAAATTTCTTATTTCTGATAATCCTTCGTTAAACCTACTTAATGTTATACTCAATGATAACCAGTAAAATATCATGGATTGGACTCATGATCCAGATATTGTACTTGCAATTGGACACATAATGTATGTGGTTGCAATGTGCAAGTTTCGTCAACATAATAAGGAATGACAAATAAATAAGACAATAAGACATCACCTTAGGGTTTGTATGTCTCTATAGTCTTGATCTTTCATCGAGTGTACTTTGGAAGTGACATGTCGATGATGATTGCAATTGTCAAATTAATCCTTGTAAAATCTAAGAAGATATTCTGGCATACATATGTGCTCTAGACATTTAATCATGAATGACATGGTTCTATGCATTATGAAGAATGGTAACTCGAAAGAGATGATGTATTCAAAATGTTCGAATACCTACCTGAACCCAAAAGTTAAGATGTATGTAGACATGATGAGTGTCATCATTCTACTATCTATACTCAAGTTATTCATGAAGCTTCATAATAATCATTTTTATATGAATTTAATGAAGCGTGTATAAATGTTGAAGTGCTCTTGTATTGAAATCCTTTGAATTCAACATAAGAGATTCTTTGTCTTAAATAATGGTTGTTTGTAGATGAAGAGAGCACAGTGGAAGCGTGGGTCGGACCCATGTGAGAAGGAAAGTCAAAGATTTGATTGTACTTCTGTGACTTCCATATGACATCCAAAGAGTGGATGAATGCCAATATTGCAATAAGTTGATGTGTTGATAGTATGACTATCAAGTCTGTCTAAAATCCTTAGTGAAGGACTCAGATAGAGCATCGGAATAATCTATATATAATCAATGACTTTGACTTACTTATTTCATAAGATAAAGTCTGATAATTTTATCCCAATCTTCTAATGACACTTGCAATTGGTTGCATGTATATATTAGAAGATTAGAAATTTGATCTTAAGGTTTAATAGTCATCTACATGGATATTGATGTAATTGTTGCAGCAGTCTCAGTTGGATAGATAGACTTCGTATTCTCAACGGGAGAGCCCTTAGTCTTAGAGAATGTCTTTATGACCTAGATATTAGAATACACTCATTGTTTGTTTCTAAATGTTGGAAATAAACATGAATTATGAGATAGAACTATCACAAAGAGTTATGATGGATATATTTCAGATAGTAATCTAACATCTAGTGGACTCCAGAAAATTAGAAAACTAATGAATGGTTCATTAAGATTTCTAATACTGAAAATTAAAACCTTTATAAGATCGGTGGGAGGATGAAGATCATTTGGCAATGATTTGGCATCAAGTTTTGGACATATATCTATTGATATGATCAATAGACCAGTAAGAGATGAAACTTTAGAATGTATAAAAAAATCTCAAATCTTACATACTCGTGAATATTATATTCGAATAATGTCCAATACACCCTTCTCTTAGGAAAGGTGTAAGATGTCAAGGTATTCGGGATCTCATATATATTGATGTATGTGGATCATCTGTATCATAGTAAACATTATGGATACGTGATATCTATTGATGATTATGTATGATATGAGGTTTCTTCCCTTCACCTGAGAAACCTTTGAAATGTTCAAAGATTTTATAATTTTGGTTTAGAACCAAAGTTTGAAGGAAGATTAAATAAATTTGATCTAACCAAGGTAGCAAGTACTTGTTAGATGAATTCAAATAATACCTTGTAAAAATATGAATATCATTTCTATCTCAATCCTCCTAACACACCTAAACTCATTGGAGTTGTAGGGAGATACAATTGGATCATGTGTGACATGATTTGATCAATGATGAATTTTAGGATAATTATCCATTAGTTTCCAGGTATATATGTGTAGTAGAGACTAAAATATATATCCTTAATAAGGTTCCAGGCATGTAAGCTGGAATCTAGCACTTGAGAGTGCTACTTCATTAGGAAAATAAAGAATGGTACTGGATACCTACTTTATATCCCTGAGATTCTTAAAAGATCTCATCTCTTAGAATGTTATTCTTGGAGGATGACTCTCTTGAGAATCAAGGCAAAAATGAAGTGTGGGAACTCATTTGATCTTGAGAAGATAATGAGGCTCCTGAAATCGGAAACTAAAAAGATAATTAAAGATGAAGCACTAATACCTCTTCAAATGAGTTTGAGGATGTATTCCATGTGTCAGTCAAGTCTGACAATGATCGGACTTCATGTGATGAAGCTCCTGAGGATCATGACATGGAAAGATGGATATTGGCAATTAAGTCTAAAGTAGACTACATATAGAAATGTTGTATATGGACCCTCGAGGATCCACCTATAAGGGTAAGACCCGTTAAGGTGTAAATGGATCTTCAAGAGAAGAGGGAACCTGATGAGAAGGTAGAGACCTTCAAAACATGGTTCGTAGCCACGAGCTACACACCGAAAGAGAAGTCATTACTTGCGATGAGACTCGCTCTTCGGTAACCATGCTTAAAATCATCAGAATATTGCTAACCTTAGCTACACAACTTGACTATTGCAGCTTCAAGATGTAAGTCAAGATTGCATTCCTCTGAGAATACCTCTCTGAGGATATTCACATGAAGTAGCCCATGGCTTCGTGATTGGGGAAAGTGAGGTGTGAAAGCTAAAGAAATCCATCTATAGATTCAAAATAAGCTTCTTGTTGTTGGAACATAAGATTTGATGAAATTATAAATGTTATGATTTCAGATAGAATCTTGATGTACCATGTGAAGCTTAGTGGGAGTGCCATTGTGTTCATCATGCTAAATGTAGATAATATCCTAATAATTTGGAATGATATTAGGATGATAATAAGTGTTTTATGATCTGGCTATTCCATACCTTGAGATATGATCCCAAATGATGCCTCTTGGATCTTAGTTCTGATGGTGTTCAGAAGCAAAGAGAAAGAGGATATTGGGACTACCACATTTGCAGTACACCTTGGACATGTTCCATTTTCTGGAAATTCCAAGAAAGCCTTTCTTACCTTGAGATTTGATACTGGCCTATCTAAAGGGATAGCACCTCAAAGAGTTGAGGAAGTGAATGCTAGAACTGCTTGCACTTATGCATCAATTACGAGAAGCTAAGTGTATGCTAGATGTGTACAAAAGCCAGATATCTACCATGCAGTGGGAGTAGTAAAATGTTAGTAATCCTACTATGGAGAGAAAACACTTGATTGCAGTAATAACAAAGTCTTCATAGATGACAAGATTTTTGAGATAGTGATCTCAAAGTCATATCTTTTAAAGCTTAAGACTTTATAGATAGAGATCTAAAAGGTCTTAACTGTGGATACCTTAGGAGATAGAGATCTCCATGAGTAAAGGTATTCTGATAAGGATTAATAAAATACTAGTTATAATAATTACGATTGAGCAATAGTGTTAAGGACACTATAATTATTTTATCAAGATTGAGCATTGGTTGCATAAGATGCAACATTCGCATTGGATGCGAGCACTGTTACTGGGGATATGCAAATGCCATAAAGGGACTTGGCATAGTCTTGCGGGAACAGAGTGATTGATAAGCTTACCTAGCTATTTTCTAAATAGCCTATAATTGTCACATGAGTGTGGGTTTAAATGATTAGCCCATTAATGGCTCTTTGGGCTAGTTGGAGATTGTTGGACATGCGAGGCCACGACAAGCCATTATGCAATAAATGTTATTGCACATATCATTCCCTGATCTGAAGTGAAGAATAAATAATTTACATAATAGGTCACTTTGTACAATTAGGGTTATGTACCATGGCCATCTTGATGATCATATAGCTGTTGATTCATTAAATGAATCATAGAGGCTGGTGTTTGGATGAATTTCTAAAGAGTTATATAGAGGAGTCAAGAGATGATCTCCAGCCAGAGTAGGAGATGGCAATCTTTTCTCACATAGGCTGATATCTGACCAACCTCTTGATGCAGGTCCTCTGCATGGGAATGGTGATTCGGAGGTGTTAGATTAGTTAGGTCAATGGGTTGACTTAACAAGATTGAGATAACCTAAGTCCTATGTTGAATGCTGTCACAACATAGGCACGCATCCTCTGACCGGAGACAGATGTATTGCTATATGTCTGAGTATGTATATTTGGCAGACCGATAGGTTGATGGCCTAACCAAGGTCTATACACCGGTGAGCTGGTGTGCATATAAGGGCATCTGAGCAATACGATCTCTCAAAGGTATCATACAGGTTCACTTATGAACCAGAAGACATGAGCTCACTCATGAGGTATTGGGACCGATCAAATTCCATGCCTGGTCGTCATGCTTTGGAAGCATGACATGAATTTGAAGGTATGATATATGCTTTGGGAAAGCATATGATCGATACCGACTCCCAATGACCAAGATTGAGAAACTTAGTGACCAAACCCTGAAGAATAGTGTAAAATTGATCTTAATCTTCAGGTAGATCATGGGTCTTCCAGTATGCAGGATGTACAGGTATTGGGAATACCTGAGGGTGATGTGATCATAAACGATTGTATAACCATGACGCTTCCATTTCGAGGGAGTGATGAAATAGGTCTGGATTTTAGTGACTCCTCTCAGTAGAGAACCAATCTGATCTTAGTCCAAGTGTGGACATTGGTCTGAATACGATTCAGATTCAATGAGAAGATTAGATTTGCGGTCTTGATTTAATCAAGCATCTATGGGAGGTCTGTAAGATCTGGATTTGAGATGAGATCTCAACATCCAAGTCACTATACGTGGAACAATACAATCGCCCTGTCCTCATCTCCAAGTATCTGCGGAGAAAGCACATTATTCTTGAAGGAGTTCAAGAACAATTCATTTGATGAATTATATATATCCAAGCAAAAAGATGTTGATAATTAAATGAGATTTAATTATCAAGAATAATATCAATATGTTTCATACTGTGAGAATGATTATCCAAGATATTTAAATGGGATTTAACTATCAAGGAAATGCAAATTATGGATAGTGCTATCGATAATATCTGAGCATATATTATAAATGTGATTTATAATATATTAGAGAGAGAGCACCTTTGTAAATAATATTTATTACTTGTTAATGTGAATTGGATTTACATTAAGCAATTAACTGGAAATATAATTTACAATTTAGTTTGGGTTGTGAATATGATTTATATATTTTCGATGGCATGATTGAAATATTCACTAATTAATTGGGAATTAATTCAGTGGGTAATCTTGCAATAAATATTCACAAATTAATTGAGAATTAATTTGATGGATAATTTTGCAATAGATACACACTAATTAATTGGGAATTAATTTGGCGGATAATATTGCAAAAAAATAAGAGATAATTGGATTAAATAAAAAAGGGATGGATAATACATGGGTGACGCCCCATCTATTTGAGGTGAATTATCATCTCATTTTATTATTATCATTTTATCTTGTGTTAATTAATTTATTTGTTGAATTAAACTATGTTGATAATTATGCAACATATATTTAATTTAAAATAAATTAATATGTTGTTATTTTTGAAAAACAATTATCATGGACATTGATTTAATATACATATCAATCTAACCATTGATGTTGTATATGCCATGGATTGTGATCCATGGACTTCCAAACTAATATAAATAGAGGGCAACCCTAGCTTCTACAAGGTACATTATTAAGAGTTGTACAAGGTTACTACTCTCTCTCTATCTCTCTTATTCTCGCCTACTCTCTCTCTCTCTCAATTCAAAGGTGGCCGTCCATCTTGTGTATTGAGAAGGAGAGTCTCTCGCCTTCGCCTTCGATGACTCGAGGATCTCCTTCTTCTTTGGGAATTTCGTTGGACGAAATCAGGGGATTCAATTGCTTGGATCTTCATCGAGGATTGCGGGAGGATCACGTCTCATCATCGCGCCCGTGACGAATCTCGAATTCATCACTCTAAATCTCATTTATTAAGCTCAAATACCTCAAAATCAACAACATATCTGCATCGATTATGCATAATTAGCATTAGTGCATGATTTCATAAGAATTGCATTTTAGCACAAGTTTCTGCACAAAATAAGAAGCCGAAAATCTCAGCCAAAAATGACCTGTAAATAGCCTAACTTCCCGGATTTTTAACTCGTTCATGCTAACTCCGAATGACCCAAAACCACTCCCACTGTGTACATATCACTAACAAGAATAAATGAAAAATACCAAAAAATAACTAACCCAGGTAAGTGGACCAAAAACCCAAATCATAGTTTTAGGATTTTCGGACTAAAAACCTCATATCTTCCTCATCTAGTGTAGATTTAATCCTACTCACTTTTGAACTAATGTACATTCAATTACCTTCAAAACAAGACCAAGTTCAAGTGAATCGGAGCTCATATGTGAAAGTTGGGTTTTTGGCCTCTTTTGTATACTGTATATTTTAGCGGTTTTTGACCTAATATTTTATGTACACATTTTATTAATTAACAAAAGTCTAAAAAAATTAGATTAATGTGTATTTATTTATCTCTAATTTATCATATTTTTCCGGATTTTTATCTAATCTAAAAATGATATAAAAATTACAAAACCCCAAAATCAAGGTGTTCTATGTACATGTACCCCAAAAATATCACTTTATGCAAATGATCGATTTTGGTTTTGATGTCTTCATGAAAGTTGTAGATCTCATCGAGACAAACAATTTTTGTGAAGAAACTTTTTTGATCCAAGGTCATTTACTATTTTTTTTATCGATTTTACAAAGTATTTTAAATTCGAATTTTCTCGTGCTGACACGTGGCCGCACCTGGTGCCGCCACATGTCAGCTATTTTTGGGCTTATTTAAAGTTATTTTTAATTAAAAAATTTTAAAAAATTAATAATCACCCGGGCACATGCAGCACACATGCCGCACCCGCACGCGCACTGCACGTGCGCTCGGCCCGCCCCCTTTTTTTTGACCCGCCACATGTACACAAGGGGGGCGTCCGATCTCGGCCGATCGGACGACCCCTACTCGTCTTCCACCTCTCGTCTCCAGCCCCCTTTCCCCTTTGCGAGCGGCGCCGCCTTCCCCTTCATCCGCGAATCGAGCGCCGCCGCCGCATATTTCTCCTCCGAAATCTCCGGCCATCTCAAACCTCCGATCCCCCATAGATCTCGCACCGCCACCCTCGTCAAATCCTCGTCCCCGATCTCGTTTCCTTCTCCAGCCCAATCCCCTTCTCCTATTTAAGAACCACCGCCGCCTCCCTCAAGACCCATCCGCCGATTGAGGGAGCTCCCGGGGTGACAGGCCAAACCCCCTTCCTCGACGAGATCCGGCCGTCCCTATCCAGTGGCCGTCGCAACATCACCCTCGGCCTTCTGCTCCAGCTCCGATCGCCTCGCGCCGTCGAGCCAACGACATCGACAACGCCGTTCCATCTCCGCCTTCATCAACTACTACCGCAACGTCAACGCCTCCGCCTCGTCAACGTCATCGCCACCGGAGCCCCGCTCCACCGCTCTCGCCACCAGAGCACCGCCCCTACACCGCCATCGCGCCACCTCCGATGACAGCCCGCCTCTCCCCGTCGAAGCAGCCGACGATCGGGCGCAGCAGCCCTGAGGCCCCCACGCACGTGCTACGCACGTGCGTTTGGGGGAACTGCACCAACACCCCCGCGGGTTTGCCTATTCGCGCGCCAGTCCAAAGACAGACACGTGCCCCTCTGGGCTATTTGTAAGACCCCCCCTGGGTTCCTCCATATTTGCGTAAAGATCCCCTTCAGCCAGAGGCACGTGCATAGCACGTGAGCTCTAGGAATTTTGCAAGAATACCCCCATGGGTATAGGTAATTACAACCAGGTCCCACTTCCTGCACTTTTATTCTATTTGCATTTGCATCTGTACCCCTGACTTTACCCTCAGTTTTAAACCTCTTTATTGTCTTATTTTATTTATTTAAAAATAGCATGATGTTTGTTAATCAATTCTCTACACTTTGACATATTGTAGGTATTTTTGTGATTGATGGTTAATTAATAACTTATTGTTTTGTGGAAATTTGCGTATTTTGCCCATTTCTTATTCTGAAATTTATAATTGATTAACCGTTGCTCTAAAATTCCTTGAAAAATCATATATCGTAGAGTTAATTGTGCTTAACATTGTTCCCAAAAAGATTTGTATTTGCATGCATATTTTACTCTGTAAAAATCATTTGCATATTTTAGTATTTAATTTCTAATAGGTATTATATCTTACATTTTTGAGGTTTAGGATTTTTCTGAGATCAACCACGTAGTGATAGATCTTAGATAATTTTATTCCTAAGAAATAATTAGGTTTAATATTTATTATAATTAAATATTGAAATTCATTTTGTTTGCATTAAAAAATCCATATTGCATCCAAAAATTCCAAAAAAAATTATCGGGCATTCATTTCATCATATTTTACATTTGGCCAAGTTTCATATTTTTCGGATATCGTTTGATCGAAATTTACATTTTAGTCCCTAAAATAGGCCAAGAGTGCATTTTACATTCCTTTATTGCATTGAAAATTCCAAAAAAAAGACCGCTTCGAAAATCATGCACGAATTCTGATAGACTTAAGTCTAGGTTGTTCCTTTGCCTCCTTATGATCGACCTTGCAACTTACCCACGTAAAATAAACATAAAACCACACGATTAAAATTTGAACATATTATTTGTGGTTATTCTCTTGACCGTTTCCAATTGTCGCCTACAACGCACGAACGATAAAAATAACTTTTTTAACTCGGCATTTCCGGATCCGTCAGCCCGCAAGTGCATTCTTCGTGGATCGGACTTAAGACAGGAGGATCTCTTGTTTGGGATCTCATGATTACAACCACGCTCCAAGAGGTATTCCTTATACTTTGTGGTTTGATGAAATGATCCGAGAAATGTTCTCGTGATTATGTGGTTTCATCACTAGATTTATTATTATTTTTTAAAATTCCGCTGCATCTCGCGACTAGTGCGACTAGTCATCCCGATCGCATACGATGCGATTAACACGCTTCCGTGATGCGCTTGAGGATTCTCAATATCCTTCAGAGACAAGTGTATAATTGCGATGTTTGCTAATGATAGGTGTATGAACGTAAGAAAATTACTTATATAAGATTTGATATTTTTACGATAACTCATATGAGTTTTCATGAAAATGATTTATGATAATCCCTGAACTTGCTTTTTTGAGCAATTGAAAATATTCTTAATTGTACTCATGGACAACGTGAGTGAATATTATTCATAATTAGAAAACAAGATAAATAGTAAGCTCCATGTCAAGATTATTTATGTTATGAATGGAGTATTCAAAATAGACTAGTGAAGACTTGATTTTATGTAGCCGGTTTGATCTGAACTTGGCACATGTTGAGCTTTAGACTCACCTTATTTGATTGTGTTTTCTTGCATGTTAAGGTCAGAATTAACTAAAGTTTACGACGATTGCATGGGAGGATATCATTGTGTCCACTGGAATAAAGGATTCTGGTTTTGCATTAGAGATGTATATTTTGTATATAAAGGAAAATTAAGATGGTTTCTATCTTTTTTTTGTGATATCCTCAATGTTCCGGAGTAATACTCGGATCTAACGTAGTATTTGGTATGTTTTCACCGATCACTGAGGACCCATCTGTTACAGCAAATACTCTTCGAGATGACATCAATATACTTATTTGCTTCTGATACAATAAAAAATACTAATATATTCAAAGTTATTTAAAAGGGTAAAATGGGGCTGCCCCAAGGGAAGCTAACTTGGTCCCCCCACGCCATTTCGTTCATTTTTTTGAAAATTTCTTCTATAATTTTTTATCAATATATCCCTATACTATGTCATTCAAATTTTACGCGAAACAGAGATTCCTACGGCCTTCTCAAAAGGATCATTTTTAGCAATTCTATTATCGTTAAAACTGTTTGTCTTGATAAAGGCTGTAGGAGTCTCAGTTTTCGCACGAAATTTGAATAGCATAATATAAGGATATAGTGATAAATATTCACGGAAGAAATTTTCAAAAAAAGGCGAAATGACACGGGATGAGCCAAGTTAGCTTCCTGCAACGGGCAACCCCATTTAGCCTATTTTTTTATGAATTATTTAAAAAATGTACATATTAGGATTTTTTATTAATCACAACTTATTAAATAATTAATATTGGAATATAACACTATATGAAATTACAAATATATGGATCACTAATAACCAACTTGTTCATTAAATACACTATAGAATCATAAAAATTACATTACAGAAAACATGAAGAAAGATTATGATTTTTATAGTTTATTATGAAAACATGCTCTAAAATGGGTAAAATGGATTTGCCTCAAGAAAGCTAACTTGGCTCTCCTGCCTTTTCTATTTTTTTTGAAAAATACTTATGTAAATTTTCATCACTATATAGATGGTTTGTTTAGCCTCTTGTGAATAGTAGCTGTTTAGATAGGTACGCAAGTTGAAGAAGGTTGGAATAATAAATGTGAAGTGATGTTATATTAATTTGTGATGGAAGTTCAACCCAACAATGCAGTAAAGTAAATCAGGTTATCTAGGAGTAACTCGGTAACCAAACGGACCCTTATAAAATACACGTCTTCATAAACATTCTCCCGCAACAGGAAGTCATTTCTGCAATTTCTCCCGCCGAACCCAAAGGGGGGGATCCCATATGCAAATTTCCTTAAAACCTAGATCCAACGGAGAACGCTAACCCCGAGCACAACCAACGGTGGAGATCCCTCAAAATAAAGCCCTATAGGTATATAATAGCAATCGCCCTCCCCATCCAATCCCTCCATCCCGATCCGTCGCACCGCCGGAAGTCCCCCGCCGAGCACCAATGGGTAAGTCATCCTCCATCTTCATCCTCCTCAAATCGCAGATATTTCTTGTTTCGTGTTCGACCTCTCTGTTTGGTATCTCTGCAGGAGCGTACACGTACGTGCAGGAACTATGGAGGAAGAAGCAGTCGGATGTGATGAGGTACATCCAGAGGGTCCGCTGCTGGGAGTACCGTCAGCTTCCTTCCATCGTCCGCGTCACTCGTCCCACCCGCCCCGACAAGGCCCGCAGGCTTGGCTACAAGGCCAAGCAGGTAATCCCTCCACCCGACTTGGATTTCCTGCTGCAAATATGTTTAATCGTTGGTTGTTTCGTTGTATGTGTTTCGGACAAGATAGCTCCTGGATCAAAGGTCGCTTCTTTTCTTGAGATTTAGGTTAGGCTCTGTATGTATGTGTTGAATACATTTTCTGTATTGGGTTTGCCTTAGATTTCTCGAAATATTTACATAGCAAATGCGGTAAATCTTTATGCTGTAGGTGTTCTTGAGCAGTGCCTATTAACACGATCGTATGTTAGTATTATAGTCAATGTCCTAGTCCGACCTAACCAGTCTACTCTTAATACTCCAGTATTTGTTGTGGCATAATTACAACTTATTAACCTTTATGTTGTAAATGGTTGTCAAACCAAAAGACTATACATAAAACAAAGTTATTTACCCCATATTTTGTTGTTAACTCACTTATTTTTTTGTACCGTAATCATAGACTAGAATGTGCTAGAGTGCGAAACATAAACAAATGAAACCGATTATTGTATTGACAATCTTGATTATCCTAGCTGTTTTTATTTGATTTTGGAAGTGCCTATTCTTGACTGTTAACAAGCTTCCAATTGTTTGCTTGGTTATTTGCACCTGGTATTTGTGGAGTCTGTAATGTTATATTTGCCATGGAGTTTTATTAATATGAAAGACTTATATGACCTTAATTGAAGTCTCGAAATTGAATGTGCCTTTACATTGCACCTATTATCCAGTAGTTTATTGATGTTCTTCAATAGCTGTCAGTACTTATATGGGGTGTACTGCCTTATAAGCATATATATGGATGAAGGACATGAGTGCATGGTGTGGGGAGCTGAAGAATTGGTTGTGAGTCTTGTGTCTACTCTGTTTCATGGTAGAAGTAAGGTAGGGCATGGAATATATATTTTTGTATTCGTTTTGCCATTAAATGGGAAGGAAGTGAGAGGAAGAATGGTAATTTGCAACTGTGTTACTCTTGCATTTAAGCGTACCCTTCTGTGGTTTATGTTAGATATCAAAATAGATTTATACACCTTGTGACAACATGGGTTATGATTCCTATTTTTTCTTCTTCTAATCCATCTGATTCCCTTACATTTTCTCTATTCATTCACATACACCCACAAATCAGATTTAAATCTGCTACTTTTCTGGGTTTCTTCTTATTTATTTGTCTTGCTTTCTGAAGTGTTCCCCTTAAATTTCCAACCCACCCTCTACCATCTTTAGAGTAAGTCTACTGCCATTCCTACTTAACTGCTCCATAGTTCTCTATTCCTATTGAACGTGAAGATTTTGGGTGTTTTTCAACTTCTATGTTATTTTTGTTTTTATGTTTTTAGTGATGCTAGTGTTCTTATACGAATTTTCAGGGCTTTGTCATTTATCGTGTCCGTGTGAGGCGTGGTGGACGTAAGAGGCCTGTCCCAAAGGGTATTGTATACGGTAAGCCAACCAACCAGGGTGTTACCCAGCTTAAGTTCCAGAGGAACAAGAGGAATGTTGCTGAGGAGAGAGCTGGCCGTAGGTTGGGTGGTCTGAAAGTACTGAATTCATACTGGATTAATGAGGTGAGGATAATTTGTTAACATGCTGTTTGCTTGCCATCCCTTGTGCTCATTTGCTGTCAATGCTCCTCAGGACTCTACCTACAAGTACTTTGAGATCATCCTCGTTGATCCAGCACACAATGCTATTCGCAATGATCCTAGGATTAACTGGATTTGCAAGCCTGTTCACAAACATCGTGAACTGAGGGGTCTCACTTCTGCTGGTAAGAAGTACAGAGGCCTTCGTGGCAAGGGGCATCTTTCTCACAAGGCAAGGCCCTCGAGGAGGGCTACCTGGAAGAGGAACCAGACCTTGTCACTGCGCAGATACCGCTGAAGATAGCCATTGTCCCCTATTGTCTCTTATTCATGTTTTGCCTGTTCTTTCTAGCCATCTAAAGACTATTTGCTATATCGGGTCTTACTTGAGTTGTTATTCTGTTTAAGTAATGAACTCAGTTCCAGTTTTTTTTCAGCGATATGGAATTTTTGAAGATGACCCTATCTTTGATATTAGACACTGATCTCAGTAGTTTTGTTAAGAATTTGTGTCTGCATTCTTTTTTTTTCTGATAAAATTAGATTTCATATTTACAGTGTTTGATATTTTCTTTGTGTTTACATTATTTTGTATGTATTATGTATTGTTTTTCTGCTTCGTGGTACAGATTTTAGTTTTATCTAATGGTATTTGCAGCTTTTGCTGGATTCGTTCCAAGCTTTTGATATGGTAAATCCAGTTTTCTTCAATCTAAGACATCTGAACGTTTGCCTTCTGGTGTGCTGTGAACGCCACTTTCTTGTCCATCTGGTTCATATCATAATCTATCTCAAAGGTTAATATATTATTGCAATGGTTATCAGTGAAGGGCACATTAAGTGTTTGTGGCTAACCGTATTGTATGATCCCTAATTTTCCTGGCTGAGCTACTTGCATGTGTTGGGCAGTAAGATACTTAGGTTGCATTGGTTCTAGGGTACTAACCGGTGCTGTCTACATCATTTTTACATGTTTGCTGGGGCTCTTTTCATTTCAGTGCGTGTGGATGAATTTGTTAACTGGTGCCCTCTAAATTATGTCTGATTTGTCTCATACTTGGTTTGTTATGCCCATCAATCAGTTGCCATTTTGCAATATTTGAAGTTCCCTTAAAAATGCACCCTTGATCCTTATCTTTGTCTACCTATGATGTCCAACTTCTGCTGCTTAGGGTTCGTTTGGTTATTGGATTACTTTGCGGTTACTTCAGTTACCTTCAGTTCTTAGGTTGGAATTCAAGCACAAATCAGTGTGATATCATATCTAGGCTAGCTATCGAGCTTAACGAGTTGAGTCAGGCTTCGGTTCGAGCTTGAGCTTGATAAGCCTAGCTGGGCTCAAGATCGAGCCAGCTTGGGAGATCAATAAGGCTCAAGCTGAGCCTGTTATCGAGCATGAGCCCCTTATCGAGCCAGGTCTGGGCTTGAGCTTGATTTGAGCTCGTTAAGGAAAATAATCATTTTTTGGTGGAAAAGTATCGTTACCTAAGTTCGAACTTGCAATGTCTTCTTTAGAGATTGACTTCCTTACCATTAGGCCACTATTTGTAAAAGTTAAATTATAATATATATTATAAGATTATATTTGCTAATAAAAAGGAGAAAAATAATTATCTAATTATAACCTAGATTAATATAGATAAAATGTAGAAAGTCCAAGTCTATAAGACTACAACATAGCCTACCTAACATTGTTGTTACATAAACCACATAAATACATAGTTTACCATTCATAATGTTGCAAAACTAATAAAAATAAAAATAAACATCATTACAATTTCACAAATAGAATATATATAACTATATTCCTTATAGAACCCTTTATTGAGTTATCGAGCTGAGCAAGGTTCGACTCGGGCTCGGTTCGCTAAGTTATCGAGCCCAAAAATCTAGCTCGAGCTCGGCTCAATTGCTTAATGAGCCAAGCTCTCGAGCCCTTATCGAGCTGAGCAGAGCCTGGCTCATCAAGCCGTGACTCAATAGCCAGACCTAATCACATCACATTCCTTGTTTCAATTCTTATAACCATCCAAGGAGCTACTATTCATAGGAGGTTACCCAAATCCACATCCATCCCAGTAAGCAAACATACCTTTCTGGAGCGTTTGGTACGCATGTTAAGGTCGGTTAAATTTGAAGAGGATAACTATGAGTTTTCAGAACTTAAAAGAATACAAAAGACATTCTACGTTAGTAGGGATACAAAGATGGGATTCTCTCAAAATTTGTGCATCAATAACAAATTTATAGCAGGATTTTTAACATTCTTTAGTCTAGAACAGGAGATCCATGGTGCTATTTTTGATCCCACTCTAGTTTATACGAAGATTTTAAACATGGCAACTTTATTGTGTGTTTGTAAACTCACATGTAGATTTTAAGTATGCTCTAAATTTAAGACAAATTTCATAAATTTTAGCAAAATTTCAGCATGCTGTTAATTTACGGTGAAGTTTGTTAATTTATAACAAGATATTGAACCTGCTCTAAATTTACGTTGTATTTTTAAAAAATTTATAACAGATTTTTTAACCTCATGATCCGTAAAATTTATAGCAGGATTTTAAATATGCTTTAAAATTATGACATGATTTTGAACATGTCCTAGATTTATGTCATGGTCTTATACAACGTTATTAGAAAAGTTGTGATGTGTTTCTAAAAAAAGAGTGAATGATTGCGTAGAAACGGGGATGGAAACATCGCTAATGTGCATGTAGTTAATAGGTTGAATGCAGGGCTGTCAGGAAAGCTCGAGCTCGATGAGCTCAACTCGGGCTCGGCTCGTTAAGGGCTCGCGAGCCGGACTCGAAACCTTAACGAGCCCGAGCCCGAGTTAGGTTTTATGGCTCATTAGCTTATCGAGTCGAATCCGAGTTGGGTATTGTTCAACTCGAAAACTCGACTCGATAACTCGTTTTTCCTCTTAATAAAAAATTAAAAATATATATACCGAAACTTCCACATTGAGTTTGATATAAAATAGAGGTTAACAATTTTCTTGCTCAAAAAGCTACAGAAAAGAGTATAAAAAATCAAAATTACAAATATCATTTGCATAATTTAACGTGTAAAATGGAACAATGACTCATTAAGAGGTTAATGAGCCTGCTCATTTTGAGGCTCACGAGCCAGCTCAGAAACTCATAACTCGATAAGAGTCTCGTGAGCCAGCTCATTTTAAGGCTCGTGAGCCAGCTCAGAAACTCGTGGCTCGATAAGATGCTCGTGAGTCAACTCGAACTCGACGAGTTCGAGTTCGAGTTGATGATCCAGGGCTCGATCCTTATCGAGCCCGAGTTCGAGCTTAGGTTTCTTATCGAGTTCGAGTCCGAGTTGAGGCCAACTCGACTCGTTGAACTCGATAGACACCCCTAGTTGAATGCCTCCGGAGAGCGAATAGTATTCGGTCGGACGATAGTTCTATTCTAGCCAAATTCTCATCTTAGGAAAATCAGGAATATCAAAGGAGTCACAGTCAAGTTGTAACGTGCTTAGGTTTCCGGTTCGTTATCAAGAAAAATTGACTCTGACAACTTGTTGAATTCGAGACCTAATTAGATCTGATGACAACTACCCAAAATACTTAAGCGCAAGTTGTCAAGTAGAATCCCCACCATTATACCGAGCACCGGACAATCGGAACCGATACGATTGAAGGATCCAGTACTGCATCAATAAAAAGAATAAGCATCGACATCATTCAAACATGGAAATAATTAGAGCGATATTTAACGATGGTGATGATGGTGTGTACACAGGGGCAAAACTAGTATATGTCATGGACGAGCCGGCCATGATTCTTTCTTGATTATTATATGTCACTTATGCAATGTATTAAGTTTTGAATATATCCTCTCTTTAATTGTATAACAAATAGTCTTGTTAGAGAAAAGTTGTAAAGTCATTTAATTGTCAAGTGATCGAGTGATATAGTTATTCTTTTAGAGAATAGGGTTTGAAACTGACATCCTCCAATTTCAGTTTCTTTTATATAATTTATCCAATCACTTCCGAAGTATCAAATTATAAGTATAATTTGATATACAAATTTATTCGAGTCCGTTTATCTCTGCAATTGTTTCTAGCACTCCTTATAAATTTAAAAAAAGTTCCTTTTAATTATGATCTTTTTTGTTTCAAAATTTCGGGTGATAACATAGCTTTTTTGAGATGGATTTAGAGAGACAATTATTAAATTATCAAATTTTAAAAATCACCATTGAAAATAATAATCTAATTGAAAATATAACCTTAATAGTAGACTGAAATTGGGTTTATCATAATTGAAAAGAATTCATTTTAAAAATATTAACTCCATTTACATATATCATTTGAAAATATAATGATTTTTTTCTATTTTCGAGCATACATAATAGTTGTTTACTTGCCCCTCTTTAATAAAATTTCTGATTTCGCTCCTGTGTATATATTTGAGTTGAGTCATGATCACGTCAGATTGGATAAGATTTGGAGCATATTGTTGGGTTTTGGAAGCATTATCATTTACTAAATTTAAATATTTCTTTCGTTGAAGATTGTAATGCACTCGATTACGTAGTAATTATAAATAAAACAATTAAATGAAAAATAAAATAAGTTGTACTTAGAAAGAATAGTAAGGATTTTTAGCCAACCAACTTTAGAAACTTGTTAATTACCTCTAAGGTATCATGCACAACGTAATTATCACATCAACCTCGTAAATTATCCAAAGATCGCCCACAAGTTTCAAATATATCAACCGCATGATTCAATGGGTAAGAGTTAACAAGTTTACATGGTCGAAAGGGGAACTACGTTGTTTCAAAAGTTGAGAAGGTAATTTACAAAATTTATAGGGTTCATGGGGTAAAAATTCTTAAAGATTATACGTGTTATAAAATAACGATGCGAAAGCGGAATCATAGAAAAAGATAAAGAAATTTGAACTCAGGATTTAACGTGAAACCATACTCCCTAAAGAGCATGATGAAACTACAGGATAAGGTCTCAAAGGGCCACGTGCTTCATTGCTTTTTCTCAATGGATACATGAGGTATGTGGCTCCTTATATAGCCCAAACTAGGGTGGAGCATGGGCCGGGCTCGGGTCGGGCCCAACCTAGCCCATCCCAGGCCCATTTAGGAAATCGGGCCCACGTGCCGGGTCTAGGCCCGCTCATTTTTCAGCAACTAGGCCTAAGCCTGAGCCCAGCCCGACCCAAGATGGATCGGGCTTGGGTCGGGCCAGCCCGTGACTCTTACAAAAGTTTGGCTATTGCCTATCTTACATATTTACAACTTCAATTTTCGAAGGATTGGATTTGGAGGGTTTTTTATTTGAGCATTTGTAATATTTTATTACAAACACAATCTAATTTTGTAATTCCAATTTTTGGATCTCTTCTCAAATGGGATGAGTTGTGGGGGATATGGTCGAATAGGTTAGGTAGGATTTTTGAAATGAGGGGCCAAGCTGGGCTGGACTCATGGGTCGGACCTGGAATCGGGCCTTAAATCGGACCGGCCCGTGGGCTTCGGGTTTGGGCACGCTCAAGCCCGAGCCCGACCCGATTTGATAAATGGGCTAAAATGACGATCCAAGCCCGCACATTTAGAAAGTGGACTCTAGCTTGGGTCGAGCCTAAGCGGGCTGGGTCGGGCTGGCCTTGACCCATTCTTTACCCTAGCCTACACAGAGCCTTCAAGTCCGACTACTGGTAGATGTGAAACTAAACACTGAAATAGGATAAATGGATCAATTACCCATCTGCAACTCATGTAGCGCACAACCAAATACTCCAACAATATAATTACTTTGTGTCACTTGCCATTAGTTAATTGCTAACTTTGATTTTCATACCCAATCCGTTCCCATCTGATTTGCTCATAAACGTGAGAAATATCTGTTGAAATTTCGAATTCGACCAGTCCTTTTCCATGTGTAAACATGGGTTGATTTGGTATCTATGGGTGGACTTTTAGGTTAGTTTTTTTGAAAGTCAAAGTATGTCTTTATCCATATCGTCAGCGGTTATTATTACGAAGAAAATCAATACTCCGAAGACCTTAACTCGTCCTCTACATGAAAGAAGAAACTAAAATGGGAAGTTGTTTAATTTCTTGGGTCGTCTTCGATGTACAAAACATCGTCTTCAAGTGATTCGCCCCCGAAATGTACCTCTCTGGAATCGTCGGCTACAATTAAAAATATTTTACCAGTGCATTTGACTTTGCATGTAGAATCTAATCGGATATTTAATCGAAATGGTCAGATCGGGTTGAATCATTTAATGAAATCGGTTCAATTGGATGATGACATCATCATGATTTAAAATCAGATTATGTAAACTGGATCAGTGAGAAAAATTGGTTGAACCGACGATCAAACTGAAATGAAGCAAAATTTATACAAAACATACACTTAAATATACTTGAAATAGAAATAAAATACATAAAAATGTATATATTTCACTTTATAAATATTTTTTCCTATATGCACTGTCATACATATCATATATATATGAAAAATATAGCTGCCCCTAAGGGGCAACTAACTTAGTTCTCCTCACCTCATTTTCTCAGTACTTTTTTTTTTAATTTTTTGAAAAATAAAATCATGAAAATTCATCGCTATATCCCTTTATTATGTTACTCAAATTTCATGAGAAACAAAGACTCCTACGATCTCTATCATACATCATTTTTTAACGGTCGCATGATTTTTTAAATCGACCTTGTCTGGATGGAGGCTGTAGAAGTCCCTGTTTCTCACAAAACTTGAATAAAGTATACGCATTCTGCTAAAGTGCTGGTGTTTTCTACAAAAAGATGGTGGCCTCCCTTAAGTCAGGAAGGATGCATGCTATTTGAAGGGCCCCTCCTACACCCCACACACACCCCACACACACACACAGGGAAAAAGGAAGCTACACCGAGGGGTGCAACCAACTAGCTACACCTGACTATTTTTTTTATTGTTTTTTTATTTTTTTGAAGGAGATGTATGTGGATTTACTTAATTTATTGCGTGAAATATGCATTTCAAATTTCATGCAAAATAAACATTCCTAACATACCCATCTAGATAGGGTCAATTTCAATAATTCTGAAACCGTTAAATGTGATAGTCTTGATGAAGATGATAGAAGTGTCGAATTTAATTGAAATTGATATGATATCATGATGATATATAATGATTTAAATCCCCTTAAGTTTCATTCCAAAAATACAATAAATCAAATCAGCTGTGAGTTAAGTTCCACCGTTATCACTGTTAAGTCCAACATAATTTGTAAAAAAAATATAACATTTAGGCTTACAATTGAACTTTGGTCCTCCCTTCCACTTTTCGCTCCAAACAACACCATTTTTGTTTGTTAGAGGAGAGTGGGAGGGGAATAGATGAATAGTATCCGCCATTAAAATTTATTTTCGAGACATATTTGTTTGATTTTCTCAGCATTGTTAATTTGGTGGAATAAACAAACCTACTAGTATACGTGTAAGGCTCATAACATTAAAGAGGTCAAGATGTAATTACTTTGCACCTGTTTCACAAAGATACACATAATCATAGTTAACAATATAGTGACTGCAATGAAAATACTCATGAGGCAATTAAGCTATAACGACATAAATCTCTGACAACCAATCAAGCATCTCTTTCCCAACAGATATCTCGCCGCCCATGCATTATAACTAGAGGGATTTTTATCCGACATATCCTATAAACTTTTTAAATTACCTCTGCGACTTTTTGCAAACGTAATTATCCGATCGACCCTGTAAATTACACCAAGAACCCTCACGGTCTTCAAACAGATTACTCGGAGGGGTTGATGGGGTAAGAGTTGGTAAGTTTACGAGATCGAGAGGGGAATTAGGTTGTGTCAAAAGTTGTGGAGGTAATTAGCTTTACTCTCTGTGGACTTCTTAGGCTAATAACTTTCGAAAAGTCAAAAGTTGCCTTCATCCTCATTGTCAACTGCCTTTATTTCCACTTAAAAGATGAAATCAAAATGGATAATTCATCGTTATATCTCTATATTATGTCATTCAAGTTTCGTACGAAATAGAGACTCATACAGCATCTATCTAGACGAGGTCGATTTTAAATCTACGACTTTAAAAAGAGTGTTTGGATGAAGGCCATATAGTACTCGGTTTTGCACGAAATTTGAATGACATAACATAGAGATATATTGATGAATTTTTCACGATTTTATTTTTTTAAAAAAAAGGAAAAATATAGCGGAGAAGTCAAATTAACTCCCCAACAATAGCCTTATTTTACCCTTATTATGTTTTAAATGTTACAATTTAATAATTTATTTAGTAGGTGGATGTAAGTTAATGAAGAAGGATATTACCCATTTCGTGTAGGTAAAATACTAAGATAAATAGACATAAATATTAAAATAAATATAAAAGGATGGTTATATAATACCGGATTTGATGAGATGAACCAACTTGTCGAGGCATGCAAAAGCACTAACCTTAAGAATAGATTCGTAACCACATGGAGATTCCGATGGTGCAATCGGTATTTGTGCGACTACTCTCCAGGATAGAACTACGAGATCTCAATGGGTATGCACGTACCGATATCGAGATCTATTGAGCAACAATAGATCGTTTCTTCAAGTTGACTCACTCGAAAAGAACGAAGAGGGTAAAATCGTTATGTTTATATATATATATATATATTTATTTAAAACAAGTGCATTGACTTTATATAGAGAGAATATCAATATCAATTACAAAGAAAATAATACCTTAACTTAATTGTATAAAAATATTCAACACATAAATATTGTCATTTTGAGAATGTAAATAAATGGCATTAAAGAGATAAGACCCAATGTTATAAGAGGAAGAAATTGCAAGATGATATAATATAATTAAATTATTAAAAAATAACGGCATTACTTTCATAAAACTATGCAAAATATCCATGCAATCATGAATACAAACAAATTTTATTTGAGTGCACAACTTCATAATAAGCATGCAAATATTAAACATTTTCACGAGAATACGTATTTGAAATAAATCTAAAGATACCAACATTTAGAGCTTTTCTTATTTAATATTTTTGTAGGCAGAGGATAATTTGAAGTAGTCGGCTGAAAACCGTCATTAATTGACTAAAAACTGACATACATTAAACTTATTTCCAGGGTATATTTTAGTCGACTCAAGAATTCATTTAGTCACGGAGAGCAGGGATAAAAATGATCGGATACGGATATGAATATATGCATAATCATATTTTTATCTATTTCAAAATACGAATATGAATGCAGATATAAATATTGATATATGTGAAAATATGTTACCATATCCTTAAAAATGAATATACATATAAACGAATATGAATCGGATATGAATAATAACATAAATTTTTAATAGATTAATTAAAATATAAATGTTTAGAATGGTTTACACATAAAATAGATATAGCCGATATAACAATTCCATAACAATTATACAAGCAATGATGAATGCAATCATAAAATATTGTTACGCACAATTATAAATAAATTCATTACTATACTTATGTAAGAAATCGAATATACAAATACAAATGCGAATATTGGCTAATGTTAAAGTGATATCCATATCCTCATCAATTTTAAAACAAATATGAATACAAATATCAAAATATTTATAAAACGAATACGATAGCGGATCGGATACGAATATATTCACTTTCGTTTCCATCCCTATAGGAGAAATTTTTAGTCGACTAGAAAAAATATTAGTCAGCTGAAAAATTTCGAGATAACAACTTGATTTTTTGATTTCAAGAATAGTTGAAACGGGTTGACACTCCTTTTAAACATGCTTTCCATGTAAGGTGTATGAGGTTACATGAAACTACAATCGATTTTTGTCGAACTAAAGTTTGTTAACACGATGAATGTGTGATGGTGACTCATTGCATCCTCTCGCCTATGTGATGATGAATTACCAATCTCCTTCCCCTTCGTCTTCTCACAGAAGTAAAGCTCCATCAAACTTCCTAGTTGAACTTTCAGCGATCTTAATCAAATGCGAACTTTCGCGGTAATATATTCATCATAAAAAAGGCAGGTGCGAACCCGGTTCACAACCAAGCCAACAAGAACTGATGGGGTAAGTTCAGTCACGCATCGCAATATATGAGAAGAGAGTATTGGGTTGGGTTGGAGTAATCTCTTGTGAAGAGCAGATGTTCGAATTGTTAGGAATAGAGTCAAATTAGGATTAGAAATCCTAATGCGATTGGATTCCTAATTCTAATAGTAATTGAGTTGTATTCTATTTTTAATCTTAATGTAAATATGACTATGTGTTTGTAATTGAGCTATATAAAGAGGATGCTGGAGGCATTGCCTCAACACCACCACAAGAACAATGTAAGCCCTGGGGGAAGAGAGAGAGAGAGAGAAGAAAGAAATGATAGAGCGAGGTAATGGAGAGGGTTGTACTCGTTCTAATTTATTATGATCTTTCTTCTCCGGTGGTCGCGAGAGGTGACCGACAACCGTTATATATGGTTGTTCTTTCTTCAGGTGCTTCCATGGTGGTATTTGATTTGATTGCACGTCCACATCCGTAACGGAGGGTTCATTCGGAATCTGAGAGGGGACGAGCGTATCCCAACAACTGGTATTAGAGCTATGTTCAATGTTGTTGAAGGGAAACGACATGACAGGTCAGAGCGAGGTTCGACGTCGATGCAACAGATGGCACGATCCTTATAAGACATGATATGGTGGTCTCTTCGAGAAATCGAGCAGAGGCATCGAAGAATTCTGGTAACGACGGTCGACTGGAGATCGTGCAAGATGAGAACACCCAGCGATGGGTGCGCCACCCAGAGGCGGTGAGTTCCTACTAACGAGACTTGCAGATGACGACGATGATCCAATGAAGATCCAAGACGATGAAGAGTTCGTGATGGAATTCAACTCAAGGGGGAGATTGTTAGGATTATAATCAAATTTGGATTATGAATCCTAACATGATTGAACTCCTAATTCTAATATTAATTGAGTTGTATTTTATTTTTAGGTAGAGAAGAAAAAGATGTGAGAGCAAGGAAATGGAGAGAGTTGTACGCATTCTAATTTATAGTGATGTTTCTTCTCCTGTGGTCGCAAGAGATGTCCGATCAACATTATATCTGCTTATTCTTTCTTCACGTGCTTCCGTAGTTGTGGTTGATTGCGCATCCACATCCATAACCAAGGGTTCATCCGGTATCCAAGAGGAGACGAGTGTGTCCCAACATTAATGACTAGGAGGGTTGAAGAAGGTTGGAATGATAGATGTGATGCCACATTGATGTTATATTAACTTTTTTATGACTATAATATGTTTTTGATAGTTATTTTTATTTTAACGTGGTTAAAAATATTATAACAAAGAAATTATAGTAACTAACTCCAATTAGGTAATTCAGGGTAGAGCTGTGGAGTAGCCAGACTACCTCGGGATAACCTGGCAATCAAATGAGCCCACTAACCCAATAGCCCAACAATAGTAATTTCTTTTTGTAGTTCCTTTTGGTAGGTGATTTACAATATGGGGAAAACGAGTGTGCCCCGTTCTATTTTTCGGGGATTTTTTTGTTTTTTTAAATACCGCAACGTATTTTCATCACTATATCCCCCTTAATGTCATTCCAATTTCGTCTGAAACATAGACTCTTATGCTTTCCTTCTAGACCACGCAGTTTTAACAGTTTTAGACACAATCGACATGTTCTAATTGGAGACCATATGAATTTCTATTTTGACGAAGAAAGAACGACATATTAGAAGGTTATAGTGATGAAAATATGTAACGATATTTAGAAAAATCATCGGAAAATAGAAGAGAAGCAGCTCCATTGAACCCTCTGTTCGTTTGGGGTATAAGGAGGAATGGAATAAAGGGATAAGCCCCCAACACGCTTCCCCGTGGTACGACTATTCCCCATTATTTCATCTTATTTCACTCTTATTCCTATCTTTATCCCACCTTACCTTACCTTTATTTCACCTTATTCTCCTTATTCTTATCCTCCAGCCGAACGGAGAATAGACCCTTATTCCCCATCCTTATTCCTGCTTATTCTCCTACCGAACGTGTACAATATACCTCTTCCGAAAACATAGGATACATGGGTCATTTCATATTGACTTTCAAACGGTACAACGGGCTTTTATGCACATTTTTCATCGGTGATTAGCCATCTTTGTCTAATGTGAACGGAAGGATATTATGGCATCTGCGGTACTTATCGTCATACTTTATTTGGCCCTCTCCCATAGTTTGAAGAAGTCAAACGGTATCGTTAACCACAATGTCCGCGTTGGGTCGCGTTCACACCGTCCACTTAGAGGGATTAGGAAAGTAGAATCTCGACTATTTATTTATTAGACGAATTTGGAATCAATCCCTACAAGGTTAAACCACCCCCGGGGTGGTTTAACTCCCCTAAACCATGTTTTCTCCCTCCTCGTGGGCCCCACTTTATTCCCTTTTTAAAAAATTAAAAAAATAAAATTTATCATCAATCCTATCAAAAAATAATATATTATACCATCATCTCATCTAAAAAATATAAACTACTCCACTTCTGTGTTATTATACCATATTATACCATATAAGCATCACATGCAGCGCACGTGTTCCGTGGAGAAATTGCACGCATATCTTCTGCATTATAGGTAATTTCAATTTAGTCCCAGTACGCACGTTTTGATTTAATCATTTTTATTCTTGTTTGCATTTACACCCATGTGTTTGCACGTTTACTTAGGCACTCATTTCGCATCATTTTATAATTCCAAAAATTACATGTTATAGGGAAACTTGTGCTTTATAATTGTGAAGACTTGTTGCATTTTTTAGAGCTTCGAGGAATTTAATATAATTTTTTTGTGGAATTTTATAGAGTTTGCCACTGTGTGCCTTTGATTTCATATTAAATTATTTGTTGCTCCGAAAATCACCAAAAAATTACAATAGGTCTAGTTTAAGTTGTTCTACTTCATGTCCAAAAATAACATTATTTGCATGCATAACGAGGTCTTAATAAATTAATTAGTATTTTTCTTAATTGATTTTTAATATGTCCAAAATTCATCATTTTTTAGGGTTAATAATTTTCATGGATTCATCTCATATATAAGAATATAGGTTAATTTTTGTATCTAAAAATGATTTGATTTGGTATTTATTAAAATTAATTTTTCAAAAACTACTATGCAATCATTTTAATTTATATTAATTCATTTAAAGTCGAAAAATTCTAAAAAACTGCAGTAGCTTAATTTCATTGCATTTCATATTTTGGCCAAGTTTCATCATTTTTGGACTTCATTGGACTATACTTTATTTTTTTAACCTTCGAATTTGGCTTGAATTGCATCGTATTTTCTTAATTGCATAAAATTTAAAAAATATTCTCATGAAAATCTAACATTGAAATTGACTTCAAATTAATCTAAGGAAAAAGCTGCCTCTCTGAGTTCGATCTTGGGCTTGCCCAAGTAAAATAAAAAATACTATCGCTTGTGTTTAATTTGACATTAATCTAAGTGGTTTTGATCAGTCTTGATTTACCTGACTACAACGAACGTACATTAAATTTAATCGATAATTTGGTTGAATTAGGTAAGGTAAATCCAGCGCTTTTCACCGTGCGGTGCTTAAGAGGTTGCCTACCACTTATCATCTCATAAAACATGGGTTATGTGTGCCGATGCCCTACTACCTTTGCTCGAGCTTTTTGGAATGTCAGGACCATGTCTTTTTCAACTGCACCTTCTCGTATGGAGTCCTACTGCCCCAACAACCTTTACTGCCATGCTGGATATTTTGAAGTGGATTCGGCATGCGATTTGTGAGTGACTCTCACCATTGCTCCTGTGTTGCTATTGTTGTTGTGATCTGGTCGATTTGACAAGAAAGGAACTAAAGGTGGGCAGAAGGTTGCTCCTCATCCGTTGAAAAGGTGACCTCTTCCGTTGTGGCTGAAGTTTGTGTTCTAATGAATTAAGGTTAGCTCTGGGGTTCCTCCCCCAGTTTCCTTTCTTATTTCCCTCAATTTTTGTTTTTTACTCCTTGTAATGAGATGTTAAAGCATGAATTCCTCGGGTTGAAATAGTCCATTTTGTAAACCAATCTTGATTACATATTTATAGAGATAAAATTTACACATAAAAAAGGCATTCTCCGCATCTAGGCAAAGTATTTCTACCCGATTTTTTATTTGTGACGAATACAACAAGAAAAACAAAACCTTTTCCTACATTAAATAGGGTCAGTTGCATGGATTCTTTGTCTCAATTCAGATCTGTCTTGAGTCACTATCGGGCTTAGATCCAAATAAGATCCCTTCGTTAATCTCATTCCATCACTTCTCGTGCCTTCCTCGCCGTCTCATAGCTGGCCAAACATCTCAAAACTCATGCATCAGTTGATCTCCTTTGTAAATGACCAAACCAGTTTAAGCGATTTTCTCGCTTGTTATCCTCGATCGGAGCTACATCTACTTTTTATCTGATGACATCATTCCAAATCACATCTTTACATGTGTGTCCGCACATCCACCTCATCTTTACATGTGTGTCCGCACATCCACCTTAGCATTTTCATTTTTGCCGCTATCATTCTCTACACATGTCTATGGTTCGCATGCTAACATTCAGATCCATAGAGCATAGCATGTCTCTCAGCTGCTTTGTAAAACTTTCATTTAATTTACAAAGGAATTTTCTTATCACAGAGAACAATAGAGGCTCCTCTCCACTTTAGCAGCATGCATTTATTCTATTTGTAACATCTCCATCAATTTCTCCATCATGTTGTAAATACATCTTAAGTATCTAAAAGAATCTCTCTTTCGAATGTTATCGTCACCGATCTTAACCTCGATTCCTTCGTCATTTCCTCCATCAAAAGTACACTCCATATATTCAGTCTTAACCATACCTATACGAAATCTTTTAGTCTCCCATGCACATCTCCAGACCTCAAGCTTCTCATTTACTCCATCTCCAGTCTCTTCAATCAACGCAATATCATCATCGAATAACATACACCAATGTATCTCATCCCTAATGTGACTTGTCAACTCGTCCATACTCAAAGTAAAAAGAATGGACTTAAAGTTGAACATTGACGCAGATCAATGTTGATGTTAAAATAGCCAGCTTCCCTTATTATATACTTATACAAGATGAAGCACTATCGTACACATCTTTTATAAGGTTAATGTATAGGGTATGTATTTATCTTGTAATGTCCCGGGCTTAGGTCCCTGGTCCGTTATTGAGGAAAACTGGTCCTGACAACTTGTTGGTTTCGGGCCCAAATGGACCCGTTGACAACCACCCAAAATGCTTAAGCCCAAGTTGTCAAGTATTAATCCCCACCACTTATAAACCACACCCACACTTTGTGAGTTTTCCATGTGGTACTATATTTGGGTTGGGGTGTTACAACCTCCCCCACTTATATTCGCAACGTCCTCGTTGTGACATGGCACATCACTTATTCCCAGTGACAGTGATGGCTGCACTCTCCGGGTAGCCTTTTCCTCCAACCTCTTTGTAGGGGCGGCTTCACCTCTCAGGTAGCCCTTTCAACTATCAGAGGGAACATAGCTCCGATACCGTTTGTAACATCCCAGGCTTAGGTCCCCGGTCTGTTATTGAAGAAAACTTGCCCTCACAACTTGTGGGTTTGGGATCAAATGGACCCGTTGACAACTACCCAAAATGCTTAAGCCCAAGTTGTCAAGTAGTAATCCCCACCACCTATAAACCACACACACATTGTGAGTTTTCCATGTGGTACTATGTTTGGATTGGGGTGTTACAGCATATTGTAACAACCCATATTTTATAATTATATATATAAGAGAGAATTAAATAATGAAATAGGTGACGAAATGATAGGTTCTATATAAGGGTTAATCGTTAAAAGTAGAGGGGTGTCTATGTAAAATCTATGAGGTATTTGTTGAGAAGCCTTTAATGACATGGATTTCATCCCAATAAATAGAATTGGATTCATAATAACCACCCATTCACTTTACTAAAATGGAAGGAGAGAGAGAGAGAGACATGAGGTAATTGATCTAATTATATGAGAGAGAGATATGCAGTTATAAATGACCAACTCAACCCTTCATTCCACGGATGAGGATTTTATTTTTGGAAGAGGAATTCTTGCATGGAAAGTTACGTGTGCCAACCTCTTGATAACAAGTTACCATTCCTCTTTAATTGCATGGACTTACATGTAACCAATTCAACATTGCATAGAGAGAGAGAAAGAGAGAGAAGAGGAGTCCAACAAATAGTCCCTTCCTCTTCCTTGGACGAGGTATTATCCAACCTCAATCATCGTGTTTGGACATCGTCTTCGGGCTGTGGGGCTAGCTGTGATCGGCAGCGGTCTCGATCCACGCGAACAAATCATCTTCTTATTTTCATGCCACAGAGGTATGTGTCGAACCCATATGATCTATCATTGATCATATCGCTCTACATCTAATATAGTTGTTTAGTCATAGCTATTAGAGTCGTTAATGGTATTATGAAATCTAGGCATTATACATACTGAACCAACATGATTTATTCCCTGTTAAGGTTGCTACTTGAAATAATCTCTAGTTTTAGATGATTTTATACATGATGTAAACTTCACTGGTTTAGGGACTAAATTTGCAAATAATTATGTGCACAGCTTGATAATGATATATGACTATTAGATAACTTCAAGATATTCGTTGACCCTATACTTTTAGTACGTGCAAGACAAGTCTAGATCTTAATCTCAAGTTACATGTAAATAGAAAGATAATAATGCAATCGCAGAGACCATTGCAATGTTTTATCTCCTACACCTCTCAAGTTAATTAGTTAATATGCAATCATGATTATTCTTATAAGTTCGGATGGTGAAGTTTGTTATGTAATTAAAAGGATCTTTATTCCTACATGCTGTGCACATGTCAATAAGTTCTTCAGAAAATATGTCCACATTATCATGAATTAATTCGAGTTGAGTATTTAATATGAGCACATTATACTTGTATAATACCTTACCATTTGTATGATTTAATTGGTATTAGGATGGCAATAAGATCCGACGTTATTTTAATAATACAATATATGTTTCAAAATAGGCCTTACACGATAATGTTAGCCAATAGAGATTATAATGTGTGAGACAATAAGTGGTGTCTATTTGCCATGTCTGCATATCCTAAGTTATTTGTTGTATATTTTTTTGTATATGGACAAATCGGAGGCTATACATGGATATGCCTATTGAGATGTTATCATAACACCTACTGTCCATCTCAATTCCTCATATCGTATCTGATTTTACGATATAGCATATGACCTATTCACTGAGATGTTAATGTGGTTAACCCTATTAATTTGGAAAGAAATTGCCTCTTTGTATTTAATCTTGCATTTTGTATGCAATCCAGCCTCCGGTTGATTTCATGATGTATGTTGTGTAAATATAGTATAAGTTATGTGCTATGTTTCTTCACATGTGACAAATACGTTGTAACATCGTACATTAGAATCATTGTATGTATCATCACTCACATTGTTAAATACAATAATAGAGCCACAAAGTTATCATCAATGAGTTAGTCTTATCAAAGTACTGAATAACTATGTATGTAATAGAGAAATATTCAATCTTCTTCTATTGATAAAGAATAATGCTATGTATATCACATTCCACAGTGATTTGTGATTATTGAAGCTATCAAGTCATAAAAGTTGACAAATTATATTTGAACTGACATGTTCACATGAATCACTATTGTATTGAAAAGGGAATCGTATCTAAAGAATTGGAATTCCCTAAATATAAACAATGGCACTTAAACGGTAATCGGTGCTAAGTGCCACACCTAAAGTGGGAGCCACCTCTAGAGTTCGTTTATCGAAAGCCTAAAGGGCAACACCTTCCCGGGGTGTCAGGTTCAATAGAACCTAGTGGAAAGTCCACCATTGACTCAACGCTGATGTCATCATGTTCTATGTAATGATTGAGTGACCGTGTGTGCCAGCGGTAAAAGCTACCGAAGCCACCCAATAAATTATGAAATAAGAAAAATCTATCATGAATAAGCTAAGTACTTGTGTGGAAGCCAATTGCTTATGTGAAATGTTAAGTGAATATGTGCATTTATGCGAAATGCTAAGTGTATATGTGTAAATATGTGAAATATTAAGTGTGTATGTGCATTTATGTGAAATGCTAAGTGTATATGTGTAATTATGTCAAATATCAAGTGTATATGTGCAAATGTTTGGAATGATAAGTGTATAAGTGCAATTACGTGAAATTCTTAGGTATATACATAATTATTTTATTGCTATGGGCATTTGTGCAAAAATGGTTAACCTTAAGGGCATATACGGAAAGTATGGTATGCTTTGCATGAATATAAAAAGGATACCCTTCTATGCATAGTTATAATTATGAGTGATCCATATGATGCCATTGTATGACTACAGTCAAATATTATATTCATTACTGTAAAGGTAATTTGGATTGAATATGCCATGACATTACTTTTGTGTATGATACATTCTATGAAAGAGTATATAACTATGATGATGGAAATGAGAACAAAGCAAACCTCATCGTTAGGATAAAATAAGGACCTATATGTGATAATTCATAGCAATATGTGTATGGGTGTAACATATAATTTCAGATATGAAATCATCTTTATGTTATTATTGATTTGGTATATTTGACAAGAGAAATAGTGAAATCCATGCATATTATGGTACGATTAAGATCATATTCGAGGACAGTATCCATGAATAATGCATGTTATGAACATTATTCCAAATTGGAGAATATACAAGATTTACAATGATTCATTGTGGAAAATATTTATCCAACTAGTTATCTATGCATGGAGTTATTTGTAATAGCCTAAGGAGACTTGATTTTTCGCTAGCTGGTTTGACCTTATCTCGACACATACTGAGCGTTAAGCTCATACATATATTCTTGTGTTTTATTGCAGGTTAATGTGAGGATAAATTTAATGGCAGATGGAAACTTGTCGCAAGGCCTGAAAGAAGGATATCATTGTACCCACTGGAACGAAAGATCTTGGATATGTATTAGAGATGTATATCTTTTTTTATGGATGAAGGAAGGTTAAGATTGGTCCTCCTGATATTTGTGATATCATTGATGTTTGTGACTAATACTCGGATTTGACGTGGTATTTGAAATGTTTCTGCTGGCCACCGAGGATCTGGGCTGTTACAGATGGTATCAGAGCAGTCCTTCCTCTGGGCATGAGATATCACATCATAGATAGCATGAGACCTTTAGTATTGAAAAAAAGTTGGAGAAAAATATAGGAGACCGAGAATTTATCATGACATTCATGCCTTTAGAAGATAACATGAGTAGTAGAAGGTTGACCAACAGGGAGATAGAACTAATCTTGAAGAATAGAGATTGTCCTAAGGAAGAGAAAGTGATTTAGTATATTAGATACACCAAATTGATTATTGTGGGGACAAAATAAAGAGATACAAATGATTATATCATTCGACAATGCTCAACATATTTGTGACTTATTTGGTTAAAAAATGTTCTCATGTATGACTTATGAATATGAAAGTTGGACAAGATTTTTAGATGACATATTGATGATCTTACGAGCACCCATCCTAAAGAAATATGGCCATCCATTCAAAAGTGATATTGACTTCACTATATATGTACTACCAGTCACTACACCCATATGAGTTTAAAAATAATTAAAGGGATAACTAAATAAGAGATAAGTGAGGCTTGGTGTTTTCCTGGGAGTGCTCTCATTACTTTCATTCCAGTGATTATTGAATAAGTTTACCTTAAAAATAAAATATTTGCTTTTCATGGATTATCCATTACAACAAGCAACTGTCTTCTTCAAGATTGACCTCTAGTTAGAATACTAATATCTTTATTATAATTTAGAATGTAGACATATCAAAGATTGCCTAGGATCCCTAGTGATACCTTTTGACCTCTCAGATGTATTAGCTACATCAAGTCAATGAATCGGGTATTTTGAGGTTACCTAGGAAAGTTTGTGATGGCATTTATTGATAGCATCACAAATATCTTAAACACTATCAACCAATTTATTGATATAGCCATTATCCAACATTGATGTTGTGTGTGATTAAGTTGGACTTTAGAATTTGAGGCCACTTAGGTTATCTGTGAAACAAGATTGTGGTCATTAGATCAAATTAGTTTGTTGGTTAAGACATTAGTGGTGGTCAAGATCCTCTTTTAATTGTACCTAATGCAAAATACATGATTTGATGTATATTGAATTTTCGGTAGGTCAGTTGCTAGTAATAGGCACAATTCTTTTTACATATTGTCTTTCCCAACTTCAGTTAAAAATATCTTTATTTGTATATATTGTAGTTGTGCAACTGGATAGACTATTTTTGAGAGACAAGCAACAAATTGACCCTTGCAGATTCCTTTCAACGTCTAGTTGGGTTAATTGCTCTACTCTCTTAGGTGAAGATATATTGTTAAGGATTTGTTTATCCTGCAATCAAGATCTTGAAGGAGATAATTTTCCTATTGTCAGAGAGGCCTTATATACAAGGGAATGGCTCCGAAGCAAGAGAACAAGAAAGTTGGTACCATAAAATGTGAAGAGCAAACATAGGTACAAGAGATTGAGAGATGAGTCAAATATCATGAGTTTTTTTAGTCTCTTGACCAGTAAATTTCGGGACGAAATTTTTTTTCTAGTGGGGTAGATGGTAACAAGCCATATTTTATAATTAGATATATATATATATATATAAGAGGGAATTAAATAATGAAATAGGTGACAACATGATAGGTTCTATATAAGGGTTAAACGTTAAAACTAGAGGGGTGTCTATGTAAAATCTATGAGATATTTGTTGAGAAGCCTTTAATGACATGGATTTCATCCCACGTTCTCCCCTTCCATTTTACTATAAATAGAATTGGATTCATAATGACCACCCATTCACGTTACTGAAATGGAAGGAGAGAGAGACGTGAGGTAATTGATCTAATTATATGACAGAGAGATGGACGGTTATAAATGACCAACTCAACCCTTCATTCCACGGATGAGGATTCTTTTTTGGAAGATGAATTCTTGCATGGAAAGTTACGTGTGCCTAGGGATGAGCATTGGGTAGGGCCGGCCCGGCCCAGCCCGGTGCCCGGCCCGATAAAGCCCGAGCCCGGCCCGATAAAGCTCGAACGATAAATGGGCGGGCTTGGGCTTGATTTTTGACCCGATCCAATTTTCGGGCCGGGTTCGGGCAAGCTTGGACCCGAGCCCGAAGCCCGTGGGCCGGCCCGAATATAGGCCCGGGTGTAGGCCCGTATATAAGCCTGATGTCTTTTCCATGTAGGGGCGATGAAATATTACTTGCATGTTTAGCGCAATTTAAAATTGCATGCATGTTCCATATCAGTAGGGATTAACAATAATGTAAAAAATGCTTCATCTCTTTCATCTGCTTGTCTTTGAGGCTATTTCACCAATGGTTGACCAATATTTTACTTCCAGTGACATCTTCATAATAGAAAAGTTCTTTGTTCAGTGTTTGTGACAGTGGTTGGTTAAAGAGACCAGGAACATTCGTCATTTGGATCCTGTTAATCAATGCATGAATAACAAATGCTTCTCTTAATCAATGTACTGATCTGCAAAGCAAGCTAGCACTTCTTGCGACGACATGGCGTTGAAACTCTCGTCCATTTACAAGATGTGCAGGCCGCTTATAAAAACAATGGCATTCAGAAAGAAAATGGGAAGATAAAAGGACCCCCAAAATTGCCTACTGTCTAAAAAAACTGAATTTTCTAAAGAAAAAAAGGTGATTATTCATCTTTATAGATAGGAAAAAAAGCCCGCCTGATCTACTAAAGATCCAACAGAATAACGGTTGAAGTTAACAATATTCTGAGTAAAAGGTAAGTTCAGTTGAAGTAAATTAAATGGCAAAAGAGCAGGCTGCCTGAAAATCACTGTAAAATTTGATAGCAAGAATAGTCAAACTAGATGATATTTCTCTCTGTGAATGTAACAAACAGGTAGAAGGTAGCAGTTCAACAACATACATACCAAGGCTCAACTATGTGCGGCTTAATGATAAAATACAGCGATGATCTTCTATAATTTGACTTTATTTTTTTAAACAGAGAAACATAAACAAAGATACCTCAAAAAAATATAGCGGGCCGGCCCGACCCGAGCCCGACCCATGTACTTGCGGGCCGGGCTCGGGCTTGGGCTGCAATTTCTGAAATTCAACGGGCCTAGGCCCGGCCCGTAAGCCCGTAAATTGAAACCGGGCTCGGGCTGGGCTAGGTTGAGCCCGGCCTGACCCGGCCCGATGCTCATCCCTACGTGTGCCAACTTCTTGATAACAAGTTACCATTCCTCTTTAATTGCATGGATTTACATGTAACCAATTCAACGGTTCATAGAGAGAGAGAGCAAGAGAGAGAAGAGGAGTCCAACAATTAGTCCCTTCCTCTTCCTTGGCTGAGGTATTATCCAACCTCAATCATCGTGTTTGGACATCGTCTTCGGGCTGTGGGGCTAGCTGTGATCGGTGGCGGTCTCGATCCACGCAAACAAATCATCTTCTTATTTTCATGCCATAGAGGTATGTGTCGAACCCATAGGATCAATCACTGATCATATCACTCTACATCCAATATAGTTGTTTGGTCATAGCTATTAGGCTCGTTAACGGTATTCCTTTTATGAAATCTAGGCATTATACATACTGAATCGGACCTACATGATTTGTTCCCTGTTAAGGTTGCTACTTGAAATAATCTCTAGTTTTAGATGATTTTATAGATGATGTAAACTTCACTAGTTTAGGTATTCATCCTTGCAAATAATTATGTGCACAGCTTGATAATGATATATGACTATTAGATAACTTCAAGATATTCGTTGACCCTATACTTTTAGTACGTGCAAGACAAGTCTAGATCTTAATCCCAAGTTACGTGCAAATAGAAAGATAATAATGCAGTTGCAGAGACCATTGCAATGTTTTATCTCCTACACCTCTCAAATTAATTAGTTAATATGCAATCATGATTATTCTTATAAGTTCGGATGGTGAAGTTTGTTGTGTAATTAAAAGGATCTTTATTCCTACATGTTGTGCACACGTCAATAAGTTCTTCTGAAAATATGTCCACATTATCATGAATTAATTCGAGTAGAGTATTTGATATGAGTATGTTATACTAGTATAATACCTTACCGTTGTATGATGTAATCGGTATTAGGATCGCAATAAGATCTGACATTATTTTAATAATACAATATATGTTTCTAAATAGGCCTTACACGATAATGTTAGCCAATGGAGATTATAATGTGTGAGACAGTAAGTGGTGTCTATTTGCCATGTCAGTATATCCTAAGTTATTTGTTATATATTATATTATTTTGTATATGGACAAATCGGTGGCCGTACATGGATATGCATATTGAGATGTTATCATAACACCTACCATGCATGTCAATTCCTCATATCGTATCTGATTCTACGATATAACATATGACCTATTCACTGAGATATTACTGTATTTAACCCTATTAATATGGAAAGAAATTACCTCTTTATATTTAATCTAGCATTTTGTATGCAATCCAGCCTCCTGTAGATTTCATGATGTATGTTGTATAAATATAGTATAAGTTATGTGCTATGTTTCTTCACATGTGACAAATACGTCGTAACATCATATCTTAAAATCATATGTCTGTATCATCACTCACATTGTTAAATACATTAATAGAGACACAAAGTTATCATCAATGAGTTAGTCTTATCATAGTACCAAATAACTATGTATGTAATAGAGAAATATTCAATCTTCTTCTATTGATATAGAATAATGTTATGTATATCACATTCCATAGTGATTTGTGATTATTGAAGCTATCTAGTCATAAAAGTTGACAATTTATATTTGAACTGACATGTTCGCATGAATCACGATTGTATTGAAAAGGGAATTGTATCTAAAGAATTGGAATTTCCTAAATATAAACAATGGTACTTAAATGGTAATCGGAGCTAAGTGTTACACCTAAAGTGGGAGCCACCTCTAGAGTCCGTTTATCGAAAGCCTAAAGGGCAACACCTTCCGGGGGTGTCAGGTTCAGTAGAACCTAGTGGAGAGTCCGTCATTGACTCAGCACTGATGTCATTATGTTCTATGTAATGATTGAGTGACCTCGTGTGCCAGCTGTAAAAACCACCAAAGACACCCAATAAATTATGAGATAAGACAAATCCATCATGAATAAGCTAAGTGCTTATGTGGAAGCCAATTGCTTATGTGAAATGTTAAGTGAATATGTGCATTTATGTGAAATGTTAAGTGTATATGTGTAATTATGTCAAATGCCAAGTGTATATGTGCAAATGCTTGGAATGATAAGTGTATATGTGCAATTATGTGAAATGCTTAGGTATATACATAATTATGTTATTGCTATGGGCATTTGTGCAAAAATGGTTAGCCTTAAGGGCATATATGGAAAGTATGGTATGCATTGCATGAATATAAAAAGGATACCCTTCTATGCATAGTTATATACTCTATAGAAGTGATCATACACAATGACATGTCATTGTCATGACAACAGCCAAATATTATATTCATT